>CH000225.1:128531-214704 GCA_000149265.1 Ciona savignyi | reverse complement strand
CCGTTCAAAAGCTATGTCCCGAAAAGCTATTTTTTAGAAAAATAGCCGTTTTGGATTTGAACGTCTCCGGGGAATTCCCCTAGATTTATCACCCACAATTTTGCTCCTGCGTATCTAGACCATGTTGTCTAACAAATGACAAAGCTTTATTACTATTTCATTATTCCTTCTTTTAGATATCGGGGCGTAATGCCATGCCTGTCACAATCATGATTTAAGAACAAAATCTTATTTTTAGGGTATTTCCCTAATTTTTTTTCTAAAATTAGTAGGTAATGCACTTGCATTTCACCAAATCTGAATCAGATTGGAGCAGCCGTTCAAGCGCTATGCCCAAGAAAGCTAGTTTTTTTAAAAATAACCGTTTTGGTTATTAACGCTTCCGGGGAATTCCCTTAGATTTATCACCCAACATTTTGGTTTCTGCATATCTAGACCATGTTGTCCAACAAATTTTGAATTTTTATTTCGATTTCCAATATTCCTTTTGGTAGATGTCGGGGCGACATGGTATGCCTGTCACAATCATGATTTGAGAACAAAATCTTATTTTTAGGGTATTTCCCTAGGTAAATTTTTTATTTCTTCCAAGTGTTAAATCAGTGCCTAATGCACTTGCATTCCACCAAATCTCATTCAAATTGTAACAGCCGTTCAAGCGCTATGCTCCAAAAAGTCATTTTTTTTAGAAAAAAATAGCGTTTTGGTTTTTAACTTCCCAGGGGAATTCCCCTGGATTTATCACCCAAAATTTTAGTTTATGCTTATCTTAACCATGTTGTCTAAAAAATGTCTAATTTTCATTGCGATTTCATTACTCCTTTTGGTAGATGTCGGGGCGACATGGCATGCCTGTCACAATCATAATTTCAGAACAAAATCTAATTTTTGGGGGTATTTCCCTAGGTAATTTTTTTATTTCTTTTAAGTGATAAATCAGTGACTAATGCACTTACATTCCACCTAATCTTATTCAAATTGGAGCACCCGTTCAAGCGCTATGCCACAAAAAGCGCAATTTTTGGTAAAAAAAAACGTTTTGGTTTTTAACACTCCCAGGGGAATTTCTCTTGATTTATCACCCAAACCATTTTGGTTTGTGCATATCTAGACCATGTTGTCTAACGAATGGCTAAGTTTCATTACGATTTCATTATTCCTTCTTGTAGATGTCGGGGCGACATGCCATGCCTGTCAAAACTTTGACGAAAAAAAAAGAAAAAAAACGGACAAAAACAATATGTGTCCCAATTTTTCAATTGGGACCCATAATAACCTAAATGACGTACTTGAGATAACTTGCGTCATGCTGTATAGCGGATCTTAGACTATACAACTGGCGTCATGCTGTATAACGTACTAAGTAACTTGAGTCGTGAATAAACCGTATATTGAATGAGACGCAGAATACAACTACAGTGAATCAAGAGTTATAGACTTCGAGATTTAGACATTACAAATCGTGGCTATACTACCATAATTAGTTGGCGTTTTGAGGACAAAGCAAGCTATGTCAAGTTCAAAGTAACCAGAATAAAGATCTTTATGGAAAAGCGACGAGCAGAACCAAGCTTAGCCAACGCTCCAGCATCTAGCTCAACAAAAGAAAGCGCGAGCCCACAGGTTCTACCAAATTGAAGGAACGTGTCTATCATACACAACACACTGCAATAGCTCCGGTAACCCGACGGTGGGCGCGAGGTGATTTAACGAGTGCCCGTGTGTTAACCACCTTGGTTTTCCCATCCACGGGGATAAACATGAATATCCTATCCTATCCTACGTTTACTCATGTTCGTTTGCGGGGTGGATGCGTTAAAACTCGGACTACTATTAGATTAATCCGTGGCGGTTTATAGACGAGTTGTGCTATGGAGATACTAGTACTAGGCCTACTATCGTATTTGTTGAACCCGGACCTACAACCAACTACTAATTCACTGGATTAAGGAAGATGATATGCACTAAATGCCTTGTCCACGGACGACATGTTACCTTGCGTTCACCATCGGGTTACTGAAGCTATTGCTTTGCACGATTAGGACGTTCTTTCAATTATCGTAGCATCCATTTATCCACTGAAGGCGTTTATCAATAACCAAATAAACGACTAGTTTTGAAGCCTAATTCCATCGCAAAGAAACTTTACGCACTAACCCACCAAGCTATTCGACCGGACGATTAAGATAACTGATAGCTTGCGTGTAAAGTTAATTTAATTATCGTAAGTAGGGTTTTAACTGGTCATATTATAATGTTACTTAATAGAGTTCTGACCAATACTCTGCGCAATCAACGGAAGTGACCATTAATACATAGGGTTCCTATGAGTTGATTAAACTCGTTAAAAACACACTTCTGTAGTAGTTAGGATGAACCGAACTTTTGTTGTAAATACAATAATTGTCGTGCTCCTACCCAGAGATGAAACAAAGCATCTGTCTATGCCACTCTTTACTCCTAGTACCTGCAAGAAACAATGAAAATAAAATGTGCAATTCACAGTGATTGTTTTATTAAAATAGCGAGGATAACAGTTAACCGTGACAGCCAGTATATGACTAAATGTAATTTGAACACATGCAGATTTTTTAAAAACAGTTAAAAATTTTGTGGTTGTACGCCAGTGTCCGATCTTCGAATTTAAATTGTCAGGCCACAATTTCCATGTGAGAACTATGTAATTAATTTGACATTTATATCGTGGAGTGGCTTGCAATTAAATGGTTTTGTTTACTAAATTGACCGTTGTTGGTTAACTCTAAAATCTGATCAATGTCAAAAGAATGTCCAAGTGGAATTCCATATCTTTCTTTCAGACCACCGGCGTTCGAGGGTGTGATGCAGTTGTCGTCAGCAGTTTTCCGCACCACGCTGTCCACTTCAATGGAACTGAAAAACGCGACCCCCAGTGGTAAATCGTGCATATCAAGTTTATAGGCGAACATGGATCGGGTTAAAATATTGGAAATCTGCAACGCAAGTGCGACCTCGTGAGCGATAGTGGTGTTTGACAAATATCGTACTTCATCGTGAATGCTGAGAACGAAACGAGCATCCAAGTTGTATGTTTTAATTAACCACCTCATAGCCACCAACAACAAGTGTAAGTAATCAACAGCAGAACTTTGAACGACCCAGTTCATTCTTGTTGTCGCAAAACTACCTTTGACCTTTCCAGGTTCTAAAGCTCTACTGATTTTGCAACCCAGCGTCGGCGTTTCGGGCTTTGCACTGTTCGATATTTCTTCAATTTTATTAAACATATGAGATTCTATTCCACCATGCCACCGCTTGCCGCTGGTTAAATTGTGTCTGTTGATTTTGTGAGTATAATTGGAAGCTTCATGTGCCACGTTTTGTATCAGCGACAGATCCTCGAAAGAGACATAACCACTCTTCATTGCTTCGGAGTTTAATTCGATTCCAGTTTTCTTAACAATCCATTCAGCGTCTTTGCTTAATTTGTACTGCACCTCACCTTTAGTTATGTCATATAGCTTGTTCACTTTAGCGACGCATTCTTCCTTTGTCAAGTCTTTGTTGTACTGCATTAAAGTCCGCAATGCGAGCCGTTTTCCAGCACCGTACATTCTCGCGTAGTTGAACACTTTAGCTTGGTCTCTTGACATACCGACAGACGCTGCAGTGGTGCTGTGCAGGTCTGTCCCATCACGTTTATTCCCGCGTAACGTCATCCACGACAAAGCGGTGCAGCCATGCTCTTTGGCGGACGACGCGTCACCTAGCAAGGACGCAATCCAAAGTTCCTGAGAATCGACGTCGGCTCCCACAAAGCTATATCCGGGCGGAGCTTGAACCATTGCCTTTAATTCGCTTCCAATACGATCCAATTGTGGGTTGCTGGCTGTTAGCCAAACACGTTCAACTGCTCGTCGAGAAACCGCACCACACACAACCGCTTGTGGTACAATAGCGCTGTATGACAGTTCTCGGCTGTACTTTTCATCCTTCTTTATTGAATCTCGTAAGTTATCATGAGTTATCTCCACAACTAATTGATTTTGAACCCTTTTTTGTGAAGATCGCCAGTATGATGTTATTTTGTTAATTTCCAAACACCTTAATGCATCAGTCGGATCATATGAGCTCAAAAGTCCACTCTCAACATGAGAAATAAATTCTCTGGCCAGTGGACTGCCAACGTTTTTACCAGTGCCTCCATTGTGTGGTAAACGGTGAAAGGTGAACCCAGCGGGTAAGTCAGAAATGTCCTCTGCATGAGTATGGTTTACTAACGATTGTGGTTCATTCCAATTTTCTTCACTCACCTCTCTCAACAAATCATCATCACTTGTCTCTTTATTAAATGTCAGTGTTTTATGGCTGGGCCAAAGATAACCCCACCCATAATCCTTGACATAATGCAAAGGACATCCCATCCACATCATTCGGAGCAGTTTAGGAGTTGTTCTTGTCAGTGTGGAAACCAACGTTGCTCCGGGTTTCCAGTCATCTTTACCCTCCTGCACACAGAGTTCACTAAACCATTTCGGCGCTCCAGGCATATGTGGCTCAATTATCGGCAATCTACTTGCTGTTTCATTTAATTCTTCAATAATTTCCCATTTTCCCAAATTTTGAACTTCTTTCCCCAAAAATGTCAATTCCTCATTTGAGTAGTTTTCGGTAGATAAGTATGTTTTTAATTTCGGAATTAACTTTTCTTTGCGGACCCAATTTTTTCTTGGTTTCGTTAGTAATTTGTATTGCCTGGTATTCCAGTCCAAGTCCCACAACCATTTATCATCTTTATACTTATCATTAATTGCATAATGACAAGCATCACTTGCCAGTCCTCTTAGGTGGTTTTTCAGCTCTTGGTTCAGAGCATCATATTGGTCTTTACAGGACTGTATATATCTAAACCAGTTGTTATTTACAGGAAGATACATTTGGCCCATTTCCAACATTCCGGCAAATGTAACTGGGTGTGGGAAGCGATCAAAAAACAATGGTGTCAGTTTAGTAAGCACATTATGGGTGGCTTTAACATCTTTAGCGCAATACCACATGAGATCTTGGAAATTCTCCTTAACGTCATTAATATTTCCAGTCACAAAAATATCCCTCATTTCCTTATCCAGCTTTTTTTTGCAGTAAAATTTGTGAACTTCTTTTAAAGAGTTTGTACTTCCCATGACTACCCAGTCGTTGTCAAAAACAGAACTTCCATTTGTACCGTCCTCACCTGATTCCGATTTAGCAGCTTGAGATAAAATTCTTTGTTGGCCATTAAACCCGCTAACAGCGATGTGCATACTCATGGTGTCAAGGAAACGAGTATTAGTTAACTGTGAATAATACTGCTCTCGAACTCGGGCCCGATCATACCCCACGTTGTGTCCAATAATAAGTTTTTTTGTGTCATTTTTTTGCTCCATCGGTATCAATGAATCCAAATTTAATTCCAAACTTGGATTTTCTTGGTCCAAACAGGGACTTGTCCAAGAAAACCACCCATCATTAGAAACAGCAACTGCCATAATTGGAGTCTCACTATGACTCACCAAAACTTCACAATCGAATACAATCGCGTCACCAGTAGGGCACTCAACAGATTCTGGGACAACTTTTCCATTTATTTTTGAATACTTGGACCACCCTGGTTTTCTAGCCCATTCATTTTTAACAGGAATTTTTGGAAGTTTTGCAGAAGCAAGATTAAGTAAACCTTGCTTATACATTCCACTTTGATCAGATGCTATTTTTTGGAAATGTTCATCAACATTGTTCCCAAACAATTGTGGTAGTGTGATGTCATAATCCGGTATTGTTTCATGTTCCTTACCCCATAATCCAAACTTCACAAGGTGTTTTATACATTCCTCAACTTCTTCCTTATTTTCTTTGATAGTTGTCGTTTCTTTAAAAATTTGACGCTGTAATTTTTCCGGCAACATTTGAATCCCAAATTTGTTGTATCTTGAGGCTTTTTGCTCTTGAATATTTGTGTCAGCAATAGAGAAACTTCTGGACTTTAAATACAAATAACGAAACCGAAAGCTTAAGACTCCACACAATTTGTTATACTTCAACATTGTTTGTCAATTCTTTGAAATCTGAGTTAAAAAAAACAAATAAAGTCAGCACACCAATAGCATTAATGTACAGAGAAGTAGTAAGGTGGATAATTGTCAGGGGTGTTTAGACAGTTACTGGGCTTTAGTTCCACCCTCACCACTATTGTGTAAAGTTATATTTCCAGAAAGATATAAGTGGTTACATCAAGGAAAAAAATAATGAACCTTATCATAATGGGTTAACAACAGCTACCGGTATGGTTTGGGTGTAGAAATCATACATTGCATTTTTCTTTGTTTCAAACCCTATAAAAGATTCACTACAAATTCAGAATCTCCACAAATAGTTGTCTAGTTGACATAAACAACATTGTCTTTTCAAACTACACAGTACTTTATTTTGATGCTAGTGGAGTCAAAGGGGGGTACATACCCGGTAGACCATTCTCCACTCATTTAACCAGTTTAGTTTAGTTGGTTCAATTTATGTTTTTGTCCCAGTATTAAATAATGGCAAATGAAGCAACTCACGGCAACAAAAACAGAATAAGTTAATAAAACATGTCATTTAAACCACCTGTCGATTATTCTTATAGATATTTTGTTTGGGCCCTCTCGCTATCGGGGAAAAAATCTAAATAAACTGAATAGTAATTGTCTACGTGTTATTTAGTAGTTGCTTACATAAAAATAAGCAACCAATCAAACATAATTATTTGTTAAACGGATAGAAAAAATAATAAACAATATGACATGTTATATAAGTTTCTTTAGTTTTAGTAAAAACATGTCCACTAGATGCCTTGCAAAAGTGAACGGCCGAGGCACTGTTTTTAAATTACATTTCTTTTCATTGGATTGGTGACAGAATAACACTAACTTTTTTATTATTTAAAAAAAATCTGTTACCTCTACCCGTAACCTATGTACTAGTATTAACGCTTGCATGCATACAAATTTCCAGGGCTGCACCCACGTCATTCCAAATATTTATCGTGCGACGCCGAAACCTTCAATTAACAAGATGACTCGACTATCTTAAATTCTACCCAGGACTGTTGTTAAAGCGGAGATACATAAACAAGAGTCTCTCTTATTTATATATCTCTAGTTAAATCTCACGTGAATTTTGTTCAATAATGGGGATTTCCCTAGTGTAAAAGGGTATTTTATTAGATCTTTAACTTTTTATAATCATTGGTAGAACCAAAGAGATTATATTGTTGTTATAGTCTCTTTGGTAGAACGAAATAAAAACTAAAGTGCGTCAAACACCATCATTTTTAAAACACATATTGATTGTACCCTATATGTATAAATACATTTGGAAGCAGGGTCCCTTATTACAATTGTTTTTTTTTGTTTTTTGTTTTTTTTTTACAGTAAATATGTGTAATTAAGTGCACCATGTATACAAATAACAAGCAGAGCATATGTAGGTAAATTAGTTATGTTGTGTTTGGTATAATCTCGGCAACTTCATTAGTAGCACCGTGTAAACTTTCATTTGAAAATTGATCTAGGGTACTTTCTGTCAGACAGTCAATGTTCTCCTCTGGTTTTACAAATTACAATCTGATCAAGTTTTTCTTTCTCTTCTCTCATTCTTTGTTCTTTTTTCCTTTTCTCCCTCTTTTTTCTCTCCTCCTCTCTATGTTCGAGTTCCTCTTCTTCCATGTTCAGCTGAATCATCAGCTGTTCCAACTTTTTCGCCTTTCTCTCCTCGTTGGCTTGTATTATATTAAACAGATGTTCAGTGAGTTCTTCTTTCCGTGTAGTTTTGTGATGAAGATCGACTTTGGCTGCAATGTATTCTATCTCTGCTTGTTGGAATCGCCTCTGAGCTTGGCTAAACTCCCAGCAAACTGCATCAATTTGGTCGCGAAGTATTGACACATCAACAGTCAGCAACTGATCAAGTTTAGTTAGTTCCGCTTGGATTTTTACCAGTTTGCTAGACTCCGCAACTGCTTTTTTTCTTCTTTCTGCAATTTCTTTTGTCAGCATTTCCTTTTTCTTCCTATTCTTTTCTTCCATTTGCTTTTGCCGTTGCTGAGCATTTTCAAGTTTCATTTTGTCCCTTTTTTTACTTCTGCACCATCAATTACAATATCCGCTTTTTGTTCAATTTCACATTTTTTAGCTTCAGGTGTTGTCTCTGACATGGGTGCTGCTACAGGCACATCTATTTTGTCTTTCCGTTTAATGTTGCTTGAACCTCTTTTGGTTTTGAATCTTTATCTATTGATTTGGATAAAAATGCAGCCGAAGGCACTTGTTGGTTTGTGTTCGATGTCTTTCGTAGATTACTCGTTGCCTGTGTAGAACTTCCGTGACTTTGCTTTTGTTTTGATCTGTTGTTTACTTCAGTTTGGCGAGTTTTCTTTGCTACTGGCTTTGCTATATTCGGTCTTTCTTTGTTTAATGTTATGCCAGTGTCCCCGTTTTGAAATTTATGTACATCTTCGTCTGTAAAACCCACCCATTCAGACATTTTTGTTACAATTGCCTTATTACAATTGTTACTGTGGGGTTTCGGGAAAACAAGTTCATGTCCGTGGTGTCTATGTCTGGCACTTAATCGGGCCCTGACAAAAGCTAATAGTCTAATATGACTCCGTAATCAGACAACCTCACGGAAGTTTGGGTATATTCTTGATTCTTTGCGCCCATGACAAAACATGCAGATAATAATTAGGTCAATATATGCGCGCACGACTTCATAAACACCAAAATTGACCGCCCCTGTCTTGTTTTAGATAAATGCTACAAGATCCACGATTCTAAACTGTATTATTTTTAAACAATGCTAGAAAACAAAAGACAGCATGGTAATATGTTGGAAAAAGTTCTGAAAATGTTAAAGCTTGCGGTCATGTTAAAGCAAATTTACAACCTTGTAAGTGTTAGTCATATGGAACCAGTGATAACAAGAACACGAGGTACATAATGAACAATAACAAACCGCGGATTTGCTACACCTGTGTCATGCTATTTATGAAAAAAATATATTAGGAAATTGCGGTATTTTCCTATGTAAATAAAAAATAAATACCTGTTTAAAATCTTTTGTAAGCAAACTCTATTTAAAACCGAGCATTTATGTTCGGCGCTGAAATAAAGTGGAAGAAGCTGCTTGGCATCAACTAGATTGTCGTTATTAAAGAGGCCGAAACCGAACTGATTGTGGTATCGGGTATCATCCTCAAAAAAGACAAAAAGTATTTTCGAGTAGAGTATCACCCCTAGTTAATACCAAGCAGCTTCTACCAATTAAAGTTAATTAGTGTATCCAGAGTTTAGGTAGACCCCCCGGGTAAAACCAAAACAACCCTGTCAAAGCGTTTGACGAAACAAAAAAAAGAAAAACGGACATAAATTAAAGATTCCTTTAAAAAAACACGCTATTGCAAATCTATCCGTTTATTGCACAATATGAATTCACATTACAGCGTAGTTCCCAACTCTTTTAAACCAACTGCCGAACACGATTCATAAAATCTTCCACTCTGTGAACGTCCACATCATTACCCCAGAACCCTCCAACTTTAAAATGTGATCCTATGACCAGAGCTGAGCAGCGGATAAAATTTTCGATGTTTTCAACCGAAACACCAGAACCAACGAGTACCGGAATCTCAACTTGGTTTTGCACATCTATGAAGAATAGGAAAGGATATTCATGTTTATCCCGTGAATGGAAAAACCAAGGGGGTTAACACACAGGCAATCGTCAGATTACCTAGTGCCCACCATCAGTTTACCGGAACCATTGCAATGTGTTGTATATGATAGAAACATTCCTTTAATTTTGGTAAAACCCATTAATCTGCTGGGTTTAGGCAATGTCCGTTAAGTAACCTGTTGGTAAGCGATTTAAGTCAAAACTCCCCTTGCGTTTCCCCATTCACAGGGTAAAACATTATTACAATTAAACTTGAATTTTACCATAAACAAATTAATACAAATGATCCATTTTACAAATTGATATCCAGTGCAGTGCTAACCCTGTAATTGAAGTGGGTCGGCAGAAACTCCAGTTTGAGAGCCAGTTATAATGACTCCATCAGCTAAAAAGAACTCTGCGGCCTGCGACGTCTCAGCAACGCTTGTATCGCTTGTGATGGCATGTGAACTAAATGGATGTAATTGGGTCTTAATTGAGTGTAATTGGATCTTATTCTAACCTTTAATTTCCATCCTTACCATGGTGTCGTTGCCCACACAGGAATAACTGGAAATATGGATGAATCTTAGCAATAAGATGCAAACCTGTGTTTTTTCTTCACATCCGCAAAAACCAGGACATTCTCAGCATTTAGCTGCTTCCGGTACCTGAGTAATGATCCGGCACACGAATCTATAATACCTTCATCACCAATGTGTGAGAATACAAATCCTTCTGCCCTCATAAAATCAAGATCTGTTGATAAACGTGAATTCTTTTTTTAATTTTAAATTAGATACCACCCCTTGTTCCTGGTCTCTATATTTCCACAAAGTTCCTGGCAGTGATGATTTGCTGCTGTTAATGCTTAACATAGGTGCAATACTGAGTTGTTAAACTAACGACTAATTACTCAATCATCCACCATGTGCAATATTATGTGTTATGGGATTGTTATGAGAAAATTTGGTTTACCGCAGCACTTGGCTACAGCCAGTGCTTCCTGATTTGCTGCAGTAAGAATTTGAACACCAATTGGAATTTCAGAAAAATTTGTTCTTAATTTAGAACCGACTGTTGCCATGGCTGCAGTGATTTCTGGACCAATCAAATTGTTTTTTTTGTACGGGACATCATGCATGTTCTCAATCATAATTCCGTCCTGCCATGAAATTAGGGTTGTTAGTGTTACACTGAGCAACTGAGGTAGTCAGACTCATGCTCATCAGGTATTAAAAGCTATCACAGTACATGGATTGTTGCATCACAGTGTGTGGATATTAAACATAATTTCGGATGGCACACATTGTCTTGATGTGATACTTAGACAAATGGTCATGCGTATGTTTTTATCTCGCAATTTTCCAGTTTTACGGCCAACACAGTTATGTTCAATCATACAACTCATGCCGCACCATGATAATTGGTTAATATAAAAAAAATCTCACCAATCCAGCATTGATGTAAATCTCTGCTTCCTTTAAAGCAATATCGCAAATTTGTGTTACACAAAGGTTGTTCTTTGGAGTGCCTGGAACATAATACATAATTAAAAACATTTTAATGATACGCACTAGTGACTGCAACCTCCAATGCTCTGCTGCTGACTAGGAAGGAGAGATGCATGAAGGGTCTGGGTAATAGTGACATAAAAAGTACAGTGGAACCCTGCCTACCTGACCACCTATGGGATCAACTTCAAACGGTCATGTTAGCGGGGTTGTCATGTTATCGAGGTGGTCACCAAGCAGGGTTCCACTGAAATTATGAGCTAGTCACTTGTATCCATTGGATAAGCCACTTCACATCGACTGCACCAGCACATAGGTATAAGATATGTCACCACACAACACAGAGCAATGGTGAGTTTCGTATTCAAATCAGTAACGGGGACAACAAGTTTTAGGAGATTACGATGATTAATTTAACGAGTGTCATTTTGCTGTCTTTATCCGGTTTCCAAATAACTGAACTACAACCATTTAGGTTAAAGACAAACTACCTGGCAGAGCACGAAGATGCACCATGCCGATAATTACTCCTTTTGATTTCTGAAACACATCAACAAATTTTCTGCAGGCCATAGTATTTTACACCAGCTGCATGTTGAAATATAAGGTGTTTATAACATTCTAAATGGAAAACAGACATTTACGGGAAACAAAACACTTTTATGCCTCCAATAAATACTAGGATAGGATATTAATGTTTATCCCCAAGAATGAGAAAATCAAGGGGATTAACACACAGGCAATCGTCAGATCACCTCGCACCCAATGTCAGGTTACCAGAGCTATTACAGTGTGTTCTATATGATAGACACGTTTCGACCTACAGAAGACATACAGCTCAAGGAAATGCAGAGCTTTTATATTTATTGTACTGTCAAACATTTGCAGTAGAAATTTTTTGATACTGTTGCTCATTACTAAAATTTTGATTGCAAAGAGCTTGTTCGGAGATTGCTTCCTAAGCTTGACACATTTTATGGACTTGTTTGGCACAAAATATGATCTTTAAACAAAAACAATAAAGATAACTAGAGTGTCAACCATGTTTTTAACCACCATTTTTTGTAAAACACATTTTGTATGCTGTTTATCGAGCAGGGTTCCTAAACACAATTGGTATATTTTATACTTATGTATTTTGTTTCTTCAAGCAGAAAAGAATGGGTCCCTAAGTTACCAAAGCATACTTGTTTTTAATGTTCATTTAAAAAAGTAATTCATGTCAGATTAATGAACATCTGTACCCCATTCGCTAACATTTCCAGCCTTAAAGCACGTTAAACACTATCAATTTCCCATTTTTATTTTTTCAGATTACATGGAATTTTGAGTTGACTGTGAGACTACCGTAGCTAACATACTTTTTCCAAGGCATTTTCCAAATGCTTCATGCCCAAATACTTCTGGTTTCTTATTTATACTTTCAGATAATTTGTTGTGTTTATGGTTGCTGTTCAGACAAATTTTTGAATTAAATGCCTCATGCACGGAAGCTGTTGGGAAATTAAAAAAAAAAAACCTCACTCTGTATGAGGTTTGCAATTTAGTTGTGTGCCATTTACAAAGATTATTCTCAAGATTTCCTGGGTATCTGAAAAACTTGACTAGGCCTATTAAACTCCACCTGAAAATCTGCATTCCATCAATCTTTTCAGCAGACAATCAGATAATACATTTGCAATACATCTCAAATCGCTATCATTAGGCAAGTCATAAGGCTCCTTTGATTGAAATAAATATTAGGATTATTCATTTTTCGAACACTTTATATAATAAACAAATGCTTTTTGTGTAGTCCTTTAATGCGGTACTACACAAACATTTTAGATTTTTTATCGCCTTTAGATTTGTGTGATAATAAGCTATCGAATGGCATTTAGTAATTTACGTAATTAACATTAAACTTTTAGAACTCCTGGACAATGTCCAGGTGAAAATGCATGCCTGTCACAATCAAGTTTCAATGAAATCAATAACATTTTTTAGTAAATGTCTGTTAAGCATTTGACAACGGCACTCACAATCATTTAATTTTATTTAAAAAAATATATATAAAAAAGACTGGTACAAAGTAAGGCACAAAAACCATGCACAGAATATTTCATTAATCTTTCCATTCTGGACGTTTTGAAACTTTTTTTTGAACTGCACATTTTGATGTTGGCCTAATTCTCTGCAAATCATGCAGTTCTCTTGATGTTGAAGGTTGTTCCAGCCATTCCCTTGAGGGGGCACCTATTCCACTGTCATCCAATCGCATATATCCATCGAGCAATGAGCTTAGCCCTGTAAGTCCCCCCATGGCTGCATATGGCGGCTCATACTGTGCCACTGGGTGTCCTCGCTTAATTCTTTCCTCCCTTGTTTCGATTTGAGTTACATGTTCTTCTAACATCGAACCACATCCACATCTGTATGATGACTTGAACCCAGAGCATACACATTTATGACCTTTGCATAAAAATGGAGATTTTTCACAATGCATAGTTACATCATGCTTACAATGGCACCTTAAAGGCTGAGTTCCGTTTTTCGGCACAAAATTAAACCCTGAACATTTACATCCGACAATTTTACATTTTATTTCTTTTATGTCTTTAACTGGCTGTTTGAAATCAGTTTTATGGTGTTTGTATCTATGCTGGCAGAAGCACATTGTCTCGGGCCCGATTAGTTTACAATCCATTCCATCAACATTGCTCCAACTAACATATAATCGATTCTGCATTCTCATTGGAAGGACCTTTTTCTTGTAATCTTCATATTCCTGGGGCGTGAAGAGCCTACCATGATCATCTTCCCCAACAATATTCCGATATTCAAAATAAGCATCCACAGATGAAGCCGCACTTCTGTCCAACTTCAGGTGAACTCTGTTATCCATTATTACATCAAGTATTATTAGATACTTTATTTTCCTAATAAATGTATATAAGGATTTAGATTTGTATTTTTAGCTGGTTTCATGGAAACCAAAGCCTATAAAAAGTTCTACCATTATAACATTATTAGCTACGATGTTTAAACCAACATTTTTTTGCTGCAAATAGACGAAATGTTCTTTTTTTACAAAAAAAACTATGTGTGTCACCTGACCTGATTTGGTATTCTAACTTGTGTTAAATTTTAACACGTGTCACTTCTTATACGAGATTATTTTTATACTTCTTATCTTTCCGTGACTAATCTTAATCAGCAAATGATAATAGAATAACTATTTGTTTAAACTAATATCCTGATAAACGCACATCGTTCACCAACCTAAATAATCCAATTGTTTCAACTTTGTTTACAACGTATCCATGGCAGGAACGATATAAATTGCTTGAAAATGTAGCGGGGAGAAAAAAATGTGTGAAAGGAAAAGTTGGTGTCTAAACTAAACCATTTTACATTTGTATCCCTTCCTACTATTAATTAGAAGACCATACTTTACTTTAAAAGAAATGGATATGCAGATTATGCAATGTTATTGTCTGATCAATTGTGGTAGATTGTTAAATTGTCGGCCGAAAGGTGGCGTGGTCGAGCTCGTTAGAAAAGATGTCAAGCGTTGCCTGATCCAGTGGTTTAATGTAGGGTCTACAAACTTTTTCGCATCTTGACCGAAATAATTCAGGCAATATTTTGCGAACCAGCCTATAATAAAGTATCAATGTATCAACATGCAAATTTATATAAACAATTACCACGAGACGAAATTAGAGGTTGTCTTTAAATACTTATTTAGTTCCTTCATGTTTTTCCGCGCTGCCCGGTAAAAAAAATCCGTACGAACTGACACTAGTCAGTTGTTGCCGACACCTAATTCGATTGTAGTCACGGGGTATTTCGACATATAGACCGACCGTGTGCCAACATCATATGCCTTGTGCCGCCCACGGACTTTTATATACTGTGGTAAGTTTTGACTCCGCGTTAAGCTCGTAACTAAGACTGTTATAATGTAAAAATTAGGTAGGCCTAATGCATCGGATATATATAATCATTATTTTTCCTAATTGATTACTATTCTGATCGGCTGTGTCCCGGGTCAAGGTGTTTAACGAGCATTGTCTCGATTCACCACAAGACCTCAGATGCGCGATTGACTCGTTTTTATTTAACACGGCGAGTTGGTGCGATTATTAGCTGATTTTTAATTTGAAACTTACGTGGTTGTTATGAGGGTATTCGTGTCTTATTCCCGTTTGTGGCTATACTCATTAATTCACTGGGTTTATGCGAAATCCGCCTAAAAGTGGCTTGACTAAGAATAAGAACACAACCATCTAGTCAGCGGCGGGATTCTACGCAAAATTATCTTACTCGATAAAAACTTTTGAAGCTCTTACTCTTTTAAGCTACCCTTCCTGTATTAAAAGTCTTGACCTAATGGACTCAACCACACACATCAGTAATCAACATTCCAATAATCCCTGTACCATATTAAATAAAATTCAATGGCCTGTTCAAAATCTATCGTATGATAAGTTGGTAATAGGTCCGTATGTTATTATGTAAATTCACATCCTCTGAAACTGAACTTCGGCTACGCGAGGCTCTAAAGTCTAAACAATGTCTCGGCCTCTATCACACAAAGCAAACAAGGTCACGTATATCTCAGTGTAGCAAAATCGTGTATTTAAAATAATAAGTTACTGCTATGTTTACACTTATCAAATACACCTTGGAGAAACAAAATTTGGTCACCTGACAAGGTTCACTCAATAATGGGTCTCTCGGAGTGGGCAGCAATAAATCTCGGAGTGGGCAGCAATAAAATTGAAACAGCTTTGGTATTTAAAGTAATTGCGCCCAATCATCTTAATTCATTTAAAAAAATCAATAATTTACAATAATCTAAAACGAAAACATGGGAGCGAACAAGATGGCAACAATACACGTGAGGGATACTGAGCACACAGTAGCGGGGGGGGGCTATTTCTTGCAGCGGTTAACTGAGAACACTGCATTCAGCATTGGCAGGACGCATTGGCTATGTATCTCTGCTGCACACTGTTTAGAATACCTGAAACTGCATGTCATATAAAAGTAAGCTTGAGGGAAAAGAGGTGTTCAGGCCTTTTGTTGCAATTGATATTATTTTGTACAAAACAAGTATGTATCTACTATTTCCGTGGGTTAATTGGGCAAACGGTCTCTGTTGCAAGTAATAATTAAATTTTGACAAAAAAGAAGTCATATTTTGGCAAATGAAATGTAGAATAAATAAAACATAACGTAACTGAAGTAGCGCATCACGAATAGTATTGGTTTAAATTTCGAGTGCCAGGTAATTCTGGTCTGTTCTGCCGTTGGTAGTATTCAAATAGAGGGCTATCCCTTGGCAGTGAATTGTCGTAAAACGAATCCCTTCGTTCTAAACGCGAGTCGGTTTGATCGATCGTGAGAGTCCGAGCGTTTGTCGGTTGTCTTAGTTGTGGCTGCAGCGACACGTAGTGGTCACCGAAACTTGTAGGGTACGCCACGGGGTGGTGTTGTTGTGTGTGTTGATTATTGTCATTCCCTGGCTGAAATGAGTTGTGATACGCAATCCGGTGCGTTGCGTAATGTGGTGATATTTGGTAAGTGTAGCTTGAAGTCTTAGGAAATGGCGGTGGTTCACGTACATTTGGTTGAGTAAACTGCCGGCTTTGCACATGCGTGTTATAGTGCCTGGGTGACCTGTATGCGGTACTGTAACCTCGTTGGCCGTTTGGTATGACGGGAACCACGTTTGGGTTGGTTCGTAATGTTGTTGGACGAGCAGGGGGTGTAGGTGTGACGTCATCTTGAAACTCATACTCGCTTGTGTCGTCATCGGCGTATCTCATGACCTCACTTCCTGCTGAGAATGTTTGATATTGATTCTCACTTGTAGGTGTTGACTCCAGTTGCGGGTTTGGCGCGAAGACCGGAGCTGGCTCGCTCTCGAAATGGTTTCTCGTGTTTGCTACTGCACTTATTACGTCATCATCACTTAATGAAGTAGACTGGCGCGCGATTTGGTAGCTTTCGTCATCTGCGTGTGACGCATCGCGTTGCCACGGCGCGTTTGTACAGCAGCAAGAGCAATACGTCACCAGAACAGATCGGAACCTTGATCGATGTTTCCGCTTCCGGGGATTCCCCTGGACATGATGGATGTAGTTAATATGGCTTACTCTACGATTAGAATTCCCATCTTGTGCGTTGATGACGTTGTTTCCTGTGGAAGACGAACAAGTTCGTGATTGTTGGGAAGTTTCCCGGTTTCCTAAGAGAGAGGCCGAGTCCTCCCGGTGAGGTTGGGTTTCTTTTTTCTTCTTTTTCGTAATGGACGGGAAATCCCCTCTCCTGCACAAGAGCACGCACACAGTGAGGAACAACCCGGAACTTATACTTGCTAGGAAGATGATCAGCACTTGGTCCGAATTTTCTGGAAAAGGAAAAAGTTCCAACGTAAGTCCCACTCATAAACATTGCATTAAAACTCGTTTAATGTTGAACTATAAATACAGCTACATCAGAAAACAAAAATATAACGTAATTAAAATCATACTTTACCTCTGATGAAAATAACCAATGCCGCAATACTTCTTATGAACATGAATCCAGTTGATGTTGCTGCTCCAGCATCGCCCACGGTCGCAATTTCGACATCAGACATCGGAGTTTTCGAAGACGCGCCCCCGGTAGTCGAGCTCTGATTCCCGGCAGTGGTAACGCCTTTCTGTCCGAACCCAGAGAGCGGAAATTCGTTCACAGCCTCGATACTGCTTTCTCTTACTGCTGACGTTGGCTGTATTACGACAGTGTTCTGCGTGGCTTCACGTTTGGTTGGAGTAACGGTGGCAATGATGGGTAAAACTGTAAAAGAGGTTTTTCTATTAAAATCGAAATATTGCGTTTATAAGGAAGCTAAAATGTCCAACAATATATTTCCAATATTGTCGAAAGAGCAAAAGATCTTATGACGTCATTTTGCACGTGACGTAATGCCCGGCGGATTATATTGGAAAAAAAATATGCCGTAAAACATATTGATTTGCTAAAATAGGAGCACAACAACAGGTATTCTGTTACGTCATAATTAAAAGTGCTGATAAACGCAAGCGGAAAAGGAAGTAACGTCAGAGGTCTTAATTGCATACAATTGTTTACCGCCTGATTGCATTGTTATGAGCAATCAGATAAAGCAATATATACTGTATAACAGTTAGAAAATAAATTCTAGCTGGCGAATTTAGCAATACGGCAAGGTTCTAATCATCTGAACTGAAACAAAAAGTTGTAACTTCGAGACCAAATCGATCTGTATATTTGCGTCATCTTACTGAGCTTAATTTAGGTTTAGTCGTTATACTGGGTTCTCCTTATTCAGCTATATATAGGTGTCAAACACATAGGTAATTGTTAGACAAGATTTTTGAACAATTACATTTTAAGAATTTTTGTGTTCAGAATTCAATCCGAATAAATCATATTCATATAAATGATTGTTTAGTAATAACACGCGGCTCACATACTGCTGATGCGATAAAGGAAACACTCTTATCTTGTCGTTGCTGTGTAATTTGGGTTAAAAATTCCCAAATTATGTGGTTGCTATTTGTTATTCAAAGATTTGGCGACTGGAAGTTGGGTTGTCGACACAATAAGTGGGCCCGGATTATTCAGGAATAAATATCAGTAAAAATTTAAAAAGGTTTGTACCGTTTGAAAGTTATGTTGACCCAAAAACTTCAATGTTACAGATATTTGGTTTAAAAAAAAACTAAATAATGTTTTTAGTAAGAATTATATTATTATCATCGATATATAAGATGGTCCATTGCAACGACCAGTGGTCAAACAACGGAAACTGGAATTGTGATGCGGCAAGTGGAATATGTACTGGGTCAAGAACAAGGTAGAAATATACCATAGAAACAATACACCAACAATGCACATACTAAAATAAATTTACTGTTATGTAACGTTCAGGCACACCCCATTGAAACTGGGGATTTCCACCCCACAACGTAACCATCCCAACCCCCAACCCCATATGCTAATATCTATGTCGGCGCAGATTATGTGGGGGCAAAGTGTGCACGAGTGGAGTTGTCACCGAAATTTTAAACAACTGTCCAACTAGCTGCACTGGCAGGAATTTGGTCGTACAAACCCAGGAGCAGTGTCAGCAGACTTCCAATGACTGCAACAACCCAGCTTTAGACACGGTGAATTTAATTGTAGCTCCACCTGATAATCATGCTTGTGGTTAAGAAGCACCTAGAATATATCAGTCGTCCGCCAATGTGTTAAAATTGTTGGTAGTTTACCAGATACCAGCTTTTGTCTCAGTTATAACGACGATGACGTAAATCCAACTTACAACCAAAAAGATTGCGACAACCGCTGTGTAAGGTGAAGATTTGTGGTCAAGTATAACGGAACCTTTCACCACCCCAGATTAGGTACACCTGCCCGAACGTGCCGAGATGTACGGTTGCGCACCAAAGATACTGTGTTCCTGCTAGATGTGTAGCAGGTACGTGGAGTGCTTGGAGAGATGTCGGTGGGTGTAGCGCTACTTGTGGTGGCGTCAAGAACAGGCAAAGAGAGTAAGTTATCTCTAAAAAAACTAAACATCCCATCAATGTAACTCTTATCATAGGCGACTTATTTACAAATTTCTCTTTCTTTGTAGATTTGTTTTATAACTAGGCCAACAAGCTTATCTTCACCCGGCTTCTGTCCCTCAGTCGTTTCCGTTTCTGTACATGTCAATATAAAATGGAACAAATCGTAGTTTCCTGCTCCCATATTATGATGTGTTTTATTTGCAAATGTTTCATACCATGGTAAACAATAAATAAACTTAGGGCAGTGGGCTTTTACGTCATTATTGCGGATACAGGTGACACATGACCACCTGTCCGCACATAATAGCTAAAGCCACAAACTCTATTCCAGCTGCCGCGATTCAACTGGTCAACCATCGAAGTTCTGTGAGGAAAGTCTGAGAGAAACGACGCAAACCAAGACGGTCAGTTGCAGCGCCGCATGTCCAGCTGGAACCGGGTAAGAACCGATTAAATGTCTTTCGGTAATATCTTTTGTGTCAAACTACTATGTTTAAACATCCGCAATTTCATTCGCCTCCAAACAAAATACCAGTTTAAACATTTTTAAAGTTAAGTTTAAATTTTACCACAACACGTTTATTCAAACTAACAAACTTTCCTGGGACACTTACTAAAAAGTATTTGCATATTTCTATCCATGTATTACTTTAAATAGATCGAATATGTCATTAAAACTAAATTCGCTTTATTTCCGCAGTGGGCGATCCGTAGGGTTGGGTTGCCAAGCTACGTGCTCCGCGAACCCAACTGAACTCACACCGACGATATTGTTGCGCAAATGCAATGGCGGAGAAACATGCCCCCCGTGAGTTAAAATGAATAAAATATTTTGTCGACGACCTGAATATTGTTCAAAGGTCTAGGTAAAGCCCAGCTGCCCATATCCACATTCTGAAATATCTTCAACCACAGGGCTGTGGACAAATCCACCCTCTTTAGACCTTTCCATACGAGACAGTGCCGTTAATTATAACTGAAGGCATTTAAGCGGGTGATATATTTAGTACCAATACTGACCCCACTAAATGACAGGCCTCAGGAGTTCATTGCGTCATGTGCTGGATACGTGGCTGACAGAACGTGCAGTTTGGGTGGCGATGTCTCCTATTGTTCCGGAACCTATCTTCCCTGGCTTGAATGGGAAAGCTGGACTGATACAACGAACAACAAACAGGTTAGTTCGTGTTTTGTCCCACCATGTACGGACGAGTTTCGACCCCAATCGCACATTTGTAATGTGGGATTTACTTCTCCATACCCCACACCACAGAACTCATACGATAGGACCGTGGGCATTAGTTGGCAGACCACAGACCATAACAAAAATATCCTAAACTTTATATCAGAATATAAATCTTAAAAAAATTACTCTTTTGGGAACGGTTTGATCTTTTTTTGAGAAGGGTCTGAGCAGAAAGTACAATAAAATTATTCTTTATTCCAGCGACGTCGGAGGGTAAAATGGTGCGACCAACCGATTCAAGTCTCCCAACAACCATGTCTTCGAACAGTTTGGATTGAAACTGAGTGTCGGGACAAAGCAAACCAGCCAATAACTGTACCAACCCCCGTAGTGACACCCGCAACAACCGAGTCTAATTCCGGAGGATCACCTAGCAACGGTTGTCAAGCGACATGCTCCGTGAACCCTTCTGACCTCACATCGGCGATATTGTTTGAAAAGTGCGACGGGGGAGAAACATGCCCCCCGTAAGTAAATATGAATAAAGGGAAGATCTACAAGCTATTTACTTTTAGTCGGTATAACAGCATGAATGTGGACAAATCCTAACCAAACATTATATGTATGATAGATACAAAATGTACAGAAAGTGTTTTAAGGTTAAAAACACCAAGCATTTTACCGGGTGTTAAAAAGTATTAATGCTGACAACACTAAATGACAGTCCCCAGGAGTTCTTTACCTCATGTGCTGGATATGTGGCTGACAGAACGTGCAGTTTGGGTGGCGATGTCTCCTATTGTTTCGGAACCTATCTTCCCTGGCTTGAATGGGAAAGCTGGACTGACACAACGAACAACAAACAGGTAAGTTTGAAATTCGACAAATCTATGGTACCTGTTGGTAAATGTATGTGACGCAACGACACTCTTTTGTTCCAGCGACGTCGGAGGGTAAAATGGTGCGACCAACCGGTTCAAGTCGCCCAACAACCATGTCTTCGAACTATTTGGATTGAAACTGAGTGTCGGGCATCACATCAGCCAAGAAATGTACCTGATCCTGACCCAACAACTGCGGAACCCACGTCGCCCCCCATACAGCAGCAGTCAGCGGGTTTTCCAGCTTGGGCAATCGTCCTAATTTTACTTCTCATACTTCTAATCATTCTTCTGGTGATTTGCTTGTGCCGGAGAAGAAAACGTGGAAAAGGACGAACGGTGAAAGAGGAGGCATTTCCCCCACCCCCAACCCCAATAGAGTTGGAAGAACTTAATACGGGAGAACCAAGTGGTGAGATAGTGGTTGCAACCCCCAGAAGCAACAAAACTGATCGGCTTAACGTGATGCAACGTGTGGTGAGGGCAACCGAGCATGTGTATGAGAGCATTGCCGCAAAGAGAGAAAGAATATTTTCAAGAAATTCGTATCCGGATGAAAACTCGACGCCTGGCTCGTTGCAGGGAACACCGTACCTTACACCTAAGTTGTCCAAAGAGAAATTGTCCAACGAATACGTCTTAACAGATATCGAAAAGAAAAAGGTAACGAAATGTAACCTAAAAACGGTCGTCTGTACTCACTTGAATTTCAACATAGAAATCTCCAAGAGGAATATTACGACCCGGAGTAGATGGAGCGGAACCACTTCGTATTTCGGTCACGGTCACTAACCCGGATGGACAGCAAGTTGGAAGCAACGTGTACAAATCAAAATTAGCCATAACGGTAAAGTTATGATTCTAAACCTTTCCGAGTTTAATTTAGGCAATTTCCCGTTTTGTTAGTTTTCTTTCACATTCCATCATCATTACATTCCAGTCGGATTTTCATCAAATTTTTAGAAATTCAGTTTGGTGCATATCTCGGATAAAGACATTAAATTCTTAAAGATATAATATTCGCTTTATTTAGGACAACAACAGCGACATCGAGCGGAAACATCGATGGAGCCGAGTCCCAACACCGAAAAGTCGAAACGCATCGCCTAGCAACCGATTCTTCACAGAAGATCAACCAGGAGCCGACACAGGTGGGTATTTGGTGCCGCGTGGTGTTTGTTTATATCACACTTTAGGAATACGCATTCGGCCAGTAACCACAAGCCTCTTGCAACGATCTTGAACTATGTTATAAACGAAAATATTTTGGAACCGCTCATGAAAAATACTCATTAATTACCCGAAAATTCCTTAAATATTTGCATCTTTATAAACAAAATAATTTGTTCTCGATAATAACATTTAACGCACTGTATATATGATATCTCTCCACCCAGTTCAAGCGGTCGACTATGGAACTCCTTCCCAACAACCAGTTACTCTTTTACGCCCTCCACTGGGAAAACCGGAAAAAAGCGGCTTTCAAAAGATGTTGCTGAAACTAAAATCGTCCCCAAAAGAAAAGGTGTTGCACAGTTACGATTCAGTACCACAAGAACCGAGGGGTGTGGGTTCAAAACCACGGGTGTACCTCCCTTCCGCAACTGCCTCGGTAAGTATCGACGACGACGATGTATCGATGTGGTCGGACAGCACATTTGATGAGTTGGACTCAGGTAGGAAAGTTTGTTTGTGATAACTTCGTGTTCCCATATTTGATCATTATTTGTTTTTTACGTTATCTCCCCATTTTGATAGAAAACGACATCACACCGCCAGCATGTGAAGGAAGTGCTAACGCGGCGTCGCGTAAAACAGCACGAAGAACACGGAACCGCCAAAAGTACAAATCCAGAAGCCAAGCTTCTTTGATAACCACCAAACCTGAAGAGCTGCCCCCGCTACCTCACTCAGCCACCCCAGTCATCATGCAGCCCAAGAGTGACGTCCAATCCCCAGTAACACCCCAAATCACAGAAGAAAAATTTCCATTTGTGGGAAACCAAAATTGTCTAAGCGTGACCTCACTTCCGCCCAAAGAAGGTTACTTGGATATGACAATACACGCTAACGGGGACGTTGACCCGTTAAATCGCAAGGACGTAAAAAGTTGGACAAGCTTGGGCACACCCCCTTTGCCACAAAAGCCAAAAAGCCCTTACCAAAAAGTCAACAAGAAAAAAAATTCCCCGGGTTTCGAACCAACCCCTTTAAAGTCACCACAACGAGAGTTGGATCTGGACGAGAAATACGTGACATCGATTTCAATTAAAGATACAAACGTGCGCGACCAGTTAGTGGTTGAAGGTTTACACACCGACCAGCATGGATACCTCAGTCTTGGCTTTCCGGAATGAACAAACAAGACACAATGAATGCAAACTAGAAGATCAAACAAGCATTTCTGAAGCGTCAATCAAAGCGGTGGACACAAGTACACAATGACAATCCTGCTGTATAAACAAGAACTACATGTAAAGTACATTAAGTCATGAATTAAACAGATCACGCTAAGTTACATATCGTAATCATAAGTTACTCATGAGTGAAAGTATTTTAACTGCTTTTTGGTCCATCGTTTTTAAAATCGAAATCACAATCGAGTACACTAAAGGTTATATGAATGATTTGCACTTGCGTGGACGGAATAAAATTCTGAGATTGTAGCTACAATTATACTTTACGTACTGGCTTGGTTTCAAATGGTAATGCGCCACTTTTAAATGGACATCAATGTTTAGATTTACGAAATATAGTGAACGAAAATACGATCGAAACATACCGGTCGTTACGTCGTGTGATGCTAAATCTGTTGATGACGTAACCACTAACGAAGTTTGTGAGGTAATCGCGGAATCGACTATGGTAGTTCTTGATGACGTAGTTCCGGTGGAGAGTTGTGGAACAGCTGCCACTGCAACACAGAAAAAAATAAAATAAAAAAATAAAAATAATAAAACTAACTTCCTTACATTTTGGAATTATAACCGCTTCTCTAGTCGTGGTAGGAAGTAAAATAGTGGTGGATGACGTCACGTTTGACAGTTCGTTGATGACATCACTAGTGGAATGCACCATAGAAAGGTTGGGAGATGGCAAATGACGAGTGAGAACGACCTCGGGAACTGTTGGAAAGAAAATATAAAATTGGGTTTCTCCTTTCTCGGTTTGGATTTGATTAACAATAGTTATGTTGGTTGGTCGGCGTGTCTTTACAAACGGAAATTGTTCTCAACAGGTTAACCCACTAATTCATCCTTACTCGTCTCAAACCATAAACGTCTCAAACCATAAACGTGTGCATCCGAGTGTTTCTAAAGGGCCATTCGCATATGATGCCAACATATGGTGTTTTAGAGGAAATAACGCAGGTATTAGTGAATTAAACAACCTACAGGTTACCAGTAATTTCCCATAAAAAAAAGCAGAAAAATCCACCAATGGTGGGTGGTTTTTTACAGTTTGGGATTGATTTTATATCAAAGTCTAATATTAATCGGTAATAGTCTTTTTTATATATAGGCAACTATATCGTGGTAGCTAAGCTCTACAAAATCTGTTTTGCGGTAAATATTATCATTTCCATAAAAAATGGTAGATTTAGGAGAATTAAGAATTTTTGAGAATTGTGTGCATTGTTGATCTGTCTATTGCATACTGCATATTCATAGACGACTAAAAGTCATTCCAAAATCAATGTGTCATGTATACTTTACAAATACAAATTTAAATCGGGTAAGTTTACAACACTAGCTTCGGAACTAACATACGAATGGAAAAGCGAATTAAGTTTGCTGTGTATATTCCCACGTTGGGAGTGTGGGAATCAGCACAAGGACTTCCTCGAAAATACATTGCATTGATGTGAACGGATCTAAATAAAACGTTTACTCAGAAATCACCAGTAAGGAGGGTTCTATGTAAGGCTGACTTATCTGTATTTAAACCAGATATGTTGAAAGTAATAATAATACTTATTTATCATGTGCTATTCCACTGAACATTTCTTACTGTAGTGAAATGCTGTACAGTGTGTATACACAATACTAACATAAACCGTTCTGTAATTGGTAATTAGCCAAATGTCAGTTTCTAATGGACAAGTACAAATACCCCGTAGCTTGTTAAATTAGCGGGCTAATACGTTTCAAGATAATATCATTATATTACAAAGTGTACAGCCGTAACCGATGCCAATGCCAAAGATATTCAAGTTGTAAAAGCTTGAGGCTATACGTTTTATAGATATATGTTCTGATAACAATTTTGTGAGTCAATACTCATCACAAACTCGCTAATTAAAGATGTCCGCATATATCAGATTACACGAGAATGACGTTTACTATTAAAAGATCATGCAGTTGGAACAATTACAGACGAACCGGAAATACCTGTCACGAAGAGAAAAAATCGTGAAGTAATCACTGATGACAGAAATAACCGCTGGAATATTGAGTCACGTGTACAGCTCATCGCATAACAAATCTTTTATTTCGATTTTACATTAGAGGCGTTTTCGATTAGCACTGATGAGTCCGTGTGATAGACCTAGATTTTAATCCCAAACAGCTTATCACAATTACAAGTATAACAACAATAGGGTTTTGTAAATTTACGATGATGGAGGAAAAGTTCAATGACGGTCACATCAAATACACAAGCGACAGAAAGGCAACGTTACTAAGCAAAGTAAAGAAAACTACAAAAATTTAAATTTATTTATTGACATTGATGTTTATTTGAACGGCTTTATTCATTTATCAACCATATTTAGTCACATTTAATTATTACTAACAACTTTTGACTTAATGTTGTATTTCATAATAAACATTACTTAACGTTTTAAAATATTTAAGTGTTTGAAAGAAGACGTCAACGCAGAAAAAACAGGATAAAATTAATTAATCACTGTAGTCAGTTTAATTTTACTGCGGCCAAAAGTTTACGGAAATACTTCCAATAACTGATACGGTGAATGATTTAGGCGCCGAGATACAATTTCTAGACATAAACATCAATTGCAGAGCTGTCGTCGGAAATAATAAAATATTCGTCTCCTATTGAGTCTGTTATCTGTGTTACGTCACAATATTAGCTTGTTACGTCATAGTTTAAACATTTATATTATTGTGATGTGTAACTAGGCTAATAACATTAAACAAATAGCGATTAAAGCCGACACACAAAAAGCACATTAACATTTAAAAATGTTGAAAGGTGTATGTATTATTACCAAATAAACCATTATAACCAGTAAAAATTATTTTAATTAATTTTTCGTTACAATAAAAGGCAAAATGTAAGTTAATATTACTTTCCTGCGCAAATTAAAATCCGTGAAAAAGTACAATATAACTGTCTATACTTACTAAAGGGTAGTTAGTTACAAATTCGCTTACAAGAACACGAAAGCACTCAAGTCAGGTCATTCATTTAGGTTTGTGTGGCAAAGGTACAAAGAAGTTTCTATTAGATTGAAACTCAATAAAGTTGAAGGCAAACACTTTAACTTACTTAGTAGGAAAATCATGTACACCAATGATGAGCACATCTTATGTACGAATCCCTTTTCTTACATGATTGAAAGGCAACTATCAAAAAATCCCTAAATGTAATTAAAAAAAATAAAGGTTTAAACTTAATAGAATAAATAATACAATACTCAAAAAACTAGCTGGCTGGCTGTGCTGGTTATGCTACTCACTTTCAAACGACAGTCTGCTGTTTTCAAAGCAAACAAGCCGACTTTTAAGCAAACTTTTACCTTCCTACCCTACTATAGCTATTGTTATAATAAACGCCTGCTATGAAAAAGGCGAGAACGACCTCATACATTGTAAAGATTCCTCTTCATATATGCGCGAAATAATAGGCCCAACATTAACACGGTCGTTCTGCAACTAAGTAAAATACCGAACAGACCTTATGTCTTGCCTTGGGCCAGATGCGTTAAAATAATATTCCTCTTTTAAGTGGCTTCTGTGCGCCGATATCCTTGCCTTTGCCTACAACTTCCAACATAAAAGTTGTTATGACCTTATGTCATGGCTAGATTACGTCAAGCTCTGCGATTTCCACGCGTAGGTTCATTTCGATCAATGATTTCATGCTTTAATTAGATTATTAATCCTGTCTGGACATCTGGCCGGCTGGAAACGTGCCATATTTCGTGAATATGAAGACGCGATGATTATATTTTTTAAGAACCTAAATAAACATCGTGGCAGCCACCTGTTGCTTTATGAGTTTGTTTCTTTTAAAACAAATCATAAAAATTTTCATAAAATTACTCTTAACACAATATGCAATGAAATGACCATGTTTACGAAAAATACCAAGTCAGAAATAAGATAAAAAGCTAAAACTAAGTTTATCCTCAACACCGCAGTATGGTCAATTTATTCTAAATTCATTTTATGTTGTTTAAAATTTCGACTCTTTTGCAGTTTTCCTGTAGTGCACTGAACATTCTCCTTGTAAAAAGCGTATCTTTACTTCGGCCTTTCTTAACAGGTCTGATTACTATCACACTCTGAACTGCCGAAAACTGAGAAGGGAACCAACCGCAGGGATTGAGGCGCGGATGATTAATACAAAGCATGCTGACATTACATTTCTATTTATTTAAAGAAAATTAACTAATTTTTAATTTTTTGAGTGGCAACTACTATTTGGCATTCATGTAGTGAGGGTAGTGTTCATGAAGTTTCCAGCAATTTAATGTAAAGTATCTAACATTTGATAGAACAACTAAGAATTCAAATGTTTGCACACTGTACATCTTTACACGGAGTTTCCACTGTGACATGTGTTTATCTCGGACAATTTCTCTTGTTTAATATATTGAACACTTGAATTAATACTCAATACGCTTCAAAGGCTGATAATAAACACTTGCGTTTGTTTATTATTCTTGGAAAGTCCAGAATTCAACATTTGCAGACGCTTGTAATAAACCCTTTTCACCTTCTCATAAAATCAATAATTTCCTTGCAAAAATACACATCTGGAAACATTGTTCTACCAGAAAAACTGGCCTGGCAGAAGTGCTGCTAAACGAAATGTCCATATTTCTTGACTTATTTAAGCGTGATTGCATGACCGATTACGTCACATGGTCCATCGAAGCGTTTCGAAGCCTTCTTTCAATCTCGCTTAAGATAAGAACGTGCTATTGAACGGGTCTTATTAAGGATTTGTAACGAAACGCAACGATGAAGAAGGGTTGCCGCACTTGAACTTGTCAACAACTTTACACTTTTAAGCCAGTCTACCAGAAGCACTTATACACTGACAGGTTTCACTTTTACCACTTTCTATTGTTTAACCGAAGTTAAATGTACTATTAAACCTATTGATTCTATTATGTTCAATGAGATTTGGCCAACATATTCCAGATTCGTTTTAAATTCTAACTTTGTTATACAATTCGAAGACTTTCATTTGTTTTTTAGACCGCTTAATCGGTTGACTGAATATTTAGTTGTTTATAGACTATAGCTCGATCAATAACACAACGTTCATGACGAGTATTGATAGGCTTTAAAAGGGGGTTCTCATTTTAATTGGGCTTGGTGTAATTTGGTTTTTAATTATTATTTATGATAGTCTTTCAAATCTCACTATCAAAAAATTTCACGCCTCGCTGTGTTTGGGCCTTGAATCAGAATACACTGCACACACAGACATATTTAAGCTGATTGGTTTCACCGGCTTATTTTCTTAATTGCAAGCCCTAACTAATGCCTGAAAATGATACTACACTTTTGATAAACATCATGTCTAAGCTCAATACCAAACAACATATTATACAAATTCAGCAGTTATTCCTCAACAACTAAAGTTTTTAAACAGCTTCCCAGTCAAAACCAACTATGGAATGAAGAAACTATAATACGAATCGAGCAAGAATAAGTTCGTTTCCGGATTCAGGCGTTACGCCCATTGACGATGTAACTTCCAGTTTGGCTTTGTGGCTTTTCAAGAATAATGGTTTCTTCTTTAGTCCATTCATTCGGAATCTTTATAACGTGGCTGAGACACCTGCCCAGCTTTGACAATTTAAAACAGCTTTGTCGCCGAATTGTACTTGTAATCGAAAATACAATAATACATTCGAAAAGCACGTTTATTATTGGAAACCTTGGGGCAATTTGATAAGAGCGGAAAAGCAAACATTATTTAAAGGCAACTTGTTTTTGTGTTTCTTCGCGGTTAGGTAATGTCTCAATATCCTTGTATGTAACGTGTGGAAACTGGCGGGAAACATCGCACTTAAGTTCGATTAAAAGAGTATCGAATTACAAAGACACAATTGCCAATTTTTATTATCCTGGCTGCTGTGATTTCCTACATTTTTGTAAGTGCGTATATTTTACGTTGAATACCCACAATGTAATTTTACAATCAAGATTGAATTGAAAAATTGAGCAGACAAACAACCAAGTGTTACGTCACATTGATTACAATGACCTCTGATCCACAGATAAACGGAAACCCCATAAAGCATCCAAAGCTCAAACTTCAAATAATCAACCACACATTATGATCATTTTCGACACCAGCATGAAGCCGAAATATTAATGATGCAAAGTTCTCGAATAAAATTGCTTAGTTATTTTGAATGTAAGTTAACCTATGCAAGATAAGCAAATTTTAACTTTTACCTAAATACACTTTTAAATCAAGCTACAACTTGTCTTATGTGATTTTAAGTTATTTAAAATTTGAATTCTAATTTTTTAATTGGGACCATAAATACAGACGAATGTCAAGCTGTTCTTGCTTATGAGCTGCATATAGTGGCTATTGGGTGTTTCATTTTAAAGTAATTATTTGCAATATTTGCTAGACTAGATGATAAACAAGTACAAGAGAATCTCAAAAATAATTTGAATATTTGCACTTACCACATGAATATTCAACATGGACATAATTTCCACATAAGTGACGTGGCACGGGAATGGTGCAACGGCGTTGTCTATGACAACGGTCAGTGACGTAACCCATGACGTCTGAAGCAGAGAAGCTACAGTCTGAAAAAATCATATTAATTAATAAACAGGGATTAAAACCTAACACGTTTGGTCCTTGGGAACTTCAGTATAATATATCTATCAAATTTGAGGTAGACCAACTCTACACAAACTTCTGACATCTTGTTAATTTGTTGATAATAAAGGTTAATACTTCGAAAGTCAGCACAAAGCTGTTCAAATTATTATAGCACTGACAACGCCCTACTTGGCGCCATGTTTTACCTAATCCAGATTTCACGCTGATGTAAACCCGTTTGTGCCAAGGGATTTGGTCGCGTAGCCTTCATATACAATGCACGTCAAAGGGATTTGAGTTATTTCGACTAAAAATGGGTCTGAATGTTCCTTCTTTGAACAACCCGTCTGAACTATTGAGGGCGTTATCAGTAATGCACATGCTTGTAATGTCAAAATGTAGAAATACCGAAGGTATTGGACCAATGGAATGTATTGTCGGCATGAACTACAAAACGACACACACTGTTACACCGAACTAAAATACTGCTTTATAATATTGGCGAGCAGGTTTGACAAGCGGAACTGGGACGATACTCATCCGCACATTTTCCCCATATTTTAATGATGGAGAGAAAACATTTTCCGACTGGTAATTCGGTGTCGCTTGTCGTGGTAAAAATTCCATTTTTTCAACCGAGTTTAACAAATTGCGTCACAATGCGCACCAACATAACTTACTTTTAAGTGTAACATTGCTGCACCCTGCATTTCTGGTCAATGTGACGTTGTAAACGGCGACGACGTTAGGTGTCGACGCAGCGCCACGTGGACACCGGAGGCGAATCGCCGCATCTTGACAGGAACCTCGTTTGCGGAATGACTCAGTTTCTGTCAAAAAAAGGTGATGTTGACAATATAAAATTAAAATGGAACAACATAAGTGCATATTGCTTATAGCAGCTCACAAAATAATAGAATACAAGAAAATTTAAACACACTAAGAAAATGTAATAGTAAAATGCTATTGCTGTATAATTTTAATTTTATTCCAAAAATATATATTAATGAAAATATCATAACACCACATTTTTCCAGTTAAATAACAACAATTAATATTTAAAAATATCTTATAATTGCTCTATCTTATCGAACGCCCATAGGGCTGGGTAGCAGTGCGTCGACTTATGTGGCGAATGGTCGATAGTTCGAAACCAACCGCTAGCTAGTTGACTTAGATTTAACAAGCCGCTAGCTGGTTGGCTGCGTCTTGCAACAAGGCATTTTTTGCGGCGGTGCATATAAACCCAATACTTCCATGGGTAAAAAAAATTGCAATGTCTCTGTCGTGTAGACTACACTAGCTGTAAAGGTGGTCATGAGGTAATGGCATTTGTCCGTGCTATAACATCTTCTGTTGCCCACAACGAAATAAACGAGTATTCGATTTATTAGTAGCAAAAACCCATGGCTGCGTCTCAAACATACAAAGATAAGCCTATTTACATATCCAAAACACTTACTTAATCGACATTTGTACGTAACAGTGAGGTATTTTGAGGTATCTGGACACGGATCGTTCCCGAATTCCCTGGGATGAACAAGGAGCTGACATACTCTCTTATCTTGACACACCGTCACAGCTTTCTACAAATACGTTCTTGTCAATATGAGCGAATTTTAAACAGCTGCTCAGAATGCATGAGATTAAAAGATAAAGTTTATGTTAAAGTTGTTGTCATAATATGCCAGGTAGTTTATCCTAGCTGCTGGATATATCTCAAGGGCGAATTGGGTTAGCCATTCTTATAAACATAATTAAGTGACACCAGTCTAACCTCAATGACAAAGTTGACATGTTAACCCACAAACTGGAATTTATATTTGTTTTGTAACAAAAGCCATCCTTACCACGTATTTAATGTTTCGGTTCGGTTTTCAAAGGATAAATGAGCAACCACGTTTACCTTGTTTTAAAATTATGTAAGATAAAGCCTATAACTTATCCGTCTAGTTTAAAAACCGATCAATTTTAATAAAACAATTTCATTGGACAGTTTGATAAATTGCTGTAGTTTAGAATAGAATCGCAGTAGCGCATCGAGAAGACGACACAGGAAATATCTCATAGAATCAGATTTCTAAAAAAATGTTGTGGATATCCTAAAATAAGTAACTTAAGCAGCTTTATATTAACTGCACGGCTAAGTTACAGTAATGGGGTTAGATATGGTACATGCGTATTATTTATTGAAAAGGCAGTTTTACGTTGCCTTTCTCCTAAATGGGTGGAATTGAGTTGTTAATTTTCTTAAATTCCTAGTACGTGTTTAGTAACAAAGCTAGCATTGTGACGTTAGGATGTAGTTTATGACGTCACAAGTTACTCAAACTGAATCAATATTTGTGGAGGTCGGGTAAAAATGTGAAAACTAAATACAAAAGAGTTAAGTTGTCCAGCAAATTCTTACGCCCAGATAAACACGACTTAGGTTACCTAAAGCCTCAGCAAAGGATGTAACTGCTGACCCGTAAAGTCTATGGCCACTCACAACGGTTGTACTAGAGGTGTTGTACCATAAATGTTAAAACTAAACCTGATATGAGCACCTTCGTAAACCTGAAAACTAAGCAACTTGTGACAACGACATAGTAGGTGCTGACAAAAAAAACTATCCAAAAAAAAAAAACGAAACTTCGTTTTGCCTAAAATGACTTTCAAAATCAGGACCAAATATCAGTCTGTTGTTTTTCTTTAATTTTACAGTGAATTACACAGGTGTCAGTGGAAATACCACTAGAGTTATTTGATTGTATGTTTTAAATTACCCTTACGTCTAACTGGCACCTATTATACACAGCTGTCAATCTAAACGCAGTTCATAAGGTAAAATAACTCGATGTAATCCAAGCGCAAAACATTTTAATAGAGATACCAAATATGCCCCGTTTCGTGTTGTAATGACGTATAATCATTACAAGTTGATTTATAATATTTATAAATTTTATTTGTTTGGCATCCGTTGAAAAATATTAAAATCATTAAAAATGCAGAGGTGTTTTGGGAGGGTATTCTCTCGCGAACCGGTGTAACAATGAGTAAATCTCCCAATCTGATTATGACGTCACAACCAGACCACGTGTTGCGGATAACGTGCGTAATCTGAGCAAAACAAATCTAAACTTAATCACAAAGGCTAAATCCGGCTAGAAAGTTTGCAACTAATTAATCGCCTTTATTGCGCAATAATCCAATGTTGAGTCAACTTAATTATTGGCCGCTAATTCGATTGGTGGTTGTTTGGGAGCAGTTTAAGCTACTCGTCAGTTACCACTTCAACTATTTTTTTACGAACTTCAGCAATTCTTTTTTATATGACAATTTTACAGTAGCGTTGTTTCAACAATTGATATTATTTGTTTACCGCAGAAATGTAATTGTGACTCAATACCGATTTCCGTTTTAGCACAGGAAATTCCGGATTTAGGTGATTCAGGGGGTTTTGACAATACTTATTGAGAAAGGGATTTAAATTTTTAAAAGGCAACAAAAAAAAGATAAACAATACCATTAAATCCTCACAACTAAGAACTTTCAACCGTAATTGTTTCACATGTGGTCATAATAAGACAATTGGTCACCATAAACAAGGTTGTTTTGTGTCGGCTTTAGCGATTCCACAAAAAATCCACAAAATTCACAAAAGCTTTGTAACACCGACCAGACTTGTGTAATTTCGTCCCTTATGCAATAATGTAGGAGTAGTACGAGTAAAAACGGGTTCCACCTTGTCCCTTAACGGTGGTTTGTCAAACAATATAATATATTGGAGCGGCACAAATGCAAGAAAAATAGACAATGGGTCGTTCCACCACATGCTGCCAATTAAAGAAGTTTCTCGTGTTTAGGCTGACCTGGGTGACAATTTTTCATTACTTTGGTACTTTGGTTAAAGATTCCTGGGACACGGTTTAGTTAAGCTACGCATTATGATTAAATAGCCGCCAGCGTCGGAAACCGCGAGGGATAAATTATGACGTCACAGGTGGAGCTCAATTCGGGAAGGGGGTCTGATTTTTTGTAAACAGGAACTTGTTAAATGGAAACGCGTTTCAGCGGTTTTGGATTGTTATTGATCATACCTCGGAGTCTGTGGCGCCTAATTGCGTTTGTTTGATGGATATCAGGCAATGAGGCGAAGTTGTTTTAAGGTAAAAATGGCATCCCAAGTAACTTTTCATATTTTACACCCATTTGTGAACGAAATGGAATTAGTGCGTTGTTTTAAAAATAACTGGTATTTGATAATGATTTGTTGTGTTTTGACAGGTGCAATATTTGGTTTTCCAAGTTCGCTATGCAATTCATGGGCCCTGTTTCCGTATAAGAAAGGTGATAGAGCGACACATTTTAATTGAACCCATTTTGAAATTTATTACGTCATTTGATATAAGGGAAGCCGCTGTTCGTGACAATCTTTGACTTGGCGACGATTGTCGGATGGGGTTCTACAGTGGTAAAACATTATTAAAAAACTTTGTGTTTGCTTGATTTTTGGTGGGTTGAAATTGAACCGCTGGACTAAGAGCAACGTCGACACGACGAAATTATAAATCAATACAAACATACTTTGGAAAGATCCCATCCCGATTAAACAGACGAAAAACAGACTTTGTTTAAACGTGTTTTTCATATCTGTCGTCAACTAAATACATCATATATGTACAAGTGAAATGTTCATAATAAACAACTCTCCCATCGGTATCCAGAGAACGCGCAAATGTAAAGATATTGCTTAGTAATCAAAACATAACTGGAAGAAGAATGACAAATGTTTAAAATTGTTTACGGCAAGAAAACTTCTTTTTTTCTGGAATTAAAACGAATGGTGGAATGCATGAGTGGATGTGACTTTCGTAAAGGGCATTTCTTCTGGTTTCAGGTGCAAACGAACATTATTTAAACAATTGTAAAACCAATCTTTAAAGTGGACCTTAGGTCTTCACTGCGGTGTGATATGAAGTTCATGAGGTCAGCATAGAAAGCGTTTGCTCGGGAAAAATGATGGTGGTGGTATAATCTGTCACCAGATGGTGTCTTGTCAAGCTTGAACGCACACAGAAACCAGGATTTAGAAACCCATTATGGCATTTTATGAAAAACGGCGAGTAAAAAATTCAAAATGGGACTGTGTTCATAAAACGATTTGAATTCGCTGTCATTTGTACATATGAACGTGGAATAAAAACGAGAATAAATTTTCGGCTTAACCTGTCAAATTCTTTTCAAATATAAAAAAACAGTGTAAAGAATGCGTATAATACAACCACCGATTACAACTAGCCACAAGTGTTAAGAAAGCCGAAACCGCCAATTCAACACTCGCTGTTCGATCAATTATGACGTATGTCCCGGCTTCCATAACCACCCAGCCGGAACAAACAACAAAAATTTGGTCATTCCCTATTTTAAGGTAAAATAAAAAATAGACAAGAACGTGATCCATCAAAAGGTGTTAAACTAAAAGAATCCGGGTATTTTTATATCATAACTGAACAGCTTTACAAAGGTAAATATTTTAAACAATGGTGTCATCAAATAGTTGTCAATTAAAGCCACAATTGACGATCGGTCTTGACAATCAGATGTATGAACGAGGGTTTGTTTTGCGTTAACTTAAAAAAACGTTCATTTTGCCTTGTTTTATAGCATAACACAAAACTTTACAACATGAAACAAAACTAACCAAAACAAAACACTTATACTTGAGGGCAATCCGAAATCAAATGAAATCTACAGTTTTTTGCATCGATTAATGTTTACAGGAACCAAAGTTTAAACATGGTTTATTTTAAATAATACGTTTTAGTATTTAATTGTTATACATAGCTAGTTTTCACTAGGAAGTTTTAACGCAAGTACTTTCGTTTTGTAGAATCGATCTATGAAAACATATTATGGAAATTGACCTTTGTATATTTATATGGTGTCGCCAGTATAGGATGCGGGCACAGACAGTCTAGGGGGGGGGCAATAAGTAAGAAAATAACAAGTTGTTTTAAATATAACACTTGCAACGCAACATGAAAACATAAAGAACTTAATTGTAAGTAAAACAACTGATGGATTTGCGGTTTGGCGGAGCAGCAGAGAAACTTTTAAAGGGCAATTTCATATTAAAATAATCGATTTTTATATAAAAACAATTCGATATAACGTCGGTCAATGATCAAATACCCGTCGCTTCTATCTCACTGCTCAAAACAATTTTACCTTTTTCATTATGTTCAAAACAATTTTATTTAAACCAAAATTCCCGATAACATTGTGGTTTAATATTGACGTTTACGTACACAAACATTACTATTTCCATTTTATCCAATTACGTCACATTCTTAAAACGTCACATTTCCAATGGAGGAAACTCACCGCCAAAGAAGTTTCTGCTTCGCAATTCGTGTTTTCCATTCCCAGCAAAGCTACAGGGGAGAGGATGGATGAATACACGGGACACATCTTCGAGCTTGGTACTTTGCGACCGTACATAGCACCCTGGATTGAATTTTTGTCGAATATTTTTTATTAGGATTTAGTTAAATGAATCACTAATCACTAAATAAGCGCAGCATGTTGTCCTCTGGGAAATAACCAATAAGTATCGCTAAATATTCTGGACAGAAAATCGTCAATTATTTCCATTGAATGAACTGAGCAGGAATTGTTATCGCAGCAAATAGAGGCAATTTTCTGGGTCAAGTTTCACGTCATTCAGCAGCGACACGACAGTAGCTGGCGATTTGACGTTTCAACAGGTGGAGTTTAATTAGATGACGATTGGTTGATTAACTAACCAAATCTAAAACGCCGCTCATCCGATCTATTTCATTTAATTGGGTCAAATTGAAGAACGTTTAAGCGGATTTTAAAAGGGGTGAAAGGCTTTCACTGAAAGCTTATGATATTATTAGTGCTCGACTTTTAACTGTAAACCTATTATGATTATTATGAGAATATTTACCGGTCAAAATTAAGGAAAAATAGATTTATAGCAGACTTTTGGACGAAATACAATATATTTCATATGTTCATACTAGTTGTAATTAACCATATTTACCAGCAGTCAGGATTTAGTTCTTTAAATAACAAAAGTAATCGGACCGAAAATAATTGAACATATATTATCCCAGGCTTTCTCGCCTGATGTAAAATTGATTTTGTTGGAACTGGAGAAATGTATTACGTGGAATCAACAAAGGATGACTATAATAGTCAAGATACTTTTGGAAAGTTTAATAAATAAAAGTTTAGTTACTACACAATGTTTTTATATCGCCGGATAATGGATGGTTAAGGACATTACTTCTCCGAGTACTCACGTCCGTTGTTACTATTTGCTTTAATAAACTCTATTGGACAAGCACTCAAAACGTTCGATTATTCCCACGGTTATACAGGCTATTTGGACGGGGTAACTGAGCGAAATCAGCTGCATATAAATGATCGTTTTCTGCTGGTCCATTAAATTTCAGTAGCCCACTCGACAAGTTAACACATGAAAGTGTAATTGCTTAAAATCCATAGATCACTCGTATTGTTTCAAGATTTGAACGAAAGTTATATTAAAACAATAAGTTGTATTGAATAAACAAATTATTTATGGTGTTAAATAATTTATATTTAACCAATATTTTTATCCTCTCAATCTTGTTATTACTGTGGGATATATATCTCAACGGCAAACGGACATGGGTATACGAGAAATGTGTAATTAATTATAAACAAATCATTTTTGCGAGGTGTTCCTTAATATTTACTAAATAATGCACGGTGTTGGTGTGTTGCTTACTGAGATCTGCAATCAGAGTTTCGCTTACTAGTTATTACGCTGACGCACAGTAGTTGAAAGAGTGTCAATAACATTTCGCTCCATGGACAATAACAAACCTTAGTTCTACGTCACACACAGCAACAACCACGCTTAACTTGTTTTAGTTATTACATTGCTTACCTGAATAGCGATGGTGGTCATTTGGGGACAGCGTATAAAGAGGTAACCTGGTACGCTGGTTTCACATGCACTCGTCGTATGGTTTCTCATTATGTGTGAAACGTAACCTGCAAATCAAAGTATCAGGTTATAAAGAGACCTTATGACAAATTTTCGGATTGTTTTTCACTAATACAACTCTGGTTCAAAATTAAAGTTTTGATTTTATTTTGGTTATTATGATCACATATAGGCACTTATAGCCATAGTATCTGCCGGGAGTCAACCTGTATAATATAAAACAGCCTGAACCCAGTTTACCACACAAACCCCGAAACCACAAAGCAAAGGACACATCAGGCAATCAACTTCAGCTGCCAAATTCCTGTGGTTTGCGCTACGAACATGAGCCACGCCTGAAATCCCCGATGAGGCAGACCCACGCTTCGGGGAGTTCGCAGATTAATTTACACAAAAGATTCTAACTAAAATATTGCACCTTAACATTCGATCTGTCTTGCGATTATTGCAGTGTGTAGGTGGTTTGGTATGTGGCTACAAAAGCACATCTATCAAGATTGGCGTTATACAAAGATGATCTGTGCAACACAAACACGGTGTCGCATAAGCGTTGCAGCCCCAGCAATCAGAGAGTAGAGTGAATCTTGAAGTGCAGTATTTTAATCGATTGCAATTATTACATTAATCGAAAAGATATAGCCCATTGGGTTTCTAGTTTTAAGTTGGATTTGTTTAAAAGGCAACACTATATTCCAGCATGTAAAGTTGGGTTGCCAAAAGAAGAAAAAAGAAGGAAAATCTTATCAAATTTTCCAATCAGGGTGTATAATTGCTACACAAATTATATCGTCAGCGATTTGAATGTGTATTCTGTGTATGTGATAATGCGACGCCATACGCAATGTAAAGCTTACATGCACAATATTGTAAAGATCAACTCTTAAGTGATCCTGCAACTGTTGTAAAATTTATTAACCTACAATAAAAGAGAAATAATCACAATAGTTTAATTTATAATTTAATAATATTTGAAAAGTAACTTGGTACAAAGGATTTCCAAAAATTGTTATTTTGCACTTAATAGAACCACCACGAACTCAAGTTGATAATATTAAACCGCAATGATTTCAACACAACAAGTTAGGGAGTTTGTCTTGTGAAAAAAAGCAAACCGCATAACACTCAAAATGGATCATTAAATTCACTTCAATTTCTTTCTGTTGGACCCACGTATGATTTAGGGTGGGCCTTTAGAGCTGCAGTATAATCTCGTAATAATAAATCCATATCCATATCCATATATATATATATAATAAATCCATATATATATATTATTGTATAAATTGCCCAATTCCAATCAAACTTGATATAAGTTAAATAACCGGAACACTAAATTTAGTGCAAGTTAGCACTAAAGGAGATACTTTTTTGCATTACAACTTTTATGTTGGAAGTGTGTAAAACAGTATGTGTTACTTGCGTGGTAAGTTAGTGCAACAAACGACAGAGCCATACAAAACTATTTTTCTTGGGGACAAATGGTCGAAATGGCTTAATTCATCACAGGTGCTTTTGATAACTCTCGTCATAAGAACATTATACAAGTCACATTGTCTACAACACAATTTATTTCGTGGATAATGGTTTATTTTCACTGCAATTGATTATTTAAAATATCGAAAATGTGCCAATGAAGTATTTTAGAAATTTAATAGGTTCGCTTCAGAATGTAAAACTAATTATATTCACGAAAACCTGAAATGTTCTCTTTATGGGTTGGCTTTTAGAATTGTAAAACTAATGTTCATTTGTAGCAGTGTCAGTATTTTAAAGATCTACATCACTGGCGTATGCTGTATTATCACGGGAATGGAGACCTTAAATTAAGTTATTTGTAATTAATTTTTAACCTTGACCATAACCCTTACTTAACCCAAGCCCCCCAACCCGAACATTGGTCACCCAGTCCAAGAATTGTGTATTAGTATCAACGAAATAAAGCCTTATGTAGTCACACAATCTACTAAGGACCTGGACTTTCACATGATAAGATCACGTTTGAACCTGCAAAGATGGAAGTATGCAAAGTGAGACTATCCCCTGAGTTTGGAAAATAGTTGTTAGGGGCGCAGAATATCCGGTTTGGTCTGGAAAAGTTTTCTTGGTTAAAGTAATTTCTTAAAGACCTTATAGATGTGTTTGTGGAAATATGCATATTTAAATTTCAGTGGTATTGGATGAATAATCTGCATAAGAAGTAGAATAATAAGGCCATTTCGTCCAGCAAACCAGAATCAACTCATGTCGAATCCTGGTAGCTTAATTAAAAATTGTTACAAAGAAGAAGCTATTTTAGGCTTGTTTTTTAAACCCAGATCTAAGTATTATTGGCAGCGGTAGAACAATTTGGCATGAAATTAAACTTCGGTATGATCTACCCCGTTTTATAAAAATGGCCACCGAAATACCAAATTTTCTTGAATGTAGTTCAATGCACTTTCCATGGTGACAAAGAGACAATGATTTTGTTCCATCCATGGGTGCACTAATTCCCACGCACGAGGGCTACATCATCGCCAACCGTCTATTCCGCCTTGTCGATTTTCAAGAAGGAAATTCTTAAATCAATTATGATGGACTGTATTTTCGATCACTGCCCAACTCAGTAGAACGTATTATTCAAGGGTTGCACTTTGTACAGCATGGTGTTTCTACGCAAACATCACCAATATATACAGACTTTAACTATAGGACTGCACTAACTTTGTAGTATCATATAAGCAGGTTAGTTATCAACCATTCAAGCAACCCTACATGTACAAAAACGACATGGACAACATCAGTGGATACACCATATAAAGGGTATTCTATCGGGCGGGCATTAAGTGACAAACCAGGTTACATGTGGCAGCGGTGAATTTAACATGAAACTATGAACATGACATTTTAACTCATTACTTAAACATCTTTGAAACCAAACAGACATTAATTTTAAAAATTGCTTTTCAAATGGCATTTAACCGATTTTAAAGCAGACCAATCGATCAGTGCGAGGGTGTGTGTTGGCCGCGCGACACATGAATAATTAAAACAATCTGAACCACCAGCAGGTTTTGTTTGTTAGAGGTCCCTCTACTGATCACAAGTCAAAAATTAAACGACAACGCTGTCCAGACGTTCAGGGTGTTGTGGAGCAAATACGCTGCGATATCAACTATAAAATTGCTGTCACACTAATTTATGTCCAAACATGAAACATTCGGAATCACTTTTAAAAACATTCGGAATCACTTAAAAAAGATTGATATTTCCATATGATAGAGTTTGTCACCACATTAATTGACCTCTATATACGCTTAGATTAAAACATTACCCGACCAGGTGTCTACTGTTCCATTGGTACTGATGTTTATTTTCAAAATAGCATTGATACTGATACTGGACAACGCTTTACAGATGCAGCAACTCGTTTGAGTTAAGTGTTATTTCAGAGATGCAAGATTTGCCCAAATACCCAGTTCTATTCTCACTGCGTTATTCGGGAGATCGCAAACAGAACGAAGGAACTTTTTTGTTATTAAAGTATCGCTTTCACACTGGGACACCCACGCGGTTAATCTTTATTGAAACTTTAATTTGGATAATTTCAATTCCATTTAAAGTAAGTAAATAAAATATAGTTTCTGAGATATTAAGGAAAATAAATTGTTATAAAACGTACGTAAAAATTGGTTTATGATTTAATTACGATTTCAAGTGATTAGTCAAATATTGCAGCAAAGTGTTTTTAACGACTATCGATTCCCATTTAAATAAAATAGTCCTAATTGGTCAAATTACAGGCGTGGTCGTCACATAACATGCTTGGAGGTAAAAGGGCCACGACGGTTGGAAACGTAATATTTAAGGTTCGTTGTGTTTCGCACAATTCTCGCCTCCCGGGATTAGAAAATCGAATTATTCGAACCAAGCAACATTTATTTATGTGGTTTCCCATCATGTCGCCACAGACTGTAAAAGGATAAAGATGTCGCAAAATCACGATATTCGTGTTACCGATTTCTCATGGGGTTAAAAACCTGTTTTGTCGTTTGGTTATTAGGTCACAATCACTGCACAACCTCATCCCCAAGGGATGGGATTTGTTACAATTGTTTATCAATAATCGATCTTCGAGAGTAAAGTTTCCTTTCTCGTGGCCTCATCTGTCTCATCAACAAAAGCCATGAAAATCGCAACCGCCTATTCATTCGGTCAATTTGGGCGGAAAATCGCGTGGATTAAAAAATACGTGGCAATATTTCGAAGCCTCGAACCGGAACAACTCATAACATACCCACACATTGTCTTAAGCGAGGATCATTTGTATAAAGTAACCATGCGTTATTATTCTGTTGATTAAAGAAATGAACCCCCAACGACATAAGCTTTGGAATTGCCAGTTTCAATCAATATACACAATAACTTGATAACACTGTTAATTTAAATATAGTATAGTGGATTATAGAGACTAAGAGACTATTATTTCGTTTGATACCATTCGATCTATGTACCGTATACTGTTGTGCTGTTGAGTTTAATTAGTTTAGTTCCACTAAACTCCCCGCTGTGTTGAACATATTTTGTCCACAAATCAGATAAGAAAATATTTGCAGTGAAATTCCTTTCCCCGAGCTAAATAAGTTAGTCTTTTAGTGAAGCATGTAATCTCATCTCCACCATAAACAATATCTAATATCCATGTATTGGCTACTTTTTAATTAGGTGGAATATCACAATGGAATTTGTACCTACAATCCATGACGACATTCTCATTGCCCGGGATTTACGAATTGTTGTGTTACATCGCTTATCAATGTTAACCAAGAGGAACTGTAGTCAATAGTCATCAAATCTCAATATTTTCTACGTTATTTGTTTAATTGGCATGATTTGCAGAAGTAACTTATAACAGCTTGGATGTTTACTACAAAAACCTAAAATGGTGCTGAAGGATGCCCATGGTTCTTCTGGGTATTAATAATAACTATTTTGGTAGTACACAAAGGTTGTTTCTATCTTTGTTAAATCGGTATGTTATGCAATTGATGTATATAGTTTCAGAAGTGAATGTCAAAATAAACTCACCTTCGTAGTAATCCCCAGAGACTAAACTGAACAGCTGAGTAGCTTGAACAAGTAAGAACAACCTCCAGACTAACAACGATGCTTTAAATCTTGACCTTTTCCCGGCAACCTTTCTTACATCCGTATGTATTCCGTCCTTGGCGTCACTATATGTCATTACGACGTCATAAATGTTTATTTCATCATACAGAGTATTATAACACGTGGTGTCCGAGGCATCGTGGCCAGAACACATTCTTCCTCAGCAAAGTAGCACGTCCTACCAGGCGCAACGCATCGTCCTATATCTTCGGTAAACTGTGAACAACAAACAGAGTTGCAGGAAACAATCCAACTTCAAAGCATTGTATTACGTCACATTGCGCAACTGTGGCGTCTGCAGATAATCACGTTAAGATTTACATAAACACGGACAACCACAATTGACACGACTGTTGAGCAGAAATTTCGCGGCGTTTTTATTTCAGGTTTCTCGCCGTTATGCTCTACTTCGCCCGAAGGCACTCTCTAATAGGGCGAGGGTAATTTTCGACTCAACAGGTTTCAACTAACACCGACTGTTTTGTCCAAACGCTTTCCTTGTGTGTTGCCCAACCAACAGCAGCGGTGATTAGGCAAATTACGTTTTTAGCATCAATTAATTAATAGAACATCTAAATTACGCATTAAGTCAAAACAAAATATCGCTTTAGGTCGATGCCACTCCATATATCATTGAACTTAACAATTCCAGCTCCTTCTAATAACATTATAGATGGAGTTTTTATTGATCATTGTTTTCCAAACCGCGAGATCAGTACTGCCTAACGACAGTGCCAGGAAAAAAATAAAACACTCCAATAGCACCTTCCTACCATACTGTATGTACGACAAGGTCAAAATCAGGTCAAGAAACCACTTGACCATCTCGAACCCAAACACACGTGACCTATATAATGAACTTAAAGATACTACTCACCACAACAAACACTTTTTAAATTTTAATAATAATTTACTGATATAATAATATCATATGAACGATAGATATAGGTATTTACTATAAGTAAAGTAATTAAAATATTAAGTTATAGAAGATACCAATCAATGTAAAGTAAATACGGTTTCAAGTGATTGTTGATACCCTGCTCCCTGTTACACATTTATTTCCATTTAAACCATGATGAGCAAGTTACCAGATTTTTAAAATCGCAACACTGACACCGTCTCGCTATAATCACAATTAAGTTTTGAACCACCCAGGCAATCTAATTGCAATTGCCCGGGTTCTCTACATGGTGATTGGGCGGCAATAAAACCGCAGGGCCCGGCGATAAATCACCGAAATTAGAGTTTCCGTGCGGCTGGCCTCGAAGATTTAAAATAGAGTTGTTAGAAATGTACAACCTAACTCAATAATTGAACCTTTTTGTCGGTCCATGTAAAATTTATGACTAAAAAGCTAAATATTATTGACACAAAACCACGCTAACCACTTCATGTAACCTGCTACCACGGTGCACTTATATTCCTATGACACCAAACAAGCAAATCAAAATATTAAACAAAAATGAATCATGTGTAATAAGCTCACCAACATACTGGGCCACTCTTTAATAAATTGCCTTTATATCAAAATTTAACAAATCTTGTATTGAAAAGTTTGCAAGCACAGTAATCCGAGGAAAATGATCGAAGGCACAACTGCTATTTTAAGGCGACGTAAAGTTTGCGTGTTTGTCCACTCAGAAGGATCCATTTCTTAGAATGGCAAGCTGGCTGGCTGTATACTTTCTCCCCAGCAGTGCAAACTCAGTAGTGCAGAAATATATTAAATGTTCGTGAATTTATAGCCGAATGTTCGACCCTTCAACTGATAACAAATCCTTTATTTCTTGTGCATTAAACACTTACTGTTTAAAACTTTCCACACAAACGTATTATTGATATGTGAGAAATGGACTTTGTTCTCAACATTTTACATTCACTAATCCAGCGCTTTTGAAAACTGCTGGTAATAATGTTGCTCAAAAAGCACTCTCGTGGCTGTTATCTCTACCAACTTGCTGAGAATAAGAATACATAGGCTATAGCTATTCCGATTCTAAATGATACTTCAAGTATTTCTTGTGAGATCCTTTCAGCTAAAGGAATTTTGACCCAAATTGCCAAAGGTTGGGAGGAAATGGTGTGTCTCTTTATGTTCCGGTGCCCAGGCAGACTTGAATAGCGGGTGGCGCACTTAAGTGCTTCATAATTTCGAGCTATTACTGTCCAGAAAAGGTTACGAACTTGGTACCTGGGTTAAAGTAACTAAATATGACAACGAGCAATTGCAAATTATATCCTGACGAGCTCGATTTAAGAAGCTACAAATCTATATTTTAATCCAATATATTTATCAGATATGACCTATTTCTTAACAGGGATGGTACAGTTAAAATAAATTAACATTTTTATTAATTTAAAATGATCTTTTATTTCGATATTTTAGTGTACCATGACCCCTTTTTTCTCGTTTTCCAATACCGTCAATAAGGGAAACAAAATATCGCGGAGTAAGAGAAAAGTTCAAATATTCTTAAAACTACTTAAATCCGAAATATGTACAACTCCATAATCATTGCGGATTTCAAATAATCGAAAAAGTTACGTAACAATGGGAAGAAGGCGCAAATAATTATTTTGTTTTGTCACGGACGCTGTTTACAATGATTGAATGGAAACGAATGACGTAACAATGGGAACTTGCAGCGAGCGAACAATCGATTGAAAACGCATTATGACCCCAGGGGCAAATCCTAGCGCCCGTTTTAAACGTCAACATTTATCCAAATTCTAATATCGAAATATTACAATATTATAATATTTATTATTAAAGTTTCCACAAAGTTGTAACTGTTGATTACAAACTTAATATAATATTTATTATTAAAGAATAATATTCGTCGACCCACTGACTTGTTTACTATAAGTCTGAATAGAGATAAACTAGACAAACAGCACTGTTATTAAGCTAATATTTATTATTTCTTCTTCGGTATCGATACCTAACAGGATGCATTGATTGGTAGGGCGAGCAGACACTTCACTGAATACATAAGCTGTCGCCAAAATTAACAAACATTTTTGAAATCTGACTTGCAGCAAATTTTTTATGAAAATAAAATTCGATCTTAGTAGTGATGGACTAGCTCCTTTACTGAGGAGGGATAATCAGAAAAATAACATCTCTTGTTAGAAACACGTCCGACACTCAACTACACTGAAGCGAGAATCGCCTGTTGTCCCTCAAAATCGCCGAAGCGTCCAATCTCGCTTTACTACACACTATTGTGCACTTGCTTAACCTTACTACGCCACTCTCGTTTCGCCTTCTTCTCTCAATCTCTCACACACATAAAAGATCACGGTGGAAGATGCTGGAAAAAGTTTAGTTTTTAGTTCAGTTTATTAATTTTTTGCCCCAATATGTAAGAATGGCAAAGGAATAAAATCACGACACAGGAACAGGAAAAGACGGCAAAATTAATAGTCGTTAAAACACGTCATTATAAAAAAGGATATAATTTAATAAATATAGCGGACGCGGCCACCAAACCTGGACGAAATAAACAATATTGAGCAAACAAAATTTAATTAGGGTAAAACTATATAGAGCCCTTAAGAAAAGTGTGCGGTAAAGCGCGACCAGTACTGCGGGGGAGCCGGTTTTAGGAAAAGGTGTGACCCGAAAGCGTGGACCAGTGTAAAAAGAAAAAAACCCTAAAATAAAATTCCTGTGTCAGATGATACTATTAGTTTCAAGCGCATTTACCGGGGCATATTTACATGAAATATTCTCATTATAACACACAAATTGCATAACACTAACACGTTTGATTTAATACTTATTTAGGAGTGTGAAAAAGGGGTACTACAGTAGTGCACCATAAATATCAAAATAAGAACAAAACAAATAAAATGTTAAAATAAATAAAAAATAAATAAGAAAAAAATAAATAAATAGCGAGCAAAAAAAGGATGGCCAAAAAAGAAAAAGTGAGCAATGTCGATTAGAACATCAAGACCTTCAAACTCCAAGATCTTAAAGATGGCATAACCAATTAAAATACCTCTATGCGCGGCAAGAGAGTGAAACGAGCTCCGTGTAATAAAGTTGATAATTGTGCATCCCCTAGCTGTTTTGTTGGGAAGAATTTCCCAATGTTCGGAGAGGTACCAGCTTATTTTTTTTAAATTTGGTGGGATATTAGGTTGAACATCCAAGCTTCATCTTCAAGTTATGAAAACTCTAGGACTTCCTGTGGTAGGATTTTAAGTGAGAGCCCTTTTTGAGCGGCCAGTTTGTATTGAAGATATACGGAGAATAATTTGCTAAAGTAAAGTCCAATCGCGAGTTGTAAGATAGTATTAGCAAACAGCAAATATATGTAATAATAAGTTTTCTCGCATTAATGTTTGAAATGCAAAAAGTATATATGTAACGCGCATGGGGGCTCGTTTGTTTCGTTATCACATTTTCTACACCTTTTATACACTTTTAACAACACCTTTTTATACAATTTTTATACACTGTTTTACGCCTTTTGTTTGTTTCCTTTTATTTTACACCCTTTGCACCTTTTAATCATTTTATCTTGCTTGCTTATTTTAACACGCACGATTTTATCTCTCGGGGAATTTAACTAATTATGGGTCCCATTTAAAAAAAAAAGTTTTTTTTTTTTTCTTTTTTTTTCTTCGTCAAACGCTTGACAGGCATGGCATGTCGCCCCGACATCTACCGGAAGGAAAAATGGAATCGCAATTAAACTTTGGTACTTGTTAGACAACATGGTCTAGATATACAGAAACCAAAATTTTGGGTGATAAATTCAGGGGAATTCCCCGGGGGCTTTAAACACCAAAGCGGTACTTTTTTTAAAAAAGTAGCTTTTTTGGGCATGGCGCTTGAACGGATGCTTCAATCTGATTCAGATTTGGTGGAATGTGAGTGCATTACCTACTAATTTAACAATTAAAAAAAACTTATCTAGCGAAATATCCTAAAAAAGATTTTGTTCTTAAATCATGATTGTGACAGGCATGGCATGACGCCCTGACATCTACCAGAAGGAATAATGGAATAGTAACAAAACTTGGTCATTTGTTAGACAACATGGTCTAAATACGCAGTAGAAAAATTGTGGGTGATAAATCTAGGGGAATTCCCATGAGACGTTAAAATCCAAAACGGTTATTTTTCTAAAAAAATTAGCTTTTCGGGCCATAGCGTTTGAACAGCTGCTCTAATTTTGATCAGATTTCGTGAAATGCTGGATCGTTAGCCACCCACATATGTAAAAACAGAAACCTATGTACTAAGCCCATGGGGAATTTCCCGAACCCATCAAAATCTAAATCGGACTGTTTTAGGAATTTAGCTTCATTTTAATACAACACTTGAAGAAAAAGCTTTAATTTAAAACATTTGTGGTGAATCTTTCGTAAATGTAACACGATTGTTCTTTTTTTACCTACACATAGAGAAGAAGTTTGGTTTGATCACTATGGGACCCATGCGTTTATGCTTGCAGAAACAATAAACTACATACTCATTGTATAAAATACAAAATGTGGTTAGGGACCCTGCAGCAGTAGCATGAATATATCTCATACAACATGTGTTTTACAAATAGTGGTGGTTAAACACGTGGTTGACACTCTCTAGTTAACGCTCGGTGCTGTGCTAATTCACGTGCTCATGATGTCCTCGAAGTTGAGTTCCAAAAATCAGTTCTCTCTTGGCTAGCAAACTGTTGAGACGTATTTTTAAATAGCATATATTTTTTTAGTTTTATACGTGTTTCGTAAATAGTAGTGTTTGTATAAGGCGAAAACGTTGCAAGCCCTTGTAATTGGTCCAAAGGTAGGCCGTTAAGACAGCGTCCTGCGAAACCTTAGGAATTCTGTAACATATATACTTTCGAAACTTTTCATTTAAACAGTTTTATTGAATTTTTATTCTTAAATAACTTTTGATATAAGTCACCAGCTATCTCTAGCGTTATTAATGCAAAGTTGCATAATTAATAATCAAACGAGATATAACTCCTCTACGTAGGAAAGCCTATGGTTTCGAACCACGAGCATAAACGCATGGGTCACTAAGGTAACGATCCGATCTTGTTATCCATGTTATTACACAATATATGTTAATGTCAGATATGTGCACGTTAGGTCCATGTTATCCAACATTCCAAAAAGTTTTAACCGGACTGCCATAGTTTTGTTTCTGCTAGCATAAAAGCTTGGGTCCCATAGTTATCAATCCAAATTTATTTTTCATGTGTAGTTAAAAAAGAAAAATCGTGTTAGATTTACGAACATTTGACCACAACTGTTTTATATTAATACCTCTGAAGCTAAATTCCCCAAACAGCCCGATTTAGTTTTTTTATGGCTTCGGGGAATTCCCCTGGGTTTAGTATATAAATTTTAGTTTTTACATATCTGGGTCATGTTATCCAACAATTCTTTTTTAATTTGATTTGACGACTCCTTGTTGGAGATGTCGGGGCGACATGGCGCGCCTATCACAATCATGATTTAGGAACAAATCATAATTTTTAGGGTAATTCCCTAGGTATTTTATTTCTTTTTTCTCATTGGTACAGTGGCGGCTACCGCACTAACATTTTACCAAATATGATAAAAAATTGGAGCAGGTGTTCTAGCGCTATGCTCAAAAGCAGGCCCGGTGCTAGGAACCGCGGGGCCCAATTAGAAATGTGATGGCGGGGCCCCTACTATTCATAGCAAAATTTTATGGGTGTTTATATATCATAATATACATACTAGTACATACAAACTACAAAAATAGACATTTAATACTTACTATAAAACAAATTAAAGGTAATGTGGATGCTTATTTGCGATATATTGTTTTACTTTTAATAGCAAAAAAAAGGAAAATTAGGCAATTAACCTTTAGTTTTTCAGAAAAAGACTTTTCTTGCCTTTTTATTAGCAAAGTCATTCAAAATAACTTCAAAGTCAATGGCTTTAGCAATCTCGCATTCTATAGAAAGCATTATAACGTAACAGGCAGACACCGAAATATAAATTTGACTTAGTTACGATGCATAACAAATTGATATTATCAGAGAGAATATTATTTCACTTTTTATTTTACGTTTCAGTAGTATTTTAAACCTCGTAATACAGAAAGACCCCCGTTAGCGCGGGGCCCCTTCAAGGTGCGGGGCCCAATTTAATCTAATCGGTCAAATCGGCCTAAAACCGGCCCTGCTCAAAAGAAGCTAATTTTTTAGAAAAATACCGTTTTAGTTTCTTTTTGGTCTCAGGGGAATTTCCTAGAATATATTTACCAACATTTTGGTTTCTGCATATATGGACCGTGTTGTCTAACAAATGATCAAGTTTCATTACGTTTCCATTATCCCTTCTGGTAGATGTCGTGACAACAGGTCATGGCTGTTAAGCGTTTGACGAAAAAAAACAATGTGCCCCATTTTTCCAAATGAGACCCATATAACTAGGCCTCTTCGCAGATTGTGATCATTTTCACAAGAAATCAACCAGTTGGTATTTAACCAACAATGTTGCAATATATGAGTTTCCCCTTGCACTTCTGCAAAACAGTTTCCATAGTCCCGTTGGTTATATAATTTGAAACGTGCCGAGCCTCGAAATGCGTGGGATTGAATAAATCGGAGTTTCCCCATCCGCCATCATACAAGGAATCATCAAATGACTTTTTCTACAGGGCTAAGTTTCAAACTTAGGATGGTGTTGTCACCAATCAATTCTATAATTTTTAAAATCGTTCTAATTGGTTATAAAATGTCCACCTGTATACCTCCTTCGAAAAATGTTTTACACAATTGGTAGCTATTGATGACGTAGGACTGGATATTCAGGGTTAACTTTGGGAGCACCCAAAAAGGCAATGGAAATTCCGATACGAGTAACCTTCACTTTTAATTGGCGCCAACCGTCAGATTACCAGAGCTATTGCAGTGCCACTGTATTAGCTTTAGTAGAACTGATTATTAAATTAATAGGTTCAGTTGGTGTTTTGCTAAAGTGCCTCACAAACGGATTAACTGAATGGATATTAAAAATCCAGTGATACAATTGTGGGTCATTCCGAAGCAGCAGCCCACCATGTTAGCAGGATATGAAATATCAATTACGAGGTGCCTGCGCGGAACTTATTTTGAAATTAAAATATCTATGAAACAAGGACTCTCGACATATTTCCACGGTTCCAATGTATAAAGCAGCAATAATTAAACTTCTACAGAAAATTTGTGCAAAACATGAAAATTATCGAGGACAGGCACTCACAGTAAAACTACATGTCTTATTACGCAACGATAGCTTTTGTTTAGCACAATATAAAAGAATCAGGAATCGATTTTTACGTTCGATTACATTCCATAGAAAATAGAAATATTATAAACTGTTTCACGCGCACGTCCTTTCTCTCTAGCGCCCATTTGTGTTTGTCCTTCTCCTTTCCACGTATCGCTGGGCAATGTAACGTCAAAGTTTTATGACGTTTCAAGATGATGACGTCACAGATCGGTGACGGATGGCGAGGAGGGTTGTTCAGAAGATCGGTCCTCCACGTCTTCAGATATGGACATCATTGGGCGAGTGGGGGTTCGACTCCTGATGTGGAACCTGTGGAGTGGATGGGAAAGGTGGTCAATCACCACTTTCATTTTGGATAACTTTTTATATGAAAGACTCATGGTTTTCTTAACAATTTATTCTGTTAAAAACATCCCAAGAGCCAACTGCGTAACCCACATTACCTGCCCCTGTTGGTGATTGGCGGGTGTTTCATGTTGTTAGTGGTCCCTGCGTATGACTTCCGGTGTTCCACGGTGTGTCGGTTGATACGACGACCTGGTCTATTGGACGACATCGCGGCACGAAGGTCGCCCACCGACACAATGCGAGGACGTGGAGTGTCTGTCGGGTTGTTTAATATCAATTTAGAAACCACATTACACTAGGTTCATAATGGTATTCAATCTCTAGATGATGACGAGAGAAAGTCCGAAAGAAACAACATTTAAAGGGACTGTGACGGGCAAAATAAAACATTTTAGATTTTTTTTAACGACTTTTGACCATTTTTTGTACAATAGGGAAGGCGAATACAATGTGATCAATTGTTCTGAACTATGTTATGGACATGATAAAGTAAATGAAAGGACACGGATCAACCAACCAAAAGCCTCACCTGGCCCATCTGCTACATTATCCAGCTCATTAGTCGACCCACTAACACGTGACTGGTTCTGATTGGACAGTTGCAACTTCTCTGCAGCCGTCATCTGGGACCCCGGACCCGACCTAAACATTTGGATTTTGTTTTAAAATCAACAAACTGCCTACCTAAGCCATCGTGAGTTTTCTTGGGAGCACAGAAGACTTAATATATGAAAATAGTTGTATGACATCACTTTTTGTCCAACAGGGTGAAACTCACAAAACCATTAACTATGATCCACTAGTCGAATTTGATTTTAAATACCAACTTGCATAATGATTGAGTAAAACGTATTTGTATCTGTAGCTCTTGCATGACGCCACATTCCCTAGGTATGACGTCACATGCATACAATGACGTCACATGCACATTCAGATCTACCTTGAGAAACTTTGCAGAAGCAAAGCTTTAAAGTCGTCCCTGGATGTCGTGCCAGTGGAAACTCGACGTCGTCGTTCCAAACTCGCGTAAACCCTGCGTAACAATTGATGAGTATGACGTAAGGACGTAAGCTATGAAGTCATGATACCTTCCGTTCCTGCGATCGAGAGTTGAAACTGGACTGAGAGTTGGTGATTTGACCACGTGATCTGGTGACGACGATCGCAGCGAACCGCGCAATCTGCATCGTGACGTCATAGATAATATTATTTACGTAACATACTTGAGGTTAAAAGATAATTCGACAAATTACCTTTGCATCGAAGCGAGAAAATCGTTGCTCTTCGTTGATTTGGTTTCAATACTATCCGCTGTAATGCTGTCCTGGTCCTCTGGGAATTCCCCATTAATGACGTTATCAAGTTTCAAGCTGACGTCACATGGTAGTGGTTCGTCAGAAACACCGCTCATTTGAGTTGCGGTTGTTGAGTTGTCCAAGTCTGGTTCAATGAATTCCGATACACTGGGGGAAGGTGTGGTTGAGATAACTTCCTCCGGGGATTCCCCAATCTTCTTCAACTTTGTGACTTCATTTTCTAGAGTAGTTTCCCTCTTTTCACTTTCAGTTTCATTTTTTTGTTTTACATTTAATTCCAATCCAGTTGGTTGTTCCAGCTCGCTGACTTCATGTTTAATATTCCCAATATTATCGGTTCGTTGAGCGGGAGACTCCGGGTTCACTGTTGTCGACTTTTCCAGGGCATCCTCGTTTGAAATCTTAGTTTCAACAACTTTTTGTTCCAACTTACCAGGTGACGCACTGGGGGAGGGAATTCCTTGGGAACTTTTCGCTGAGTTGTCCATTGTGGGAGACGTCGCACCGAAGAATGCAGCTCGCGCGGTCGCGTTTCGCACCGAGAGTCGCGCTTGTTTGTTTTTCTCAGTTTGTTCTTGTTTTACTTCGTTTTCCTTCTCTTTGAAACTTGGTTTTGAAAGCAAATTTGGTTTCGGTTTTGTAGGTGGCCTAAAGGGTTGGATTTGTTGAAGTGGTTTCGGCGTTTGATTGTCAGCTGGTTTCGCCGCTGATGGTTTGGGTAAAACTTTTGGTTTCGTTGGAGTTTTCGGCTTCGGTAGAATGACGGGTTTAGATACTTCTTGTTTCAATGGACTCTTGGATGGGGAGGCACTATTTGGTGGCTGTGTGTCTCCTCTGGGTGGCGTGATTACATGAATGCTTGGGGAGGTTGTTGGGAAATTAACAGATTGGGAACGTGACGGGGAATGAAGAGGTTTGGACGCCTCACGCAGTGATAATCGTTGCCGACTCATCCCAAATGGCGAGATTGGGTCGTTCTTGGGAACAGGAGATTTCGGAGAATATTTAATCGGAGACACCGTTTTATATGTTGGCGAAGTGTCTCGTTTAAAAGGGACTGGAGGTGACCTTGAAGTATTCTCAGCCATTTTTGGCCCCGCTACAACTTTTACAGATGAAGGACTGGGGATAATCGGCGATTTTAAAGTTTTGGGTGCTTTAACGCTTGTTATACCAGTTGGAGCTTCTGATGTTTTAATTTTATTAGAAGATGTGATTTGTGTAACTGGTGATGTGGGTTGGTGGGTGGGAACAGGGGACAGGCTAGTTGATTTAGGAGATTTCTCGTGACCGGATATAACGATAGATAGGGTTGGTACATTATGGGGTGGGTCAGTTGGATCTTCATGGGGTGTTTCATAGATATGGTTAATTTGTGGTTTGTTCTCAGCCAGAGATGGTTGGGGAGCTGGGTCTTTGCACTCTGAAGGGTGCTGGTTCATATTCCTGGACCCATGAGTTTTCTCGTGGTCTGACAAAGTTTCCATGTAAGCCAAAATTTCTTTTGCTTCCCGCCGTTTTAAACTCGAGCATCGTCGTGGAGGAGGCGGTCGAACGCTTTTCTTGCAGTCTTTTAAAGACGATTGTTGTCTCAGCATTTGTTTGTGACGTAATCGTTCGTCGTTCTCGATAAAATCGTTTCCAAAGAAGTGCTGAGAAGTTCGAGGAATTGGAGTCATCGATGTTGAGGCTGCAGCACTCCGGACTTCGCTGCTGAACACCGGGCTATGTGGGGTGAACACGTTGTAAGGCTCCACCATCAACTCTCCCCGTGCAAGTCCGCTGTCTCTGTGCATCGATGTGTAATATCCATCCTGATCTTGTGAATATACCGAGCTGTTCAAGCTCTGTGCGTCGTCTTTGATGTGGCCGATCGTTTCCTCTTCTGTGGCCGAGAATGAGCAGATCCATTGGCGAATCGACTGCTGCTTTGGCGAATTGACTTCTCGACGGTACAAAATCACGGTTCATGAAGTTGTAGGCTCCAGCTGGGGTTGAGAAAGTTAATTTGCATGGCGTGTCAGACTCTCTTCGCATCAAAATCGACGATTCAGGGGTCGAAGTTCGCTCCCCGTTGGCTGGACTGCTGAGAGATAGAATGGAGGACATGGGAGAATGCTCCAATGTGCTTAGACGGCTGTTCAGCGACGAATTTGAATCGGATAATCCGAGTGAGTTTTGCTGAGTCAGTTTCCCGTCTGTGACGTCATACGAGTCGATGTGAGAGTGGTTTTTCTTCGAAAGAACCTGAAACGAGAGAAAGATATTAAACAAACAGTTTTATACATTACACGTTTGTAGATCTTGCCAGGAGTCATAATCATATGATAGAAGGTGAAATATTGAAAGCATTGCAATCTAGTTCACCTGTTGCAACGCTTGGTTCACATTGTGCTGTAATATCTCTGACGTTGTTGAATGCCTCGCGCTCTCCGTCCCGCTCCAGAATCCTGACGATATTCGATCTTCCACCTGTCACGTCACAATTCATAACAATGGGGTCATGACGAAATAAAGAATGGACAAACCATGGCCGTCTTTTCTCTCATGAATGCTTTCTCGTCTTTGATCACGTGACCGTTTGTCTTTTCATGCGCGACGACATGAGGGTTGACTGTGTGACGGGATTCCTCAACTCGTTGCGTACAACGCGTTTGAGGTGATTTGATGACGTCATCGTCATGATGTAGGGTGACATGAGCGCCTATTCTCATATGATCGCCATTCATGATCGGCGGGGTCTGCAATTTCGTGGAAATTTTATAAAACTAGAGGTGGAAAGCATAAATTGTTTTCAACGCTTTCCGATATGTTTTACTGCAAGCACTGGTTGGAGCAGCGATGTATCATGATTCGTACTTTGCTTGTTTAACCTCAAAAAACTTGAAAAATCGATTTTGGTATCATAGTCGGCCAAACGTCCAGTGTTGCCAAATATAATATAACTCACCGAATGCCTGTTCTTCAATCGACGTTTGATCGGTGAAAGTGGCAACACTTTGACTTGGTCAGTTTGAATTTCAGCGTTACGAGTCTCAGCACGCGGTGGCGACGAAGAGTCTAGTAACAAAATGGTAATGAGTCTCCAACCAAATATCCTTTTCCTATCACACACAATCCTTGTGAGTCTAGCCCAACCAAAAATGGTCTTGGTATTTGTTAATATATTACAATGAGTTATTTAAATGTGCATTCCACTAACGCCCCTCCCGAGGTAAGCATCCTAATTGAATCTCATTTAACAAAACAACCTGTGGACGGGTTCGAATCCCATCCGAGTCATACTGTTTTCTTCAACCGTCAGGCCATATACATATAAATAACCTCACAGAAAAAAACAAACTAGCCTTTCCGGTACCTGGGGTTGGGTATGTTACTGATTATACTAAATGATACGTGGTGTCTACGCTTGAACTAGCTCTCATGACTTAGATTTCGTTTAATAAAAGGGGATCATTGGGTTCTCTTGTAAGTTATACAACTTTTTAAACAAGAGAATAAATTTTCGAATCTCTCACCACTTCCAATCGACTCCTCCCCCATGAAGGATGAAATGGAATCCGAATGAAGACTGCTCGGGCGGTGTCGAATGTTCTCAACACCTGGTATTGTGACGTAAGGGTTGATTAATACATACCAAATGAAACGGAAACATAATAATATGCAAAACAATCATACTTGTTTGCAAAGCAAGTTGTTAGAAAAGTTTTAGGATTTGTGAATCACACACTAAAATAGTTATTCCCTCTCTTATGAGAAGTCACGTGCATAGTGAAATGCACAGCTCTCTAGCGCTTCTTAGGGAGTCTCAACCAACACCACGCATCTTTAATTTTGACAGCACATTCGACCAATGTTTCCCATTGTTTGTGTATTTTGCGCACTGAGTTGCCCAAGGCGAAATAGCAGCAAATATCACATTATGTTGATGAGAAAATTATTGATGGAAAAACGCGTAATTTTACGGTGCAAAGCAAAGTTTAGACACCGTAGTCGACGTTTTTCTAATTTTGATTGGTACTACAAGTTATTTTCGATAAAATAACACCCAATATGCCTTTCACCAACTTCTTTTTTGAAATATTTCGTAATTCATTTACGTCTTAATATTAGCTTACTAAGTTCAATCGAGCCCACTCTCTCACGTGGACACACTCGGCTGGCTGCATTGTGACGTCACAATAACAATAGTTCGCAAATAGGTGACGAGATACACCGGGTTTGGTATGAATACAAGCTCATTGGACTGGTTTCCGACGGATTCGCATCGGATAAATTGAACCAGAATTTAAGGGGAAGTTATGCAGATTACTCGGATATTACAAGTCGCACCTCCTTGATGCTGAGTTGACCGAATCGTCGAAATCCAATTTTAAAGTTATATTTATATTTAGAGAATGTTGATTAACACATTGTACCCATGGTCATTGAACCATATAGATCAACGATGACGAAAACTCCGATATGATTTACAATAACTACATGATTATTTCTATAAACTTGGTAATAACGATGATTTAAAACACCATGGCCAATATTCGGAAGCGTTAGTTGCATTGAATATGGTGGGCGATGGAAAACACATTTTGTTCGAAATATTCGAGCCAAGCGTTGGTGATCGGTTTACAAATAAATTTGCTTTTTTATCTTTTTAACATTTTCTTGACAATTTTATTTTGAACCAAATAAACTTATCATACAGTGTAATGATGACGTCATTTACCCGACTCGTGGTGGCTCGGAAGTGACGTCAGAGTTCTATGGCGTTCTCGGAATCGAGCCTGACTCTTCCTTCTCACGGAGCTGAAGGAAGATCTCTGAGATCGGCGGAGGTTGGCTCTTCTTTCGAATTGCGAGCCGGATGTGTCTGTCGGGGAGTAAGTATTTAGCCGCAAAACTTCACGAACAATAGGCACTAAACATAGAATTCTTTGTTGTACGCATTTTGACTATTTCAAACCTTGTATATGCCTAACATTCTAAGGGGCTGCTAAGTTCTTTATACAACCTCGTCTATAAGCGACACCAGTAAGAAGTTTGAACGAAAAAGTTTTCTCGGGGCTCTACGATCTTACCTTCTATCTTAAATATCCTTTCTATATATATATTTATATATCTCCAAGCTTAGTCAGCAGGGAAAACTAGCAGGGAAAAGATAACGCACTCCCTACTAAACTGAACCAGACAGGAAAGTTGATTGGACGTCGAAATATAACCACTTAGCTAGATTTGTGTCGTATCAGCTATTGGCGCACGTCGCTAAGATATCTAAAGAATTCCTTCAACACAGTCCATTCCTGAGTTGGAGATAGTTCCAATGACTGTGATAACAACGCACTGGCAGCCATGCCTTGAATAAGTGGAACCAATTGTACTTAATTACGCGCCCGCCATAATGGAAGGTTTCGTATTCTCACCAGCCTCGTTCAGCCTCCATTTATGGCGCGGTTGACTCAACAAAATCGAAATTTCGCGGCTTTGTTGCGCTATTATTTCGTCACAAAACACCGAGTTTGAAAGTAAACGCTGACCCGTTGTATAGTGACGTCACTTCAATTTACTCAAAATCCCGAAATCTAAACCGGTTTCCTCCAACTTCTAACTGGTTCCCAGATTTAGATGCCGTTTGCAAATTTGACCACATAATTAGGCTAGATAAACAAGTGCTTGACGCAGCAATTTCTACTTCAAAAAATACGTCACGTAGCATATTGTAAGAGTAGTGGGACATTGTCTACAAAAAGTATTGATTCAAGATGTTTAAACTTGAATCCTAAATCAACCATTAAAAATAAACTGTTTAAATAATAGTTTTAACAATCTTTTGTTTTATGTTACAGTAACTATTAAAGTGTTTAAATGGTAATGAGGGCGTTAAACCCCATCATGCGCAGAATTATTGCGCAGTTTCCGTTGGAGAAGTTAAATTTTAGTGCCGGTCCGGCGAATTTTATGCAGCAAAGATAAGGATCAGCGCATTAACGCCAACTTTCGGTTTCAGGTTAAGGGAAATCCCCATTCCACAATGACTAGTTAGTTACCTATGGTGACGGTCTCCACTACGTGCTGTTTGCTTTCGCGTTCCATCTTCTCCCGCGGAGTTGGAAGTTGGGACGAATTGAATGACGTCATCAGTGGAGTTGGGTTGTAGAGCTCGCGAAGTTCCGGTGACGCAATAATATTGGTCTGTGACGTAAAATCTTTAAACGAATACGCCAGCCACTCCAAATGGTCGATGAATCTCGGTTTAAAGTGAAGACGCCGTTTCTTAGCTCTTGAAATGTACTTGTGACGTCACAATAGCATATTTAAGCAGGATTTAAAGACACGTGATAACGATCTTAAAAACAATCACACTAAAACAGATGGGATCGCGTCTGAAGGTCAATGCTTTCATGGACATTTTTATTCAAAATGAAGTTTTAACAAATCCCTTTCGTTGGAACAATCGTGTTATTATCATATCTTGTTTTGTCTCGAGTTGTTACGGGGTTTGACGGCTTTGCAAGGCTTCTTAAATATCAAACAAACGGCAAACTGTGAAATTAGTTTCAAACCAAGTCGGGTATAAATAGCGTTTTACCGTCGACTTCGCTGCTAAGAATGACTTTTGTGACGTTGGTTCGTGTAACAGTAACTTCGGGTCAAATGATTTCGGGCGGGAAGGTTTGGAGTAAGCCTGTGATCCTCTGAGCATTCCGTTCCAATCCTACGGAGTATATGGTTGCATTGGAGGTATATGATACTGTTGGTGGGTTATACTAAGGGATATGAAAGTGCTAAACTGGGAAAGAGCCGATTTATTTTATAGTAAAATGCTAAAAACATAAAGTAAATGAGTAATAAATGCAAGAGTGATTAAAGTTTGCATATTTGGTCACGTGACACTTACATTTTTAGCGAGTTGGTGAAGATGTATGAGACACGGGGTTCGAGTATCTGTGACGAACAGATCTTCATCAATGGAGTCCACCGAGTGATAGTGCAGATATACAGGTACCTTCTGCTCGTAGTCGAGATTGGACACCGCTGGGATGTAAAGATTTTAATAGAAATGAAAACTACAACGAACAGGTTTAGTAAAGGGGTCAAACTTGTCAGACATTATTTTATCTTCGTGGATTTAACTAAGTCGTTTACACCATTTCTTCTCCGGAATTCGTGATGAAAACGTTGAAACGAAATACATTCAAAGTAACGAAAGTTCGTCCTTATTGATGGGAACTACTTCACTATCACGCAGGCGGCGGTACGCGGTTTAATTAAGTACAGCAATATGACACGTTGGTTGATTAAGGCTCTTACAATATTATAAAAGCACACACAGGGAGAGGGGTTTATTAGGAAATTCCACTTCTACTTTATTACCTTTCCGCTCATTTGTTATAATACCTATTCGTTTTTTTTAAAGTTAGTTGCAAGGAACGAGGGTTATCTCACACGTGACGATAATGAGTGGAACGACAACCGTGGGGTTGAACATATATTTAAGCAAGCAAGATTATAACGTTTGTCTTGGTAATTAGGCGTGTGGATGATTAACCAGTGGCTTGTGCAATTATCGCCTGTGTTTAGGTGCTTGGCAAGGCTGCAAGTGGTAATCACGTGTATCGAATCAAGCTGCCAGTAGCAACGTAAAGCGCGGTTGGGGCAGTCGGGCCCGGGAAGGGTTCGGTGGACGGTGGGAACGGTTTTTTTTATGCACACTACTAGGTTCATGCAAACGGGCACACCTGTCAAATCGCATTATCATCATAATTTAATGAGGACTGCAATGCACCGCATTCATCTAGCATAACGTGGAAGCTGGGCCTTGTTTTAAAAATAAAACTGAAAATGAAATGGTAGAAGGAATGGAACCGCAAGTATTTTGGGCGAGAATTACCACGATATCCACAAAGCTAATATGGCTGTAGAGATCACATAGAGCTTCGCACAACACGAACCCGTGTGAACTACAAAACAAACAGAGTTAAATTGACTGGAAAATCGTCATGGATTATATCGAAACTAACAAAACAGGAGTTTCATGTGGTTTTTATGTTTCAATGATGAAAATGCATATAGGACTTAAAAGTGTTATTATTCAGTTATGATCTTTTATCACCATGTATACTAAAACCCGGGTGCGGCTATGTCCAATTAACCAAAACGTATAAATATTATATTTTTTTCAATTAAATAAACAATCACACTATTAAGATAAGCATTTAAAACAGTTAAAGAATAGTACTATTCAGCTATTGGCGCAATATATATCGCGATAGCGGTATGGACATTGTTTGATATACTATGACTGGGTCAATAATCTGAAATCAAATATCACCGAAACAGTTCGTATCCAATGGCACGTCTTTACTATTTGGCTTAAAAAATATAACCATATTTTGCATGAAAACATGCAACCATATCAACTTAATAATCGAAAAAGAATACAGTGTACCAAAACCACGCTAATACAGCAAACAGTTGCTTATAGTACTAGGGAAGAACACTTATAATAGTTAATTCTCATTCCTAGACAGACGGAAGGCGGTGTCGAAACACTCCATTGTGAAACCCGTAATTATCCAATGTTTAAGACCGACCAGGTTTAAAAGGCAAATAATAATGCAATGTGTAGTTAAGGGTGCGGCCTATTCGAGGGCGTACGAGCGACAAATGTAGACAATGGTGGTTGATGGGTACTCAGACTACAAAGAGTGCGAATGGATACAAATGGAAATGCCAGTAAATATTCGTTTTTACACAATTTCAAGATATATACACATAGTTCCAAGCCTGGACAGTACATTCTCTGGTTCAGTATTGTTGTCAACGAAATATACATTTCAGAACATACCTTTCCAGTAATCTCGTGGTTTATCCTTTTTACTTCTCCGCTTCGAAAAACTTCGGTTAAAACTACGTTCATTTTCCCCTTTTGTGAGGTAATTCCCCATATTTATAAGCAAAACTTATTCACCACTACAATAAATATGTGGGAAGGTTAGAACAAAATGAAACTTAGTTTGCAGACCAATTAGTATACGGGGCCACTTAAATCAATCATGCAACTACCTATATGCCTATACCTTGATATATGATAACATAATTAAAATATCGAAACATCCCTTGTAACGATTGGTAATAATTTTTTTCTTGCTGGATAACTTCTTTGTTCTACCCAGTTATAATCAATAAGTTCGGTAAATAACAAACCTTCCTTGCTAAGACATGCTGACGACGAAATACCTCAACATCCCTCCCACCTCTCTAAGCTTTATCGACTGGTCTTACTTCTAGTTCATAAAATCGTTTAATCCATATTTGTAACACCTACTTCACACCTAGGCCATGATATGAAAACAAAATTGTGCAAAGTAACAATCGAACAATTCGCAATTCGAATATCTTCGCGTGGGCATTTACTTTGTTCTATAAACCAATTTTTGGAAACTAGTTTTACATTTAGAACTGACTTCTAACGCTTCGCAATATATTTCATCTCAGGCCTCTCTGTGCTGGGCATGTGGAGCGACCGGGTACCATGTAGCTGCAGATGGAAGCGACATTTCGTGGGAACCGTGCTACCAACCACTTACAGGGGAACCGAATAATTAACGGGAACATCTTGATTTTCAGGTCGATGGTGTCATGTACACTTTAAAGCTTTAAACCATAATGGAACATTTACAAATCACTGCTTTACCTATTGCCTTCCAATATTTTTACGTCCCGTGTTTACAGCAGGCATTCAACTCATGTCATGTAAAGGGAGAAATCCAACAGAATTGGCTGTCAACTTCATTCAAAAAAATACAGCTTAAAACTATAGCTATATAAATTTCTTACGGCCTTTTCTCAATGTACTAAAAACTACCTAAACCTGACAGTAATGTTATCGCTTAAATAAATTCTATCGATAGCGAATCGAACAACCGACCGGTCCTTGTAAACTTACTAACTCGCTTTGGTAGATAATTCAATTGCACAATTAACCAGCAGCGTAAGTGCTCAGAGCGAGAGTGTGTGTGCGATCTATACTGAGGGTTTAGGTAAACACTTTGTCTCACTTCTTCTTTGGTATTATTTGCTAGTTACGTAATCCTGCAGGCAAAATGTGTTATTCAACTAAACCTTGTTTTTTTAATCATTAAACTCACATTTAAAATTCCCTACTGAATTACGAATTTATAAAATAATTAAAAATAATTTTTGTCAAGGTTTTAATTAAACTTTTAAACAAAATGTACAAGCGTATTTAAATATATGTAGGTAACGAGGTCTTGTTTTTTTAAAAAGGTAATCAATAAAAAATAACCCAAACTTTGTTCGGTACTTTCCAAGACTTACGGAAATGCTGTTTAACTGTTCGTTTCTTTAAACGCATTATCTCATACTTCTGAGGAATCTAGCCGGTCGTATCACTCCAAACTTCACAGTGTCCATGTCCTCACTTTTTGTGCATCGGACATATGGCGCTAAAATTAGATTCGGCAATCCATCTACCACACCGCGACGCATATCGATAAGACAATTACTCCCTTATGACGCCACTCAGCCGAATTTACCTCATTCCAGACTTAGTTATTAGCAAGCGTTGAATTAAACGTTCGATCGGGAAGTGGTCTATAAAACCAGTCAGCAATTTGATGAGGATTGCGGTCATATCGGGCTACACAGGTCTATCACGATAAAAGCTGGTGGTTATCATGTATATTGACAGAAGACAGACTGCGACCCAAACACAGTCATATAAATAACACTCATTCCTAAAACAGAGTCCGATGAGACCCCGACTTTGCACAAAACCTTAAAGCTTTTCTTCAAACAATAGATAAATTGATTTATTTATATTATTCAACCAATAATATTGTTTTCATGCTCCTGGTTTTCTTAACGTCTCCTTCTGTAACATACAATCTACAAGCCGCCACACTGAACTCCTAAGATGATCTCACAAACTCTCATCTCAACATCAACCTTGGTTATAAATTAACTTGCCCAAAACGTGGAAAACAACAAGAACTAATGGGGCATCGTTTAAACATCCAGTTAAAACCGGTTTGATGCATGTTTACCATGACCTCGATCGCCTGGCTGAAGCTACGATAAACACTTTAGTGTACCAACCAGGTAACTGTAACAGTATTTAATATCAAACAACAGCATTTAAACAGCTTAAACAACCTGACTTCGGGTACGTGGTATGCTGACGACTTATACTATCTTTGTGGGAGACCTGGCTCGTGGCGAAACACTGACCGCACTAGCACTTCAGCTTTAAATCTATTTTGGCTTCAAATAACGTTTTCAGTTTCAATGGAACAAACCAGTTGTGTCGTCACTTTCTCACCTTAGGGTTGAATATTAACTAACGCCATATCACAATGCTAATATTGGGCCAGAGTGCTGAGAAAAGATACAATAAAATACGTTTAAAATAATCAAGCGAGTTACACTTTAAACATAGAAGCGTTAACAGAGCGCACAGGTATAAATGATCGTAGACGACAATACGTATCACAAACGCACCAACTATATCTGGTTAAATCCGAAATAATATTGACTCTAGGCACAGTATTATTCTACCTGTCTGTTGTTTTACATCGGGAGCCTTTTGGTATATTTATTCAACGAGCCCTATAAACACCTTATACCAACTCAGACGCGTATAAACTTTACAAGGAAATGGCTTGGAACAAAATAATCAATGATATTAAAATAGACAACTGTAAACTTGCAATAATAAGACGTAACAAACGTTTGGGAGGTAAAAATAAGGCTAAGTTGAACAACTGATACTACTAAATAAAAAAGTAATTCTGTTGCTAAAACAACCAGTCTCATACCCTACCAGTGTGGTCCACTAAAATTACTGTTGATTACCAATGTCCTCGTTGTGTGTTTCCGACTCTGCGTCTGACTAATGTAATCTTATAATTGGGAGTAATCTTGGATTAGGGGATAACCCGATAAAATGAATGTTTTTTTTTCGCGGCGTAACGACTGTGTAATTAATTGTCTCACCTTTGTTGTCTATCTTTGCAAAAGTAAGGTAATTTGTGACGCCATGCTGATTATGCCCCGTCGACACAAGGTGTGAAATATAAAGCGGTAAGTGCTGGTAATTGTTACGTCACGCAGCGGAAGCGGTAACCTGAACGCGATGTTAATTCCGGACCAATCAGTGTTGGCAATGACGCAATAATCATTTAACAAAAGAGTAACGTAAGAGCGGTAAACCAACACAAGATAAATAGGACACGATGTAAAATGAGAATTGGCTTGAAGCAAAATGATAGACTCTTTCTTCTGCACTGGGGTGTGTACACACCATAATGCACGTGCTAAAGTTAATATATTTATAAAGTAATTCTCATCACTTCACTCTCAGGAGATCTTCATTAAAAAATTAGTTTTCCAAAGAGGATTGCCAAAGAGATGAACTGCTAGAATGAACAATATACCTCAGGAAAATATATTAGAAAATACACCTGTGTAAATTATAGAGTAGCATATACTGCCTCACAGCTTCAAAAACTTCTTCGAGAGTACAACTTAATAGCTAAAAACAACTGAGCTATACACAGCTGACACGGTAAATAATCATGATACAATGGTGTTTGGAAAGTTAGAATACAACTAATACTTAAACAACACATAGCAACAAACTAATCAAAATCCATTCGTTTGCAATGGAGCACAGCAGATGGCATGTATGCTGGATTGTTTGACGTTCGGTCGACTGTGTACTCACTAAAAGATTATTCTCCAGTAACCATGGAGACAGTTGAAATATTAATGAAAGTACTATACCTTCTCGTCATTACGGAGTATTTCATTAGTAATTATAAACTACTGCCGAATGCGAGCAATTTAAAACAGTTATAATTACACGTGTCCCATTTAAGTGCATTTATCCACGACAAAAATGAACAGTGTGGTCGATTAAATTTAGTTGTTATATGCACATGGCCCATAATGCATGTATTATTTAAATAGAGATATGTCACGTGATCCTGCTCATGAGTGTCGTCTAGCGGAAGAGAAAAAAATGCCAGGAAAGTTGTTTGTTGGTTTGTTAACGGAAGAGAAAGAAAGCGCGGGAAACGAGTTCTTTGAAAGATAATGAATGACTTGGTGGATGGAAGGTACACAATGCGTCGCATATATCGACAGAGAACGACAACTATTAAAACTTAGACTTACTACTTCCTCTGCCAACATTTTTAAATTTATTGATGGATAGTGACAAAATCCAAAAATGCATCAAGAAAGTACCATCAAATACAATGATCGTAAGTGCCAACGACAACCATTTCTTGCAAGGTCGCGTTTAAACCTTTAGCATCGCGCATGGGAAATGAGAGGGCGTGTTTTAAGAAGCTTTTTTGCTTGTTAGGAAATCGAGTAGATAAAAAAATCACGGTTAGTTGCTGCATTTACGATACTAGGTGTGTTTGTATGTGTGCAAAACATTTCTATTTTGTTTTTGCGTACGGTAATAAGAGAGATTTAACGCTCGGTATTAAATATCCCATCCTATTTGTCAAAAATGCTTTTCCAACCAAACCAGAAAAACAAGCGACTTGGGGAATACGAAAACACCTCTTTCTCGCTACGAGTCACTGATTTTACGTCATTGTTTACACGTAGTGCTGCCAAACATGTAGAAATTGAACTACGAGTTGTGTAAGGCGAACGTTTTTAAAATTCATTAATTTTATGACAATTCCCGGCTCCGAAAAATATATTTGTATTGGATAAAAATAAATACGTTTCAAGATAAAGATAATTAAAAGGTATACATTTGCATTTAATACAATTTTTTTATAAAAATTAATTATTGACATAAATATGACATACCAATTAAGAGCGTTGTATATTGAATACCACCAGAAGGTAAATATACAGAAATAATGGCAACATTAACCACATGGGCTTGTTAAAATGCGTTGATGAAAAAGCAGTTATTCCTGGTATTGCAGCAAATCGCACTGGGGCTGCAACTAAGTGTGACATCTGGACAAGTGGATATGAATGTAACGGGGTGACTTACGCAACGTTAATTCGTTTTAGTAGCGAATAATTACAGTGGCGGGTTAATTAATAACCGATGACAGTCTAACTTAAACCACGTACTTGCAAACTGTTTTGTTTGCTGTCCATAAATCCACCAAATATAAATGTTAAGACTACATGGAAATGTTTAAAAAAATGATTTCAAACACCTATGACTATAAAATTAGCTTTTAAATGATGTTTAGCGCTTTAGTTATTTGTGAATGACACGCGCATGACATTCCTTTTAAACCACAGTTCTATTTCATACCAAAGCATTTTAATAATAAATACGAACGTGCGGATTTGGCACAAGCGATGGGCATTTATCCCATTAGCGCGCACATTTATCTTGCTGAAAACGACAACGTTTTCGTTGTTTTTCATCTTGATGGAAGGCTTCGAAAACGAAAATTAACTTTCAATTAAAATTCGTCAACGATATCTATCAAAATTGTTATCAACAGTCAACAGATACATTGAAAATAATCGATTTATTTTATATTATTTTTGTTGGTTTCAGCCACCGACAGGTCGGTATGTGTGCCATATTTAGCGCAATATAACAATCTTAACTAATTTGGTGATGGTATCAATGATACATGTTGTTCACTCATTTGCTATGCTAACCAAGGTGCACAAGGCCAACCATTTGAGCATAACCTAATATCGACATTGATATCTATACACACAGCGACATCAGTCAGACATTTACACAACGCCCTGTACGTTTACACAGGGATCATTAATACTCATAATACAGTAGTTGAGTTACCAACTCAGCGGTAAAGTAATGACCTGTTCGAGTCTAGACGGTACAATATTTCGAAAAACTCCTTTATTTTCGTGTAATTATTGTGTATTACTATTATTTTGTTGTTTGTTTGATCATGTGTTTTTGTATACTTCCGTTATGATGTTGTAAAGGAACAGTATAATCAAGTTCTAGAAAAAGAGTTGGTGTAACAAACTTTTACTATAACACACTTTTTACAATGACATTGCCGAAATCTGATTGCCTCATAATACATTTTGCAATTTCACTCTACAAAAACACCATTTGCAGTCATTAAAAGGGTTCCATTGCTTTAAGAAATTAACTATTTTTAAAGAGATATCAATCAAGGTGCGAAACCATCTATGGGATGTTTATTTTGCTAAGAATACATAGGTAGAAGTAGAACGTATTAAGTAAATTGTTTAAAATGAAGCAACAGTTACACTGCTGTTAAAATGCTGCAATCTTTATTGTACCATATGAATAGAAGACATTAACTATACACGTGACTTTGTGCTATTATTTAAACGACGATGTCTCGTGTGCTTGGAAATTCGTTCCTCATTGTACACCAGTACCACAACACACACCACTGTGCATCCCATATACGAAGAGCATAGTGGTTCCCCTCACATAATGATCTGCACAATCGTACTTACTACTGGGTAAGCATAAGTGAAGAACACTTTGGATCACAAGTGGTATTACTCAGTCCGTCTATATAGGTGCCAGACATTATTATAACATGTTGTGTCATAACAGTGTAAATCACTGCGGAACTTACAAGCAACTTAATGTATAAATGACACTACATCGAATGAGACGACATAAAAAGCATTTTCGTAAAGAAATCGTTCCATCCAATGTTTTACAGAAGTGTGATAATGCAAAGCACATATTACTATACCAATGCTACATGAAGTCATAATCGATTATCATGTCAAGAAAATAAACCGCGTTGGTTGAACATGCCAAAGGAGTTAACAGCTCCTAATTTTATCAATTGAAGACCATTTTTGCAGAAAAATTAAATCAATGCTATATTTTCTAAGCAATAAAAAGGAAATATTTGATACCGCGTTGCGAAACAGGGGGAAATGTTTTGTTTGCGATTTGGCCATTTTCGCTGTGTTGCCACTCTTTAAACAAAACGAGTGTGTTATTAATATGTTTTTACTGTCTATTTTGTAGTGATTTCAACAATGATTGTTCTTTTATTAGGGTAGAATATAGCCTACGTGAGCTTTATAGATAAACAAGCTCGAATGACACATTATTTTGCCCAGTTTATGATTTGTAAGCAACAGGCAACTGTACCTGTGATTACGTAATTCAACGTATTCGTTAGTGACTTGTGGAGTTGAACACGTGAAACGTCCCGCTATATACGTCACAAAGCCTTGTGTTTGGAGAAAAAGACATATAATACGAGTCAAACCTAACTTGATTGTGTCAGAACTATGCAGATTGTCGAAAAACAAAAGCTTCTGCCAGGTTAACTGTTCTATTATAAGGATTGTGGCGTAACAATCAAGAAGAAACAAAACGCGACAAGACAATCGAGTTCAACATTTTGTATCCAGAGTAGCGAGAAGATGCCTTTATTAAACAAGTAATCTTTTATATTGCGAAAGCATTTTGGAATTTTATGAATTCTTTAAAACTTTAAAACTTATTTATATTAACACATGTTATCAGAAACGTTCATTATGTCATCGTAATACGTTTAAGACGAAATGTTAATGTGAAATAACGAATATAACCCACGCTTTACCGTTATAACAACGGAAGCAATACATCGAGATTGTTTCCTTATAAGCTAAAGAGAAGTAGCTATGTCACTCAAGTTCGTATGGTATTGTTATGCCGGGGTGTGGACAAATAAGGGTATGTGAAATGCTTTGCAGTTTAAATGAACGAATAAAAATGTTATTTACAGAATTTCCGAAAGCAATTAACGGGTTATTATCATTTATAAATCACTAGCATTACCACCATTGTGGTTTCTTTATTGCTTTTTAACAAGTATTTTATTGTTAGATTATGTTCTATAATTTTGGCATCATAATTTATATCGACTTGCTCAATCCACTCGCGCCATATGGTTTCGCCCGTCCAAAATATTCCCAGAGTTTAATTCTAATGGAAGCGTCGTTTATCTTATATGTCGATACGGCCTAAAGCTAATGCATACTCGAATACACTTTGGAACAATGCCATACAGTTGGCGGGAAAGAGGTCATGCTGAGGGCGCAACATTTAACTCTAAAACTCTCCAGAGACAGCCCTCGATAAAACCATTAACTCGACTCTTCGTCCTATGTCCACGATATGGATTTTTAAATTAAAACTCGCCATGGCGATTGATAAGATTAGTGACGACGGGTTATTGCGTAATCTGGCGTCATGGAAGGATTTATGCCGCCTTTGTATGGTTTAACAGTGAAAGCGAAACTTACACATTTACAAAGCACTGTCATGTATGCAGAGTAGTCGTTAACACAAGACACAAGGCATATATTTGGTCCCAATGTGTATTCAAAACTATGTCAACAAGTTCTTAGATGTTGTTACACACACCAATATTAGAAAGATTACATATATTTTGCGAAACCATGGTTAAATAAACGTATCATACAGCAAGGAAGTATGACACCGCTGTGTTGCTGTGCAACATCAAGCAAAATATATAAACTACAGGTATAATTTTTATTCGATTTGGCACATGTTAAACTTATGGCATTTTTCATAAAGTGTTTTGGTATTGTTAATTTTAGTTTTAAAAACCTTAGCTGATTGTTTATGTTAAGATTTACACAACAGTAATCTGCCCTACCCTGAGGCAAAACATTCATCTAACACATGCAGCATTTTAAAGTCAAGGTGACAATTACACTTCCATATATATTCTTCACAGGTGAAATAGGCTATCTTTAAACACAGATTAGCATTTAATATCTCAACAATGGCAAAAAGCTAACCATAAAACTAATATTCATAAAAGGATATTGCATTTGTCATGTCAAGTATAAGAAAATGTATACATTGCACAGTGAAACTTGCATACAAATATTTCTTAACCATGTATCTTTACAGTGTTTGGTTACTTTGACACCTACAAACTCTACACAGAAATATGGTAGGTGGAAAATAAATTTGACCAATTTATACATTTTATAACCCTGCTATTTTAAATAAATTAACAACAGTAATTGTACATTATGATAAGTGCCTGTTATAAAATAAAAAGTATTGTCTATTTTTTGTATGCACAAAGTCGTATGCAAAATTCAAAAAACGTTTTAACTTACGAATTTGGACTTCCTTCGGATTAAGTTTGGCGACACTGTTGTCTAAATCTTTCAATCGTGTGTTTACGCGAATGCATCTCCTACAAATTTAAATAAACGTAAAACACTTGTAATGGGTAACAGTATAAAATGTATTATATGGGTATAGGTCTATAGGATGTATGTCATTTGTATCCTGGTGAATGGAAAATTAACATCAGGCAGGGGGAAATCCATAAACTTTGAAAGCAACATTTCAGCTGACTCGCTTACGACTGATGGCCCTTCAATATCCTTGCTGTAAACACCTACTTTAAAAAAAAAAATTACAAGGATAATGTTTTTTTTATTTCTTTATTTAATGTAACCATTATAAAAGTCAAGAAAACTTAGCAACGTAAATCTTACTTGTAGATGTGATTAAATTCCCTTTCTATTCCACCAAAAATATCTTCAGCGTGAGAGGTAAGGGAAGACAGTTGCCGGAGAGCATTGACAAGCGCGTTGTTGGAAACCTGATGTAAAAGATTATTAAAGGTCTGTTAAACTATACATGGTAAGTTCAATGTAATGATATAAACTAATCACATTCAATGTATTAATTAGAAACCTACCAGAATCAGAAAAACTACCATACCTCCTCAGTCCTTATTCCTCAGTCCTTATTTTTTTTAAATTAATATGTTTTTTTTTACAGAATTTAAAGCCAAAGGGTGCTTACTATTAAGGTAAAATAATAAATGAATTCGCAGTACCGTACTTTAATTTAAAATACTGGTAAGTGATACCCATAACCCTTGTAAAAAAAGGTCTTGCCTCAATTGTGACAATCAGTATGGCCCTTTTGAAAAGTTCGTTTTCTATGCGCCGGATTTTTGCGCCAACATTTTTTAACCTAAATTTTGCGCCACGCCAGTAATACTAATTTGCGCCACCACAAACAAAGTTGCAACATTTTTAATTAAAACTTTGAAATATAAAGTTAAAAGTATCAAAATACTGACATAAATGAACGAAAGAGTAATCACGCCACGCAAGCATGATTTTTGGACTTTTCTGCGCCAATACCCAAAAAAGTAGTCCATGCGCCACGCCAGATATAACCGGCGCATCATACGAACTTTCCAGTAGGGCAGTATGGTACCAATTACAGTATAACCCTGATGTGTACTGAATTCTTTAAAAAAACACTGAAATTCTTTACACATACATAATTTTAGAATTCAAGAACGTTAAGAAACGGGCATGCAAGTAACATCATATTATACAAGTGACATCTAACAAAACAGTATGGTACCTATGTTTCAATTAAAAAAAAGTACTGGTAGGCCTATACAATCCCTTCAAATAGAAGCAGATGGTAATTGGTGCCAGTACTGGTATCAATCGTTTTTCTCAGAATCGGTTCAGTCTATGTTATTTAACATTCCCTAATCTAGTAGATTTAATGGGAAGGGTTATATTATTATATTGTTAATGTGATTATTAAACACAATGAATCAGCAAACTAACAGCAAGATTTAAGTAGTCAATCCCTTGGCCTTAAGTTACCATTTATAAACCACCCCACCTTTCTACGGGGTGAAACTAAATATTCCCCAAAACAACTTACATCTTCCAACTCGCTGAATATTTGATCCGAAGCAGCCTCTTCATGTCTTCGTAATCTAACTGGTTCAACTCTTCGTTGTACAAACGGCATCTTCCAAGCAATAAGGACTAAGTAACAAATTACATTCAATCCTGATACTTCATGCTACATCACGTTTTCACATATCTTAAATAACAAAGTTGTAAAATAGCCTCGACCATATTTTCCAATTATGATTCCAAAGGCGTAAATAAGATACAAAAACAGCATGCTTAAAACTAAAAGTCTTACGCGTGAACTTCTGCGGGTTTTTAATTTTCTTCTGATAATCGTTTTTGCGATTTGATTATGCCAAAATAACTTTAAAAAAACTGATGTACAGTACTATCTAATGTGTTAAGAATCTTCTTTGTATTTCTGCGCTCTCTATTTCGTTTACTACATAACAAGTCTTTCAGAAAATTTGTTGCCGGGAGTCCCCAGCTATAAAATTAACAGGCCTGTTTAACAGCGCCCACTAGCGGTGGGATACAAAGTTTCCCTCCTAAAAATCTTTAATTAAATTTAACAAGAATGTCGTTGGGCAAGAGATAAATATATGTTTGAATTACACGCCGTGGCAGGCATATACCTAGTTGTGGAGCAGGAATGTACACATGGTATGCACACCTGTCACAGATCCATGTAGGACCTTATATGGGCTTTATTAGAAACTGCAGCTGAAACACACTGGGGGCGAAACTAATTATTATACTTTTAGCACTTAACTATAAATGGTAGGCCTACATAGCTTTTTCACGAAATATTTTCACCTGCGATTATCTTTGTGACATACCGTATTAGTAACAGTGTTAATTTCGTGTGATTAAGCATAAGGTTTGTTTAAACCGCAAGAAGGTCATTGGGCATTGGCCATTTTGCGATACTTTACTACGTAAAATCTTATAGGATAGGATAGGATAGGATAGGATATTCATGTTTATCCCCGTGAATGGGAAAACCCCAGGGGTTATCACACGGGCAATCGTCAGATCACCTCGCGCCCATCGTCGGGTTACCGGAGCTATTGCAGTGTGTTGTATGTGATAGACACGTTCCTTCAATTTGGTAGAACCCATTAATCCGCTGGGTTCAGGCAATGTCCGTAAAGTGCCTTGCCCAAGGACACAACCGACTAGCTAGCGACCAGTTTCGCACCTGCAACCTTTCGATTGAAAGGCGACGCACTTAACCGCTAGACCATCGGGCCGGACTTATATATTCGCTCTTGCTTATTTAATATTAGTAGTAGAAACTTGTGTCGAAATTTGCCGGTCCTGTAATAAGGCCTCCAAAACAACAAATGTTCATACAGTTCTACCATACCTTAATTCTCTCTTGTGCTATCACCGATTGACAGGTGTAACTTAGTCAGCATATCGAGATACTTTAATAAATAAAAGCATGTATTATAACTCTTGTTTGTTGAAAATTAGTGTATTAGTAACTTGCGTTTTTCTCTTTACTGGGAAAAACATAAGTATCTCATCTCATCCTTTGATTGCCAACTTTTCAATGGTGATCTTATCCTGTAAAAGTTTCAAAATTCTAAGAAATATTTTATGCATGAATGAATATTATATACAAATATGACGTTTTTGCCAAACTGTGATACTTTTTTTGAATTAAGTAAACTATATCGTGTCAAAAATATGATAGGATAATCATGTAAAACACACACGGACAATCGTCAGATTACCTCGCTTCCACCGTCGTCTTACCGTATCTACTGCAGTTTGTTGTGTACTGCAACGTTTGACGTTTATCGGGGGGAGATTTACCCTCTGTGTGCGCAGCTTGGCGCTTTAGCGTGGCTCGAATATATATGCTGACTCCGATATCCGACTTCCAAAGATCGAGTCCACGCTTATTGAACGTTGGTTAGTTTATTGTCAAACGTTGTTAATATGATCACACGAATAAATCAATGCACTTTACTCGGGAATCGATTCGCGGGTCCGACTGGCGTCGGAATAACTGCGCGATGCGTTTAATAGACAGTTCGTTTTCCTTTGCAGCTTGTCAACTCGTTCTTTGTTTATTCCGGCAGAAGCGACTTTTGTCTTGTTCCTTCTGTCAACTATGCCACAAAGTCTCAATAACCTAGCGCTTAACGCGCCAGGTGGCAGTCACCTCGGTCTCAGCCTCGTTCTCTCTCTCTCTGTCAGTCCCTTTCTGACGTTCAAACATCCGTATTTATCTGGTGCTCCAATCCCTAAGAGAAAACTGCATGATGCCCGTTTTTGGTCTTATTCATGTAATCTTTTCTCTCCAAAACCACTTATAGATTCTCTGCTTCTCACTCTTGCGACAACATCTTGTGTGATTGTTCGCCCAAAATAGACCCATTAGCTGGTCTTTCCCACGGGAACCCCATCAAAATCCTTCGTAACTCCGAGCAATAACTGACGTCATAATGATTTCCAGAGATCAAACAACACTGACCAGCAATAACTGGCGCCATAATGATCTCGATCACCTTCCGCACACGATCAAACAACACCGACCCTTAATTGACGTCATAATGTTTTTCAGGTCAGCCTTTGCACGCGATCAATGACCAATAACTGACGCCATAATGCAGTTTCAAGTGGATGACGTCCATCTTATCTCGGATGTTTGAATTGAAGTGAAAACAAGGCGAACCGCTGCATGCCTTCCACCGTTAAAAGGAAAAATCAAAATTAAGTCCATTCTTCCACATTATGTATGTGTTTCATATTAAAAGTTTGTTAGTAGAGAATATACAAAACATTTTTAGTAAGACGAGTGTGTTAATAATGAGAATATATGTGTCAAAGGTTGATTCTGGCTTAATGCAATTGTTAAAAATCCCGATGCAGCGACACATTTTGCTCAAAAGGCCATTATAGGGCTGTTATTCTCATATTTTTGCTTGATAAAAATAAGCCGTTTGGCTGTTTTCGCATATAGCAGCGATTTGCTTAAGTAACCTGGGCGGTAATATTAAGCAATAAAGAGACATAATAGATTTGCGGTTGCGCAGTGATCTCTTCGGGTTGATTTTCCCGGAAAATAGACATTTGTAAATCAAGCAATATAAATAACATATCAAGTCGATAGCAAAAATAACAGAATTATTGAGTTCTCATAAACTCTAGCAAATATATATGTGCCTTCTCGGGATTTAAATCAAATGCAATATTATATAGCCCACACTCAAACCTTTTCCACCGTGATATAGAAATGTGATGTGTAATGGTGTCGATTTCTACATCAGTCTTCGCTCAGTTTCATAACTTCTGAAAAACTGAGAGCATCGCTGATTCAAAATCTTTAAACTCGAACATTTGCTTGCTTTTATGCCGCAAACAGAGCCTTCCAGTTTGGTGTCGAGTGACCAACTGGTTAAAACAACATGGCTGAACGACGATTTGCGGCTCTTTGCTTGCTTGATATCGTCGCTGAATTTTCCCTCATCATGCTTGAAGGAAATGTTGAATAAACATAAACGGTGAGCTTCATTCAAAAGCAATTCTTCTAGCTCACTTGATTACTGCAGAAAGTTAAACAGACTTCTGCTTTGATCAGACTTCTGTTTTCTCGTGAACAGTAGGGTCTGCTCGGTTGAAATCTTCGTATCCACTCTTCAGACTTCGGTAGGTTGCGTTTAAGTTCAAAATCACCGTCGGAAGGTCGCCACTGCAACGTTTGACGTTTATCGGGGGGAGATTTACCCTCTGTGTGCGCAGCTTGGCGCTTTAGCGTGGCTCGAATATATATGCTGACTCCGATATCCGACTTCCAAAGATCGAGTCCACGCTTATTGAACGTTGGTTAGTTTATTGTCAAACGTTGTTAATATGATCACACGAATAAATCAATGCACTTTACTCGGGAATCGATTCGCGGGTCCGACTGGCGTCGGAATAACTGCGCGATGCGTTTAATAGACAGTTCGTTTTCCTTTGCAGCTTGTCAACTCGTTCTTTGTTTATTCCGGCAGAAGCGACTTTTGTCTTGTTCCTTCTGTCAACTATGCCACAAAGTCTCAATAACCTAGCGCTTAACGCGCCAGGTGGCAGTCACCTCGGTCTCAGCCTCGTTCTCTCTCTCTCTGTCAGTCCCTTTCTGACGTTCAAACATCCGTATTTATCTGGTGCTCCAATCCCTAAGAGAAAACTGCATGATGCCCGTTTTTGGTCTTATTCATGTAATCTTTTCTCTCCAAAACCACTTATAGATTCTCTGCTTCTCACTCTTGCGACAACATCTTGTGTGATTGTTCGCCCAAAATAGACCCATTAGCTGGTCTTTCCCACGGGAACCCCATCAAAATCCTTCGTAACTCCGAGCAATAACTGACGTCATAATGATTTCCAGAGATCAAACAACACTGACCAGCAATAACTGGCGCCATAATGATCTCGATCACCTTCCGCACACGATCAAACAACACCGACCCTTAATTGACGTCATAATGTTTTTCAGGTCAGCCTTTGCACGCGATCAATGACCAATAACTGACGCCATAATGCAGTTTCAAGTGGATGACGTCCATCTTATCTCGGATGTTTGAATTGAAGTGAAAACAAGGCGAACCGCTGCATGTACGATTCAGACGTTCCTTCACTTTGGTAAAACCCATTATTCCACTGGTTCAGGCAATGTCCGTAACGTGCGTTACCTAAAGGACACAACCGACTAGGTAAGTGAACTCGCAATAGTTCGGCTGAAAGCTAATCGGTAGGAAATAGCACGAGAAAAATTCGGATAGGATAGGATATTCATGTTTATCAACTGGAGGGGTTTAACACACGGGCAATCGTCTGATCACCTCACTCCGCTGAGTTCAGGCAATTTCCGTTAAGTGCCTTGTCCGAGGACACCGACTACCCAGCGACCAGTTCAAAACCTGCAACCTTTCGGCCGAAAGGCTTCGTACTAAACCGCTATACTAACCGACCGGACAAACGAAGAACCACAGCATGAACAGGCAAAAGTAGCAAGAAACTAGTCAAGAAGGCGGCTCCGTCCGAAGGAAAGAAGAAGCACCGCGCAAGGCGATATTTTCCATCACAAAGCTTTTCCATCTGTGTATACAAGGTGCTGAAGCAATTACATCCTGACACTGGCATCTCCAGCAAAGCGATAGGGTGAAATAATACTATAACTGTTATATATTCTGCAGTTTATTGCGTGGAGAAATAATGTAACACTTTAGATTATGATCGGATATACAGCATATGGGCAAGCCACGTTAAGCCCAAGGTCATGGAGAACAACAACAAAGTCACGTGATTAACCTAAAATCAGTCAACCGAGTAATGACGTCATATGTACGAATAAATACACAACATTTCTCCACACAAATTTGGCATGGTACTCGATTGCACTAATACCAATGACTACTTCATTAAAGATCAAGTCACTTGATCAATATCGTTCTTTGCATTTATTTCTGTTGATTACTTGATTGCCTGTAATTCGCCGCTCGTGCCTTTCGCGTTGCAGCGCATTGTATAAAATGGTTGTGTTGTGTTCAATGTGAGAGTAAGGTAATAAAACGGCAACTATACGATTCGCTATAATACCTAACCAAATGTTTTAAAAAAAATTGTGAATTTTTATAGAATGATAGCTACAAAAATCTTTAGTAAGCTTGCTCCTTCTCTTATTGTTGGTGGTGGTGCTGTGGGGATTGCAAAGTGTCTGCATGCTAGCTCTGTCTCTGCGAGTCAAAGGACGAGTTGGAAAGATGCATCAACCATTTACGAATTTACAGCTGAAGACATTACCGGTCATTCTGTATCGCTAGACAAATATAAAGGCAATGTTTGTATTATTGTAAATGTTGCTTCTCAATGAGGTTTAACCAAAACAAACTACCAACAACTTGAAGAGTTGTTTGAAAAATACTCAAAACACGGATTTCGAGTTCTTGCATTTCCATGCAATCAATTTGGAAACCAAGAACCAAAAAGCAATAATGAAATTTTAAAATTTGCCAAGGATAACTTTAATGTTCAGTTTGACATGTTTTCCAAAATTGACGTAAATGGTGAAGGTGCTGCCCCACTTTATAAGTATCTTAAAGCAAGCAAGGACACCCAAGGAATGTTCACAAATGCTATTAAATGGAATTTCACGAAATTTCTTATCAACAAAGAAGGAAAACCTGTGGAAAGATTTGGATCTAATGTGAACCCACTGGACATAGAAAAAAACATTAAAAGTTTGCTATAGATGTGTCATTTGTGAATGCTGTCACTGATGTAGTGTAGTAAGTATGTACTATGCCATGTGTGATTCCTCCAGTACACATTTTTTGATTAACACAATTTTTTTGTAATCCAAACATTTGTTTTTCCAACTCTTGAGGCTGAAAAAGGTTTAATTTATTTAACAAAGTATTAGTTGCACAATCCACTGTTGTTCCCATTGATTTCATATAAGTTTCTGGTTTATAAATTTAAAATTCAAATGCAGTTTGTATCTATTTTTGACGAATGTTTTTTCAACTTGCAAAAGTAAAAACATTTTGAATGTGCACTACCATATCTTCTAAAAACAACTTGTTTGAGTATGCTAGTTGTTTAAGTTGGTATTATTGTGCAAGATTTTATAACCTGTATCTTTCATTTCCCCCAGAATTAGTTGCCTGTTGTTTTACCAATCATGTCATTGAATCATTTAATAAAATTGACTTTAAAGAATGCAACAACAAAAAGCCTTTTGGTAAGATTTTAAAAATAAAATGAATATGCATGGGGCAAGATTTTTACCTCACTGGAACCCAGTGGAATATTAGGTTGAACTAAAAAGTAAAACAGTAGCAATATCTTCATCATATACAACATACTGCAATAAATAGCCTTACCAACTCGACTATTGGGTAATCTAGTGGTTACCAGTGTTTAAGTTTTAATGCACATCCTTTTCCAATTTAAGGTTGTAGCCTATCCTACAGACCAAATAATGCAGAATTTAAAATATATATTTTCAGAATTAAAAATATTGTCCGATCCATTTCGTTATATAAAATAAGTGTAACAATGACAATGTTATTCTAAAATGTATTTTTTTTTAATTTCCAGATATAAATCACAATACTGCACATTTTTTCCAGATATCAAGACCATCTGCACAAGCAGCGTCTCGCCAGTTTACATCCGATTCCACCGACAATAAAAGTGGAAAAGTTTACGAACTTCGGAAATATGTTTTCAAACCTGATTCGGTTGCGGAATTTAATAAACTTAATGAAATGTTTTACTTACGAACTAATTTCTCCAAGTTAATTGGCTACTGGTCTTGTGAGATGGGAAGCCAATTAAATTCTTATGTCCATATTTGGGAATATGGTTAGTGTGCTTTTATCATGTTTAAAAATTTGTTAATGAACAAGAAAAAACTTTAGTTTGCAGTTAATGATTATGGTATCATGTATATAGACAACCTACAACATCGGGCTTCTGTACGGAAAGAACTCTCCCAAAATGAGGAATGGATCGGCAAATATTTTACCAATCTTTGTACAATGATGATTTCCCAGGAAAATTCTACCATGTACATGCCTTTCTGGTGTGATACAGTTAACTCAAGTCCGAAACAAAATGGTAAAGATTAATGTAGTTTTAATGCAAAAGTTTCGCTATAATAGCCGTGACAGCTTTGTAAATGTAATCGCCAGCAACATTTAAATGTAGTTGAATGACAACACATGTGTTGCGGATCTGTAAAAGAAATTTTACTTTACCCTTGGGGTTATAGATTCAGCAATGTTAAATATACAATGTCAAATTTTGATAGTCTTAGCTAATGTGTTTATGGCTTAATCCTAAAGTCTGCAAGATCTAAAGCGTAAGATATTCATGTATTATATTAGTAAATGGTAAAACAAGATTTATCCTGTAGAAAAGTTGTAAAGATACCTTCTGTCCAGATTACATGTGCTATTGCAGTGTGTTGCATTTGATTAAGTTGTTGCTGCCATATTAATTCCACCAGGTAAAGTATTTCATATTCTCAACCTCCAACTAATCAGTTTTGACATTAAACCAGGAATATATGAATTGATGACATACACGATGGTGATGGGAGGCCCAGTGATCTGGGGCAAACAACTCCGTGCTACAGTAGAATCACATAAGCGACTTGGGTACAGTGATCTCGTTGGAGTGTGGTATACTGACATTGGGGACCATAATACTGGTAAGTTTTGTTGGAAAACTGTACTACTAAGCTATAGTGGATTTTTAATGGTGTTATAGGAAAGTTAGAGATACACTTCAATTTCAAATTATTTTTCTTAATGATTGTGACAGTAATGCCCGGTTGCCAACTGCTCGCCAAGAAGAAATTTTCCAATAAGGTTAATACTTTCAGTACTGCTAACGGTCATATTGGTCATTTGCAATTGACCCTTAATTGTACCAAAATTCAAAGTAGCATTCCTGACTGACCAATATATTTAATAAAGAAGCCTGCAAATAAATAACTATGTGAAATATAATCTGAGAGGATGAAGTAAACATGTTTATGTCATGGTGGTTTAGCTAGCAGAGTATTGGGTGTGCATAGCAGAGTACAGTTGTTCGAATCTCGTCCATGGCTGTTATTTTCTTGCTACCATTACGCTATATATACCACCTTACAACGTTAAAACTAGCAGATCCGGTACTCAGCATCACGGCTGTTACTTATTACAGTAAATGAAAAGAATTCCGTGATTTTCTTTAAATAAAGCAAACCTTACCGTATTAGATTCTTGTGTTCTGTCACTTAATATATATACAACTAAGGTAGAACTGCATAACAATTGTTATGTGATTATTTGCAGTACATGTATTATGGAGGCATGATTCATACGACAGTCGAAGAATTGGCCGGGAGAAAGCACATGGTGATGCAGTGGTCATAAATAAAGGTGGTTGTTATGTATTTTAAAGGTTTTTGAGCCAATATTGCAGATTGATCAACAACTGTTGACTGTTAAGTATAACACTAAAGCAGTAGCTGTTGTATCACAGTTGATCTCTGGATTATCCCATACTCACAGTCAGAGCAATTGCAATGCGTTTAATATTTCTTATAGCTTCAATTTTTTATTGATTTGTTTAATCCTGTGGACAAATGCAAGCCAACTGAGGGTTTAGGATAATCTGATGGTTGTAATGACACCGCTTGTATAATTTACCCTGCAGGGTAAAAAAACTTTAATATCCCGAATAAATATATAAAATTGGTTCCCCCCTTGTGGTTTTCCCAGACTTGGCAAGCATATGGGGTGGATGAGAGATCACCACCTAAACACTGCCCTCACTGGCGGGTTAATGCTAACCCACTAATTTTGTTTTTCAGTTCGCGACAACTTTCGAAATGTGACCAAACACTCCTCAGTTATAATGCTCCCAACTCCTTGGTCTACAATACAATAAGCACATATTGGATGGATTTACACTGCAGTGCTTTAATGGGGCTGGTGATAGAATAAACATGTTTTTAACTTATCGTACAAATTGCAATGGTCTACTAATCATGCCATATGAGTTCCATGTTTTGTTTAATCAAACCGTATTTCCTTAAAAACTCTATCTACGGATAAATCTTCAATTACGATTTTATTTTGCTGCCACTTTTATTATTACCGTTCATAACAAATTAGTTATGAACTGCACTCAAGCTTGTGTTATTTGTGCCGATAGAACTTGGCAATCTCGAAAGTTAATTCAGTTTTAATTAGTATTCATTTTTGTCGCAGTATTAAATAAAGGCAAATGATGCAAATCACGGCAGAGAAACAAAAAAAAACGACAAAACAGTCGTAATACACGCCATTTAAAAAAAAGAGTATAATTTAGAGAGTGTCAACCACGTGTTTAACCACCACTATTTGTAAAACACATGTTGTATGCTATTCATGCGAGCAGGGTCCCTAACCTCAATTTGTATTTTCAATGATGTAGTTTGTTTCTGCAAGCATAAACGCATGGGTCCCACAGTTATCAAACCAAACTTCTTTTCCATGTATAGTTAAAAAAAGAATAATGTATAGATTTTACCAGAAATGCGAACATTTTACCAGAAATGTTATAAATGAATGCCTTTTGTCAAGCGCAGTAGTAAAATAACCTAAATTTTCAAAACGGCCCGATTGAGTTTTTCATTACTTCGGGGAATTTCCCTGGGTTAAGTACATGAATTTATGTTTTTCTGGGTTATGTTACACAACAATTTTTAAAGTTTAAAACCGATGTCTAGGAGAAGTGGCATGCCTGTCACAAACATGATTTAGAAACGAATCATAATTTTTAGGGTATTTTATTTCTTTTTTTTATTGGTACAACAACTGTCCGAAACTTAATAAAACTAGAGAGTGTCAAGTACGTGTTTAACCACCATTTTTTGTAAAACACATGTTGTATGCCATATATTAATGCTACAGGGTCCCCAACCACAAGTTGTATTTTATACACCGATTATGTAGTTTGTTTCTGCAAGCATAAACACATGGGTCCCACAATCTAACCAAACTTCTTTTCAATGTGTTGTTAAATAAAAAACGTCTTAAATTTACGAACATTTCACCACAAATATTTTAAATTAATGCTTCTTTTCAAGCGCTGTATAGTGAAATAAAGCTAAATTTGCAAAACGCCCAATTTACCCTTATTCATGGTTTCAGGGAATCCCCCTTGGTTTAGTAGATAAGTTTCTGTTTTTACATGTGTGGGTCATGGTATGTAACAATTCTTAAAGTTTTAATCTGATATGTCGACTTTTTGTTGGAGATGTCAGTGCGATATGGCATGCCTGTCACAACCATAATTTAGGAACATATCTTTGTTTTTAAGGGAATTACCCTAAGTAAATGTTTTCTTTTTTTAACTTCCACAGAGTGGTTAACGGTCCATCATTCCATCGTATCTTAATAAAGTTAGAGCAGCTTTCAAGCGCTTTGCTAAAAAAATAAAAAAATTGGAAAAAAATAACATTATGGATTTTGACGTCCCAGGGGAATTCCCATGGATTTATCACCCAAAATTTTGGTTCTGCCTATCTAGACGATGGTGGGGGGTTCGATAGTAGGTCGTAGGGGAGGTCGATTGTAGAAGGGGGTCGATTTAAATTAAAATATGGCGATTGTGAGCTCATAATGAGCTTCCCGAGTTAATATGACGTAAAACCAACAAAGTCTGTCGCCCATCGGCCCACCAGGTGGTGCTATTTATCCCCAGCAATCCATCAACTCCACACAGTCTGCCCTGCAACTCCACAATTGTGCTTCCAAGCACGTTGTAGGGGATTCCCCGGTAACCGGACTCCCCAACAAACAATTGATTTATGATCTCCATGTTATGTGTCTGAACCACGATTCAGCCCGATGTGTCCGGAGTTGTTGTTCACACTGATTCATCCCAGCTTTGCACCTTTGCTGGGGTTCAAACCCCGACCTTATAGTTCGTTACGTCATCCGATGTCGTCATAGTGTTCGCTGCCAGGATGTGACGTTTATACTCACCTTGTGCCCGGCGTCAGGATGCCGGAGTGTGTTGCAGTGTGTTGCTACGTTAGAAGACATCACTACGTTTCACCTCCCTTTATTACGTTTCATCGATCCCATTATTCCACTGGTTTCAACCGATTTCCGCCTTCGGTCTTATCCATGTGCAAATTCAACCACGTGATGGCACTATACGAGTAAGTTACAGCCGACCCGATCATTTCGTTTACATGTTACGGTCGAAATTTTGTTTTCCAGCGTGCATTTATATATGTTAGTGTATGCTTTTTCCCAGTTAATAGAGAGCCCAAGAAAGCTACTGCGTTTCTGTTGTTGCTTAATAGCGCCATCGTGTGTAACCGATAATATTCTGTAGTAGAATGTATTTGTAGTTTTGAATTCTAATAATTGGGTTCGTAAGTTTGCACTGATGTTTGTTGGCCATTTCTCCGGAATGGAACGTATCAGTTTGTTGTATCGTTTATAGTCAGCCATGTTTTTTTCTCATAGAAAAGACTTTGACAAGATCACCATAGCTGCGGTAGGCATTAGAGTTATTTATTAACTGGGAATAACTAAAGATGCCTGATTGTACAAATTCTTTAATAAAAAACGTTCGGGCTTTAGTTTTGACTTTCGGGTTTAGCCATAGATAGTGCGGGTCTTCCATTTTTGGCCCAAGGGCCCCGCGAGTGTAAAGGCGTCTAATATTAAGTATTGTGTTGCAAAGAGAACGTATAGGGAATAATCGTTTAAAGTCGACGGAGGTATCTCTAAGGGTCGAGTGTACGGAGGCAGCTAGATTCGCTTGTCCAAAATAAAGCTTCTCTATTTTTTTTCCAAGGGGCGTGGTATTCATCATCTAAAAGTTTGTTGCACTACCCACCCCCTACCACAGTGGTTGTGTTGCTAGTGGAATGGTGGGAGC
>CH000225.1:105238-128431 GCA_000149265.1 Ciona savignyi | reverse complement strand
CAGTGATGAGATTAAAGATTTCGAAAGTGAAACCGGCAGGACGCTAACTTTGTAAGTAAGAAGTGGTATTAAAAGGGCTTTAACAATGGTTAGTTTTCCAATCAGAGTTAATGTGCGGCCAGACCATATCTTTAAAAACGCTTTAATTTTTTTAAGTGGCGACGCAAGATTAAGGTCTAAGATACGTTGTGGTTGTGTGTTTCCAGTAAAAGGGATTTCCACGCCTAGATACTTTATTTGGTTTGTAGGCCATTTTAAACCATCACTGGAATATGGCTTATGCGTGCATCCTTTTTTGTTTCCGCATAAAATGCAAATGACTTTTGCAAATTCAAGACGCAGCCGGACAGTTTTCCAAAGTTATTCAGTATTTGGAGAACAGTTTTGAAGCTTTGGGGTTCACCGTCAGTAAATATAACCGCGTCATCCGCTAAAAGTGAAACTTTTATTTCGCTGTTTAAAACTTTGATACATTTAAAATCGGCATTTCGGAGTTCTGAAGCAAGTGTTTCTATTGCCAGGACAAATAGTGTCGGCGAAAGAGGGTCACCTTGGCGAACACCTCTTTTAATATCGAAGAATTGTGACATATGGCCATTATTAGTTACAGCGCATTTTGGATTTTGATAGAAGATATTGATCCATTTTTGTATATATTTTTCAAATCTCCATTTTTCAGACATTCTCTAACAAACATCCAATCTAATGTGTCGAATGCTTTGTAAAAGTCAACACTTATAATGGCGGCGGGTATGTTCTCTGCCTCACAGTAGTCCATCGCGTTAAATAATAGTCTGATGTTTTCGCCAATATACCGGCCTTTGATGAAACCATTTTGATTTGGGTGTATAAGAGTGGACAAATAGTGCTTATTTCGATTGTTAATAACTTTTGAAAGTATTTTGTAATCCAAATTACGATCATTCCAAATAAAACTTCACAATCACGGTATTGTAACAAATAGTATTTTAGTTAAAGTGAGAATAAAAGACTCAAACTTGTGCACCTTTTGCAAAAGCGAGCCGGAAACCCTGCCTCATGTATTTTACTTCTGTTCCGCTGTGAATTCGTTTTGGACTGAAGTTGAAAACTGGATATGTGTTAAATTACGAAAGCCCCTGACTTTATCCCCTTAAAATTGCTTTTTTGGTGTAGAGTATAGACAATCATGATCTTTTTAACTGTTTGCTTTTGTGTGCCCGATTTTTTTATTTATAAGTGCAGAATAACTGAAGATAAACCATTACTCAACTTATTCATAAGATACATTGAATATGTACGTATGTCCGAATTTATAATGGCCATAAAAAACAACAAGACAAACCTCCATTTTAAAAAATGGAGCGCAATTTAAACTTTTTGTTGCTATTCTTATCCAATATAGTTCTTTTTTTGTGGTAAAAATTATAGCGAAACAGATAAGTCAATGACTGCATAGACATAGGATAGAATATTCATCTTTATCTCCGTGAATGGGAAAACCAAGGGGGTTAACACACCGGCAATCGTCAGATCACCTCGCGCCCATCGTCGGTTTACCGGAGCTATTGCAGTGTGTTGTATATAATAGACACGTTCCTTCAATTTTGTAGAACCCATTAATCCGCTGGGTTCAGGCAATGTTCGTAAAGTGCCTTGCCCAAGGACACAACCGACCAGCTAGCGACCAGTTTCGCACATACAACCTTTCGATTGAAAGGCGACGCACTTAACCGTTAGACAAACGGGCCGGACTGAGTGTCGCGTCATAAAAGGTCTTGTTTACAAATACGAGCAACACCGTGGAACAATTGGTCCAATAACCCGTCACAGAGAGGTCAGGAAAGCTGCTGGTTTTCGCTTCCTTTTCAAAATGAACTGAATAGAAAACTCATAATTATGGGTCCCATTTGGAAAATTGGGACACATATTGATTTTGTCCGTTATTTTTTTCTTTTTTTTTCGTCAAAGGTTTGACAGGCATGGCATGGCGCCCCGACATCTACCAGAAGGAATAATCGAATCGTAATAAAACTTAGTCATTTGTTCGACAACATGGTCTAGATATGCAGAAACCAAAATTTTGGGTAATAAATCAAGGGAAATTCCCCTGGGAGGTTAAAAACCAAAACGGTATTTTTTATGAAAAATTTAGCTTTTTGTGGCATAGCGCTTGAACGGCTGCTCTAATTTGAATCATATTTGGGGAAAAGTAAGTGTGTTAGTGACTGATTTAACACTTAAAAGAAATAAAAAATTACCTAGGGAAATACCCTAAAAAATTCGATTTTGTACTGAAATCATGATTGTGACAGGCATGCCATGTCGCCTCAACATCTACCAGAAGGAGTAATGGAATCGCAATGAAAATTGTACATTTTTTAGACAACATGGTTTAGATATGCAGAAACCCAAATTTTGGGTAGTAAATCAAGGGGAATTCCCCTGGGATGTTAAAAACCAAAACGCTATTTTTCTTCTAAAAAAATAGCCTTTTTTGGGCATAGCGCTTGAACGGCTGTTACAATTTGAATCAGATTTCATGGAATGTAAGTGCATTGGTCACTGATTTAACACTTAGAAGAAATAATAAAATTACCTATAAGGAAATACCCGAAAAATAGGATATGTTCTTAAATCATGATTGTGACAAGCATGCCATGTCGCCCCGACATCTACCAAAAGGATTAATGGAATCGCAATCAAACTTTGGTATTTAGATATGTTCTTGAGTTACGATTGTAACATACATGCCATATCGCACTGCCATCTCTAATAGGCAGTCTGCAAGTCAGATTAAAACTTTAAGAATTGTTCCATAACATAAGTCACTTATAAAAACAGAAACATATCTACTAAACCCAGGGGAATTTCCTGAAACCATTAAAAAATAAATCGGGCTGTTTTGGGAATTTAGCCTTATATTTCACTACAGTGCTTGAAAGGAAGCTTTAATTTAAAATATTTGTGGTGAAATGATCGTAAATTTTAGACGTTTATCTTTTATTTAACTGCACATGGAAAATAAGTTTGGTTGGTTAACTAGGGGACCCATGCGTTTATGCTTGCAGAAACAAACTATATACTCGGTGTATAAAATACAAATTGTGGTTAGGGACCCTGTAGCATGAATATATGGCATACAACATGTGTTTTACAAATAGTGGTGGTTAAACACGTGGTTGACACTTTCTAGTATTATTATGTTTTTATAGTTTAGACGGGATTTGTGTGGAACAATCATATTGGAGCGTTATAGTGTGGTCTTAGACCGAAACCCTACATACACAAAAGAGTGTTAACCACGTGTAAACCACCACTATTTTACAATCCCTGTTGAGTTTTCCCCCCTATTATTCTGCATCCAGAAACGATCGGGTTCCCTGGCTACCCTATCACCCTTGGTATATCTTGTGCAAAGCAGAAGTCTGACCAGTTAGCAGGTGGTCTAGTGCAACGCCATTTCACCAAAACTGTCTAAGGTCGAAACTGGTCACTAGTTAGTCAGTTGTGTCCTTGGGCAAGGTACGTTTATTTCCTGAACCTAGCGGATTATAATGGAATCTACCACATTGAAGGTACGTGTGCAATATACACGACATATTGCAGTAGCTCCGGTAACCGGAAGGTGCAAGGTGATCTACATATTGCTTGTGTGTGTGTTAAACCCTCTTTGACTTTCCCATTTATTGAATTTACTGTGGTTGGTACGGCATGTCGCCAGATAATTAGCATTTTCCTCGTTATCGCCTATATCTCCATATTTGAATATTTACTTAAATATTTAATTAAATTGAAGAATCAAAAAACATTATTAGATTTCAAATTACCCAGTTTACCCCGATTTTCCCCAAAACAAAATATGCATAAACAATCATAATTACAATATTATTACGCGTGTAAATGGGGCAGAAACACAACACAAATCGATAATTATTTTCAATGCGAACAAAAAGAGTTGGTGGATTTCACCATACGTTGCATGGTCCAACTATATTGTGTGGTTGGTTATTCGTACCTCTATGATTACCAGTCGGACTGGAGATAGATCACTGTATACGTTTGGTGACGTCATACTTCCCGGAAAATCCAATGTTTGTGTTGCCGAATGGGCAACGCGACCGATTGTTAAACCGATTCTATTGGAAAACGATCTTTGTGGGACAAAAAATAATTAAAATCTATCCGATAAAGAATGGTCGTGTAAACAAACAGTTAGCTGAACCGATTCATGTAAAGATATCTATATTAAAACGTACTTTTGTGACGTGCCCGTCATGGGTTGGAAACTTAACGCGAAAAGTAAGGTCGAGATTTCGTCTTGGGCTTTCTCCTTAATATCCGCGTACTTGCGCGTATGATGACTATATTAGATGCATTATGATGATGGCAGTTACTTACTAAGAGATGGTGATAGATATATACCCAATATGTAGTTTAAAACTTTTAAGGCAACGTCCATATTTTAAACCATTGCATTGGAGGATAGGTATAATATTTAGTACAATTTAAACAAACAATTATGAAATTCATTCTGTTGGTCGTTATCTGTGGTTTAAACATAGCTGAATGCGGTAAGCAGTTTAAACAAACGTATTGTATTTATGATTTTTTAAACTTTAAATATTTCAGGCATGCTAACTTCTCAAAAGGGAAATTTTGATCTGTCTCTCGGGCAGAAATCTCCAAAGAAAAAGACATTTGTCCCCTACATGATGTGCTTGGATTCTGTACCGATTCTAGTCGACATAACAGTTCGGAACAAAAATCTATCTGTGCTTCACACATAGCCTACCAGGCGAGCGTGACCGAAATCTTTATACATGGCTTTACACTTCAAATGGAGGGAACTGTGGAGGACGACTGGCAAGAGAATCTCTTTGTGGATTGGACGTTTTACTCAGGTTGGTCGAGTTAAGTTTTCTTCGGAAATCGATTAAGTTCTTTGAGAATATGATGTTGGATAGTAGCAGTTTTGCATATAGTACCTGTGAGTTGATTATACGGAGTTGTTTTATTGCGTTGCTTTTCAACCTAAAGGTTGCAGATACGAAACTGGCATCTAGCTAGTCGGTTGTGTCTTTGGGCAAGACACTTAACGGACATTTCCCGAACCCAGCCGATTAATGGGTTCTACTAAATTGAAGGAACGTGTGAATCATAAACAACACACTGCAATAACTGTCGTAACCCGACGATGGGCACGAGGTGATCTGACGTTTGTCCGTGTGTTAACCCCTTTGGTTTTCCATTGATGTTCCATATTTGTAGAATATATATTGTCCAATCAATCGTTTAGTTCATAGAATAAAAATAACTTATTTTGAAGGTCCGGGCATTGTAAAAAACAGGAAATATATTTGGATGCCGGAGCCAAGCAAAGAAGTACTTCAAACTCGAGCCGAAGCCAACATGTCATGTCGGAACTTCAATGCAACATTAGTGGACATTGTGGACAAGCAGATGTACGACGCAGTCTATAGTTACGTCAATGCTACGCTCGTCAGTGTTGATGTAGTGTTCAGTAGAGTCTGGTTAGCCATGAACTACAACACAACGGTTTGTGTTAACTTATTTGTATTTTCATTGTAACCTGGTGTATTCTATTATAGTCGATTTTCTATATAACGACGTGATTTACTAAGTTTAATTACCTCACCTTCGTCAGGTTACATGTCTGTTATAATACCAAGTATTAAGGTCTCCGAGGTGCGATATATTCGTCGGTTGTGCTAACCGCTCGGCCGCACATATTTCAACATATTCAACTTGTACTTTAATTTAATGAACCAAACTAAAGCAAAGTATTTTTTCATTTCCCCAGAATGACTCCATGAGCTTGAGAACGGGAGAGCAGGGCTACAAAGGTAGTTGGCATCCTATTCATTCGAACTCCTATCCGACCAGAACCGCAATTAGGATGGTTGTGCGAACCGATCCAACAGATGCACGCGTCGGACTTTTAAACCACTCACCCACTCATAGAATTTCGTCGCGCGTGTTGTGCGCATTACCATTGTGAACACGCTACCTTCTACCAACAAGGATTAAGCAACATCACACCACTGGAATATTTGAATATCCATCATAATACCAATGTGCTTTTAAACTGCGATTTGCATGTTTGATACCCTTTCCTGTCAGTTTTATCATTAACGATCCTGGTGACTTTTTATTCACCCCGCATCTAAATCTAATATAGACAACATGTCATCCATCTGCGCTGACTACATTCAAACTTTGTTGGCTTTCACGCAATTTTCCCGGAAAATATAAGATACATACGCACTGAAGTTAACGTTTGCTGAACTGCGTTTCGCAGTACTTGTTGTTCATTTTATTACATGAACTTTTCAAATCAGTGCTTTTTGCATGCTGTGTTGTTTTAATCGTTTATTTTGCATTTGTTTACATTTTATCCTAACTTTCTGTGTTCAAACGTGATTTTCGGTTCAAATATTATTTTTGTTATAATGTACATAGCTTAGCCTGTGAATCGAGTGGTGCAATTTATATTTCCAATTGTGATGTAATAACTTACAGCCCTTAGCAGACTCAGCTACCGAGACACCAGGCATCTGATAACAATTTAACCATTTGTAAGTGCAATTGTTAATAAAACTAGAGAGTGTCAACCACCTGTTTAACCACCACTATTTATAAAACACCTGTTGTATGCCATATATTCATGCTACAGGGTCCCTAACCACATTTTGTATTTTATACACTGAGTATGTAGTTTGTTTCTGCAAGCATAAACGCATGGGTCCCATAGTCTATTAAACCAAACTTATTTTCCATGTGCAGTTATAAAAAGAATACGCGTGTGAGATTTTCGAACATTTTACCACAAATGTTTTAATTTAAGCTTCTTGTCACGCGCTGTAGTATAATGAAGGTTAATTCCCAAAACAGCCCGATTAAGTTTCATTATTTCGGGGGAATTCTACTGGGCTTAGTGCATTAATTTCTGTTTTTACATATCTGAGTAATGTTATCAAAGTTAGGTGTTTGTTAGATAATCTAACAAACAGTTTTAATCCGTTTTGGCGACTCCTTGTTGGAGATGTCGGCGCAATATGGCATGCCTGTTACAATCATGGTTTTGAAACAAGTCGTAATTTTTAGGGTATTTCCCTAGGTATTGTATTTCTTTTTGCTCAATGGTACAACGTCGGATAGGGTACTAACATTTTAGCCGACCAAGCGCTATGCCCTAAAGAGCTTATTTTAGAAAAACATACCGTTTTGGTTTTTCAACGCCCAGGGGAATTCCCCTAGGTATATTACCCAAAATTTTGGTTTCCGCATAACTAGGCCTTGTTGTCTAACAAATGGCAAAGTTTTATTGCAATTCCATTACGTTTTCTAGTAGATGTCGGAGCCACAATCCATGCCTGTCACAATCATGATTTGAGAAAAAAAATTTACTTTTTAGGGTATTTTCCTAGTTAATTTTTTTAATTCTTATAAGTGTTTTATCAGTGGCTAATGCACTCACATTTGATCAAATATAGTTTAAATTGGAGCAGCCATTTAAGCGCTCTGCGCAAAAAAGCTAATTATTTTAAAAAATAACATTTTGGTTTTTCAACTCACAGGGAAATTTCCCTGGGTATATTACCCAAAATCAAGACTTTGTCATATAGTTGACAGAAAAAGAACAAGGCAAAAGTCGCATCTGCCGGTTTGAACAAAGAACTAGTTGACAAACCGCATAGGAAAACGGACAGTCCGATAATCGCATCGCGCAACTATTCCGACTAGTCGGTCGCTGCGAATCGATTCCAGAGTAGAGTGCATTGATTTATTCGTGTGTTCTATTGACAACGTTTGACTATAAACAACTAACTTTAAACCAGCGTGTGCTCGATCTTGGGGTCGGATTGGAGTCAGGATATTCGAGCCACGCTGAAGCACAGAGCGTTCATCCATAACGCTAAAGGTGCTCACACAGAGGGTAAATCCTTTTCGAATAAACTTCAAACGTTGCATGTCCCATTTCTTCAAATGGGACCCATAACAAATATAGTGGACCACCAAACCTAAGCGAAAAATAAATGTACAAACAAAAGTTAATTTAGACAATCTTAAAGTCCTAAAGAAAAGTGGGGTAAAGATCGATCAGTACTGACGAGGAGCCGGCTTAGGGGAGAAGATGTGGCCCAAAAGTGTGGATCAGAATGGAAAAAGAAAAAAAACGTCAAATTAAATTACACTAATATTCTGTTCACAACCGGGGGAATCCCACACGTATTTATAATTGTCTCTGTCTGTGTATTTAATTATTAATTATTTATGCCATGTGTCCATAAGCTTGCTACAGGGTTTCACAAATATACAACATACTATTATAGCTTAGGTAACCAACTGTGGGCCTGAAGTGCCAGTGTGATAATTCCTATTGCGTTTTACTATGTCCGGTATACAACATAAATATTTTACGTGTGGGTTTATAGCCACCTAGCGGACATTATGTCCTGGCGCGCATCTATTGTACATCATCTACTGAAAACCCCACGTAGTAGAAAAACTACACAATATTTTGTGGAGAACAATTGGTTAGTATATTAATTTAGTTAGTCAACAACACTTCAACATGTAATGCCAGAGATGTTAAGTCAATTCAATTTAGCGCTGAGCCATATACTGATGGTTTGTTTTCCTTTAATTTTCTGGCAACACCACAGTTGAGCCGCAAAACCTTTTTTCCCTGAGTATAAGCTAAATCATTTGTATAACCCTATATCCACCAATATGCGGACTTCATCGAAGTGAATTGCCGTTTATGTTCGCCGCCTTGTTAAATAAGTTATACCCAAGCCAGTCTCGATGTGTTATATGTAAGATCCACATCCAAAGGTTAGAAAGGTTTAAGTCAATTGAAAACAACATGTGTGTATTCGTATACATCTATGATCAACTCTTGGTCGAGTAAAACCAGTATAAGTAAGCTATTAAGTTAACCTTGTAGTAGAGATGGTTTACACCAGGGGCGTGCAACTGTCTAGCACTCTAGCGCAATGGGCCACAGCGTACAAGTATAGAGATACTGGGGGCTAGACCATCAAATAACTCATATTTTTTATGACGGCTTTCCTTTTTTGGCAATTGCTTCAGCTATCTTTAAGCTTAGTTTTGTAACTAACTTGGTAGACATTCGAACTTGGTTAAACTTTTTTGTATAATAACATGCTCCCATAAAGTAAGATCACGTACTACTGTACTACTGCCGGAAAAGGGCCATTTCCAACAATGCACATTATTTGGTAACAATGGGTCGTCACAGTACTGTTAACATAGTTTAATCGAAGTTTGAAGTAGTCTTTTACTGTCTTTAAAAATGCCAATTATGCAGTTACAATTCAGAAGAGTTTTTAAACTATTAGGCTACGAAGTATGAAGTATGCAGCGGGCCACATAAATAGGTACCGCGGGCCGTGCTGTGGCTCGCGGGCCGTATGTTGCACCCCTCTGTTTTACACTGATATCTGCCAGGTTAGTCTAGTGGTAAATGCGTCGCCTTTAAGCCAAAGGGCTGCAGGTTCGAAACTGGTCGCTATCTTGTCTGTTGTGTCCTAGGACAAGGCAATTTACGAACATTGCCTGAACCCAGCGGCTAAATGAGTTCTATTAAATTGAAGGAACGCTTGAATCATACATAACACAATGCAATAGCTCTGTTAGCCCGACGATGGGCGCGAGGTTATCTGACGATTGCCCGTGTGTTAACCTCCTTGGTTTCCATTCACGGGGATAAACATGAATATCCTATTCTACATCATTATAGTTTATGGTCAAAATAAAACGCCCACACTTTTAAAGCCGTTTGTCTTACCGCAAACTATAGTCGATTGTGTCGTGGGACACAAGAATATAGCATCTCAAAAATATGTCTGTGGAATGCCTGGGTGACAAAGCCTCCCTCTGCATATTCCCACTTAGTGGATTATACCAGTGTATCCATGGCGCTTACAATTTTTTAATACTGAATATTTAAATAAAATAAATTCACCTTTTTATTTTAAAAATCTATAATTTCTATTTACACATATCAGAAATTAAAAACACTTTGTTTTGTAAAAAATAGTTTTGATAAAATGCGAGTGATTCTGGTAGGCTACCCCAAAACGGGGACAACATCAATGGTTGTTGCCCTAAAAATGCTGGGCTATGAAGTGTACCACTGGTTCGATCATTTTAACTTCATAGGGGATCAATGGGTGAGAATAATGCAGTCCGGAGGAAAAGTGGAAGATTTCCGACGAATGTTGAAAGATGTTGACGGCGTTTCGGACGCTCCTGCTGTTTATTTCTGGAAAGAAATTCATCAAGCTTTCCCTCATGCAAAGGTGGGTAGGGTTGTATGAAGAAACTAAGGCCACCCAACGCAAACTTTATACAATTATACTGTGGGCGGTATGTGCTGGGCCAAAAGTTTTATGTTTTACCCGCCCATTAAACTGTCCGACTTTACAACTGTATTGTAATATACTCGACGTAACTGTGATCACATATCATTAGACTAGCAAGATGTATCCACGTCTTTGCCGATCGAAAGTCGACACAATCTGCTAATCTCTATATTTGCATCGATGTTCGTCACCACGTGACAAGATACGTCTTAATTAACCTAACTCTTGTGAAATTATTGTGTCAAAAAACTTTAAAGCCACTAAAGCCGAGTTCGACAGATAATCTTAACTTTAAGAGATGAAAATTCGTGGATTAAAAGTGTGAATGGATTCTTCGAAGTCATAAACGAGCAAATTTGGCTGAAAATTGTTCAAACGTTCTCAAAAACTGGATGGCGATACGCAACTTTCAGAAAATATTCCGGTGAGCTTTTTTTAAAATTTGGGCTATGTTCGCTTGCGGTGATAATTTAATCAAAGATTAGCAAAATGAAGATGCAAATTCTTCTATGTTACTTAACACCGAACTCACTGGGTTAAAATATAAAATTGTAAAAATGAAAAAAAAATTAAAAGTGATTGAATACGTTTAAATATTATGATAGATATTGAGCCAATCAATGAGAATAGGATAGGGAAATATTAAAATATTTCAAACAATGGTTACACGGAAGTTATTATATATAACAGCTATAGTTATTTGAATAAATTACGATTTTATACTTTGAAAGTGGCTTACACTTCTATTTTTGTACATCCAATTTTATACTTGGAAAATATTTCGCAACGTTGATAAACGATTTTAAACGAAAAAAACGTCTTAAAAATTAAACCTTTCTTTACATAATATATAGATATACCAAATAATATACATGTTTTAGATAGAATTGGATTCGGAGGGCAGGGAGATTACCCCTGGTCCAACTACACTGTGAATGCATCGCTAGCACTAAGAAAGTACAGAGCCCACAACGAATACGTTTTACAGGTGATTCAGGTTCATTTATTACTTGCTTTTTATATAACCTACGCCCGTGTAAAACTATAAATATCAACTTGTTTTTTATGTATTTTTCATTCTGCATAGCTAAATTGTTAAGAGCGTTAGTGGCAGGCAGCTCAAGAACTGTGGGATTAAAACCAACCGCTGGCTACACAGTTGTGTAATTAATCAGGGAACTGAACGGACAAGCCATAATCCAGGTGATTCATAAACGGTAACGTAAAACCGGAAATGTGTTTACAATCATATGCAGTACACTGCTGACGATTGTTTGCATGAAAACAGAGTTTCCCTGTTTACAGGGATAAAATATGAATATCCTACTTATCCTAGGTATTTTCGATAATTACGGTTTTAACACTTTTTAAGCTACAAAAAATATTAAGTAAACATGAGTACATAATCTTTGTGGTATAACTAATTATCTGGAAATTCTCTATCCTCAGCATGCACCTAAGGACTTATTGCTGGTTTACAAATTGTCCGAGGGTTGGGGTCCTTTGTGTAAATTCCTTGGGGTGGTTGCACCATCAATGGAATTTCCGTGGAAAAACGACAAAAGCTCAGTTATAACGGAGAGAATGGCGGATCAAGTTGTGCAACAGATGCAAAAAGAAGCTTTTTGTGCGATCATAATAATAATCGCGCTAATTGCTGTTGTCGGTTATTGCTTATTTTAACATTTTAAATCAAGAAGTACGTTTTAACATAATTATGATCTTCTTGGGCAAAGTATGTAGGCAATGTTGCACGAAAAACAATGGATCATTTGGTTGAACAACGAAGTAGCATGTTTTCATTATATATACATATAGGATAGTATATTCATGTATATGTATATCCCCATGAATAGGAAAACCAACGGGGTTAACACACGGGCAATCGTCAGATCACCTCGCGCCCAACGTCCGGTTACCGGAGCTATTATTGCAGTGTCCCGTGTATGATTCACACATTCCTACAATTTAGTAGAAGCCATTATTCCTCTGGAGACGGCCTATACAAAAAGTCCAAACAATAATTCGTGTAAAAACTACATTTTGTTTATTAACAAGAACTAAAACGGGGAATTCATTCCAAGTTTTGTTCCAAATTCAAGTCTTGCTCGTTTCTGACTTCGGGTCCAGTCACTTATTTCCCTCCATTTGGCCGCTTCGTTGCTTGCAAAGCACACGATTGTCCACAGTGAAGCAACCAGGTAAATCACCCACTGAAAAATATGAAAAGATAGGATAATAATGTTTTGTCAACGTTTAAACACTAGTGGAATTATCACATAGGCAATTTTCCGATTCTATCACGCCCATAATCAGGAAACTGGGGCAATTTGAAGATGATATAGTATTACCTGGTATGGACCGAAGAACAGTGTAGGGGTAGAAACAACCTCATTTTGGTTCAGTGAGTTGATTGAAATAACAATTGCGCTGTAAATTGTTTGAGCAACTAATCTGGTAGATGAAACATTCATTCATTGAATTGTCTTTATAATTGTAACAAAAGAGAGCAAGCGATATTAGCAGTTGTCACAAAAACACAAAATGAACAGATTTCAGTACTATTAACTATAATTTTTTCATTAAATATACATACGCAACACCAAATATGATATGGTTACATCATCTGAATGGTGATGGTGATGAATTTAGGAACTCAGCAGAAGAAAGCTGTTTATTTTGTGTATGATAGGGGGTAGGCGCTGGGACCAAGATGAGCTGCCAGAGGAGTTACTTAACGCAAATAGATGGATAGAAATAAGTGAGCTATTGATTTGTTTTGTTGGCAATTGAAACTTTGCCAACAAAACAACTTTGTTTACAATATAAAAGTACTTCTTTGTGCTGTGTGGTATAAGTAAAGAATTGCAAAAACTATTCAAATGATGCAACTCACAGAACTACAACCGCCATGATCCATGGTTTGTTACGAAATGGGGATTGGTGTTTAAGTAGCTTCCATCGTTGTATGTATGTGCTGGATATTATGCCTGTAGATAAGGACATTTAAAGCTTACTAATAACATAATGTGGCACTGCAGGAGCAGTTGGTGTGCTGTCCAAGATGCTTACTGAATGTTTCTATTATATGATAGGATGTTCAGGTTTATCCCTGTAATTGGGAAAGCGCCTTTACCAAAGGAACCAAGGGTTTAGCCAATGCCTGGTTTTGATTTTACAACTTCCTGCAGATTGCTAATGCTCTTACCAACCGAATAAACATATGCAACATACTGCAATAGCTATTGCAACCTAACATAGCGCAAGATCTAATTTAACAAAAAGAACAGAAATATTCTCCCCTAAATGTAAACAACTTTCAAAAAGGTAACACAGATAGATAGGTGATGAGCTTTAGCAGGTCAATTTGTGTATACATTATATAAGTACTAGACTTTGAAAATGTAGCACATATGAATTGGATATCAAAGTATATGTATAATAATATCAATAATTGTTGTAAGTATACAAATAGTGGCACACGAACTTACACATGTATAGAAATAATATAAATACTGATAGTTGTTGAGATTGCCGATATTTTTGGTTCACGATTCCTACAAAATCAACATCGGGAATTTTCGATTCATTTTTTACAAGGACTGATATAAGTGGCCGACATTGTACTCTGGTATGAGGAAATAATTAAATTAGTTTTGCTCATCTGTAGTGTGGTGGATGAATATAATGTTTATATTGTGGCTTGGTAGCAACAGTTGTTGGTGAGCAGTAATACACCTCATCATATTTTGTGGGATAATTAGATAAGACTTTTTTTAATTGGGACGGCCCATTAGATACAAATGGCTTGAAGCAATGTAAATTGGCCTGCTTATGTGCTCAGTAATTTACTTTATGCTTATAGTTCCGGCCCGGTGGTCTATCGGTTAAGTGCGTCGCCTTTCAATCGAAAGGTTGCAGGTGCGAAACTGGTCGCTAGCTAGTCGGTTGTGTCCTTGGGCAAGGCACTTTACGGACATTGCCTGAACCCAGCGGATTAATGGGTTCTACAAAATTGAAGGAACATGTCTATCATATACAACACACTGCAATAGCTCCGGTAACCCGAAGATGGGCGCGAGGTGATCTGACGATTGCCCATGTGATAACCCCCTAGGTTTTCCCATTCAAGGGGGATAAACATGAATATCCTATCCTAGTTGATGGCCGGAGCTTACAATGTGTGGATAACCAGAAATTATTTTTAACCCATTATATATCAATGGGTTAAATTAATGTAATATGTACTGCAGGACCTACACTTATATCTAATCCACTAAACTATAGAAACTGACATGGGGTGGAAAAGAAGGTAACTCACAGAAAAGTTCGATTTTGTTCAGCAACTTCAGATTTGTTGGTGAACCTTGTTAACTGTGGAAGGAATTTTATAGAATATTTATGCCGTGTATCAATGGAGTTATCCTAATGGAATTATTTATAGAAAGAGCAACATTACCCAATGCTAATCAATCTTGCCACATAACTTTAAATTAGTGCTTTACCTCTCAGCTAAAAGATTGTATGATTAATACTCACCTTGAGTTTGTTGGTTGTGTTTGCAACAAGGCACTTAGCAGACATCAGCTGAACCCGGGCAAGTGGTTTAACAAAACAATAAGCTCAGTAATATGAGATTGAAGCTTCAGCAGTTGCAGAGTAGGAACCAGTTATTAGTCATCATAAATAAAACCTTATTTCTCATTCATTGGAACAGAAATAATCCATCTAATAAGTTTGTATTTGATATAATATCATATGTTGATTGTCAGATATAACAAAGATTTTGGGAAAACATAAATGCGATTTTTTAAAGGATAATCTTTAGTAAATAATAATAAACTAAAATAATAAAAAGATATACTACAAAGAAGGAACCGACGTCTAAACTATTAATACGGGAGTTTTGCCGGTTAATTGTCGGCGCCCGTCAAATAACCGATGACCGATCGTTATTTTGCGGTCTAATATGTCTTTGAAGTTTAGGGGTTACAAGTAGTCTTTACAAAAACGTTTTAATCAAATAATACATTTTTTCCAATAAGGTTGTAGAATGAAAACTGGTCCATAGCTAGTCGGTTGTGTGTTTGGGAAATACATTTAGCAAAAATTGGCTGAACCTAGTGGATTAAAAGGTTGCACAGACCACCTTTTATGAACATATGTACAATATGAGAGTTGGAATTGATAACATATTTGCTGGGACTGTCAAAGGACAACTTTAAAACCAAATCGTCAGAAATAAGAATTTTAACATCACCACAACCTTTTCGTCCAGATCTGTACAAATGGATAAGATGCAGAGGGTATTCACAAGCACAACTACTATGGAACTTGGTACAAATTTTGTGCAGAAATGAAGAAGATGTTGTGGGAAAAGTTGTAAATTGGAATTTTTTGTTGAGTTCTTTATCGAGGCCCATGTCATTAGATCTGGGTCAGCGGGAGATGCCAGGATGGTAAAGCTGAAAAAAGTTATTTGTATTTATAAAGTTTCGCCTATAAATATGCATGTGGGATTGTTTCTATAGACAAATGCAGAAATTGCAGTGTGTGGAAGTTTAAGCAGGTACTTCAATTTTAATACTATTAGTTAAACCAATTTAAAACAGCTTTCTCATGTCCATTTATTTAATGGAGGGCGAACATACTGTTCAGTACAAAACAAATATTGGTTTGAACCTTAATATCGGGGTTTGGATGAAAATCAACCAAAAAACGTCAGCGGCAGTAAAAATAGGTGGGAAGTAGGTCACATGACTGAAGATTTGAACCAATGAAATCATCGACAAACATTTCATGTAGAACACCATGCTGACATTGATGAGGAAGTTAAAGTGGCGAGCCTGGAAGGATTCATTCATTACCAACTTATCTATCGGATGGCAAACAAACATTAAAATTTCTTATTTAACCTGACCGCGCACATTAAGCAATCTAACAGTTACTAATGTGAACAATGCGTTATGTATTCTGACAATTGCTCGGTAAAAACGGCCATTGCATCTTATCATTCCTAAACAACATAACTTGTAGCCACATTTATTTAATATTTACATAGAAACTAGTTGATTTTGCAATCTGTACCCCACCACCACATGTATGTACCCCACACTACATAGTACGTTCACCTTTCTAATCATGTTGTAAATGACCATCAGACTGGTGTCACCAGATAGCGCTACAGAGCATGGAAAAGTGTTTAATTTCCGTGCCATCTCCATGGCAATGTTGCTGGTTGATCGTCGAGAGCTGCCCACCTGCGAATTGTCAAAAATGTTGCTTTAATAAAATAGCATATTTATGTTTAATCTCTGTGAATGAAAAAACGTGGGGACCTGTTGCATGGGCAATCGTTAGATTACCTCTCACCAACACTTGAGTTAACAATGCTATTGCAGTGTATTGTATAAGGTTGATTCGTTTTTTCAGTTTATTAAAACCCATTTATCTACAAGGCTCATGCAATGTCCACTAAGTGCTTTGCCAAAGGATACAACCAACTGCTTAATAAACAGTTTTGAATTCAAGACGACACACTAACCCAGCAAGTTATTCGGTCAGATACTTGTCTACACAATTAACAAAATAACATTATAATTCAAATATCTGTATAATCATTTGGTTCAATGGAGTCCCATTGTAGCGCTAGCTGCAATTGATAATGTCGTGTCAATACAGTGACGCGGAGACAACAGGCACTGAATGGCATCCAATATTGACACGACCATAGCTAGCAACACATGTGCTGACTGCCACATACAACATTGACACCTGCCTATTTTAGGATAGGATATATTCATGTTTATCCCCGTGAATGGGAAAACCAAGGGGGTTATCACACGGGCAATCGTCAGATCATCTCTCGGCTCTCGCCAACCGTCGGGTTACCGGAGCTATTACAGTGAGTTGTGTATGATTTACACATTCCTTCAATTTAGTAGAACCCATTAATCTGCTGGGTTTAGACAATGTCCGTTAAGTGCCTTGCCCAAGGTCACAACCGAATAGCTCGTGATCAGTTTCGAACCAGCAACCTTTCAGTTGTAAGGCGTCTTACTAAACCACCAGACTAACTGGCCTCTATGTCAAAGAAACCCCAAATCTTACATCATCAAAAGCATCCAAAGTACAACTGGGATGGAAATAAGTTTTTGATTCCGATTTCTGACTGCTCAGCGAGTCCAGTTTGTTGCAAACATCCGTTGAATATTCCATCGGTTGAACCGCAATACTGCCACAACAAATAATGTTATATTCTACATTTAATGAAACTGTGATAAGTTGGTGTAGCTACCATGGTGAATTATGAAACCTTGGCCAAACAGTCACCTGACGTTAGCTTGGTCAAACACCGTGATATTCTTGATTGAATCTGAACTTCCCACACAGCATACCACCTCTCCATACTTTTGCATTATGGCAATCATTTTACGAGATGCTGCACCCAACAAGATGATGGTTACTAATTAAGCTTGGGGGGAAAAGTTAATTAGTAAGTTCTAGGTTTTATTTTCAATATGGTCGTAATTTGAGTTGTTTAGTTGTCTGGCCGATGGTAAGTGTAAGTCCACAGCCGAAAGATTGTTGGAATAAAAATTTTTAGTTAGGTGTGTCCTTGGGAAATCCACTTGGTGGACATATACTGGACCCAGTGGATTAATTGGTTTTACTTTAACAGAACGATTTACTCAATCATATACTACAACATAGTCGCTTATGTAATTGAATAGTTGGTACGAGATAATCTGAGATTATTTTTCCGACCGCTTGCATTTTTTCATGCATGGGAATATACCGACTAGAGTAATGTAATGACGGATTGTAGGAGTGATTATCCGATGGTAACCGTGAATCAATCCTTTAATGTGATTTCACAATCCACCAGGACACAAATGACTTATCCATCCAACCCCCAACTTACAGTCATGGGTGCAATCAGTGAAAAGGGGGACCAGTAATGGGACGTTATCCACGCTTTCAATATGGGGAACAATGTTCTCAACTCCTCTCGGAAGTTTTGCCTGCCAGGATTGTGTAGTATAATTACCAAATAATGTAAATATGAAACTTACAATCATAACAAAACCACACACATAGCTTTGCATAGTCAATTGGGCATGTGGCATTCTATTGATCGGATAAAAGGTTGTTATCACTTAAGCAGTGCTGTTAAAAAGACGTGGACACACAGATTTCAATGTAACAAGTTCCAGCATGATTGAAACAATTCGTCCCAAATATTCAAAAAGAGTTTTCCTGCTGAAAACCTAATCTACATATTGGGGATTCCCCAGCGAAACTCACCCGGTTTTGTGCATGAAACTCGGAATCCGAGATGCTGGATTCGCTCATACGAGCATTCCCCCTTATTAAAGCTGAAAGTTCATCATCTATAAATTCAAAAATAAAAAGTAAGAAATATATTATTTGACCAATAGATATTAAACAAGTTTTCATATAAAATAACAGTGTTGCAAAATAATTATTGGAATCATATATACCATGATCGTCTCGGCTTTCAACATGAATTTGCATTGAATCTCGACAACTTTGTGGTGGCGATTTATAACTTGACAATGAGATGTGACAATTCCAACCAACCTCTAAACCCATTTTTTCTGCAAATACCTGAAAAAATAAAAAGTTATTTTACATAAAATAAAAAAAAAGTTTTTATTATTACTGAAGTCATTATTTACTTAAACCTCTCAAATCAACAATTGCACTTCACCAAGATTAAACCCAGCACCTGCCGTGCATTATTTCCAATATTAAGCACAAAACATATACAGTGGAACCCCGCTTGGCGACCACCTTGATAACACAGCCACCTTTTCATCAGTTTATCAGTACCACTTCAGTGTGGTCCCATAAAATTTACTATGGTAATGCATTGCATTCTGTTTCAATAACGTGACCACCCCGGTTTCCAGACCAAGATCGCCATATTTTGGTCCTAAAGTTCAAATTTAACTCTGCTAAAACGATTATATGTGCTCAATACTTTGCATTGGTCACCAAAATAATAGGATTAAGTTTCTTTTATGATCAAAACAATTAGATTAGATAAGCGTGTACACACACAAAGAAGAAAATTGTGGCTAACAGAACTGAATCTTATATGATAAACATCAGTACTAACAGTTGTTTAAATTCAGTCTGCAGTGTCTGATAAAAATAACGGCATTTAGTAAAAAGGCAGACGTTTTGGCTGCATAAGACGACAACTTGCTCCAAATCAAAATTCACTAACACCCCTCCAATGCGACGCTTGATGATGGTCCCATAGGTGGTCAAGTAAGCGGGGTTCCACTGTATACACTCTTAAGTAGATTTATGTTTATCTCTGTGAATAAGAAAACTAAGGTGGCATTATTTTATAGACATTCATCATATTTCATTGCACTCATGAAACCGTTAACATAGCAGTGTGTTATATAATAAAACCTTTTATTGTTTTAATTCAACACATTAATCAACTGGGTCCAGACAAACTCTGCTAAGTGAATTTTTAAGGGCACTACCAAAGACAGAAATTCATGGTGTGTTTGAAAATATATCATTTTTGATGAGAATCAAGTCTGACCCTTGATCTGAGTTCATCCTCGGGTGAGAAGTGAACAAATCTGATGCAAGCTTCCTCCAGTGCTTCCACGAACTGGAAGATGTGGAGACGTGCTTGGTATTGCACAGATAACATCCCAAGGAATATTTGATCACATGGAAACTTTTCATCACTGGGGAAATAATTAATCAACCCAAAGGGCATAACTGAAGAAATATAATGACATCACTGCATAAAATATTGCGTATCATTGTGGAATTGTGGAGATGTGTAACCTACCTGTCACATTTTATTTCGTTAAATTTATTTTTGTTTTCATTGAAATCCGAATGGACAACTTGGCAGGAAAACCCAACACAGTGGCCCATTATCGCACTCCGGTGGTGAAAATCCAAAACTTTTTTTCGTGAACTATCTGAGAACTTTTGAATTTCCTCCCCATTCCAATAATACTGGCAAAGTTGGAGAACAAGATCACCCGAACCAGAAACTAATAGATGGTTGCCATCTGTGTGTGGGTGAGGGGGATGAGGTGCATTTATTTTTCAGTTTTCAAATTTTTTAATGTTTTTTTCTTTCTTTTAGCACTAGAATTCACAACAAACTGTCTTTCTTTAGTATTTAATGACATTATCAAACTTGCCTATCCAGAGAAACAAACCGAAGATTAGCTGCATTGGTATGTATCAGCTGAAAAGTTGTGGGATCAAAATCAGCACTTAATAGTTAACACTGTCTCTGGTCAAGGCACTTAACATACCTCGCCTACAAATGCCTTTTGACTAAAACAGTAAATGGCAAAATAATATACAACACACTATGATAGCTATAGCTACAGTAATCTTTATATAGGCATTATGTAATCTGAGGATTGCTTGTGTGATAGAGCCTCTTGTGTATTCCCATTATTGGGATAAACATGAATAACCAACTACGTAGACAACCAGGAAGTTCGTGTTTGATCCCACAATGTTGCTTACGATTGGAATGGGAGACAACAACTCCATGTGCAAAAAGTAAATCATCAGAATGATTTCTCTTTTTCAGTTCAACCCTCTGTTCTTGTGATGGTTTAGGGGGTTGGTACACAGAGTTAGAACCCTGCAAATATTGTTATTTGTTGGTGTTGTTTTAACACCAGTACGATCAACTTACCTTGGGCAAATATAGAAATTTCATATCTTCTGAGAAACCAATCAAGCGTGAAAAGGAAGACAGACCTGATTTTGCAGTTAAAGTTTCTGCAAAAATAAAACAGAACTAGAACCAAAAAAATTTTAGCGACAATGGTCCCAATATTATATCCAACCTCTGTAATCTTAAAATTTTGGTTTCAGTTATTTGTATAAAGCAGAACAGTCCGTACGTTGCTCAGCAATATTTGTTTTGTGATAAAACAGCAGATTTAGTTCACTTTATGGGTTCAGATCATATATGTGCAATGTAAAACAAAACTTTTAGTACAATAACCTGGTACTTGCAATCCATAGTATGTTGCAACAAACTCCATTTTCATCTCTGATTCAACCAAATCATTTTGGCACGATTCATGCTGCAGAATGCAATTAAATCTCAGATTCTATAAACCCATGTATATTATGTAGAACACCTGGTATAATCATATTTGTACACAAACTAACCTTGATAAATGCACAAAAGTCACAATCATATATATTTGAATATAAATTAACCTTGATAAGTGCACCAAAGTCAAGGGATCATATATATTTGTGCACAAAACAACCTTGATAAGTGCACTACTTGTATATTTATTCTTAGGATTGCTTTTCATCAAAAATTCCAGAAGCAAAAGCATACCTCATTAAATCTCTTTATGACATCAGAATAATACCGCTGTTCCACTTTATTCCTAGCCACAGGAATAACACCGGGATCCAGGGAATTTCCCACTTGTGAGATCAAAATGTTAAGTCCTATTGGTTTTAGTGAAGCAAGGTACTTCACCCAATCCAAGTCATCAAAATGAAGCTTGGAATTAAAACAGTAAATCATTAATTTTATCAAAAAAAATAGTTGTTTTGTTGAAGTAAAAACCGCTGAATCTGCAATATGCAAAGATACAAATTTTCCACCCCTCCAATATCCTTTTTGGTAACCTTACAAGTATATTTCAAACTAGTATATTAAAATTACATGTAGAATACCAAGTCTATAATGGGGAACCACCTACCTTGTTTGAATGTTGGGTGTCTTGGGACAAACTTAAGATTTCCACACGAGGTTCAACCCCACCTGGATCCATGGGATTCTACAAAAATAATTATTTCATATTTTTGGTTGGCACAGTAAACTGGGAATGTTTCTTAATCAAGAAACAAAATAAAAACAAAAAACACAATTTGTACCTTTGCAACGCCATCATCAAGTTCATTATCGGAGTCGATAGTAGTGTCTGGGGATCAAGAATTAGGGAACACAGTATGGCAATGTTGAACATAAAATAACATTATATCACAAACATACATGGATATTTGGGGATGGGTTAGGCATGTTTCATTACTCCATTGCTAACAGTTGTTTGAGCTATTATAGTTCATCCAATATTCAGACAGAATAATCAACAAGAACGACTTTTTCAATACCACTGGTTTGTAAAGTGGACCTAGAAGCATATACAGCTAACGAGTCCTATATCAAAATGCGGTTTAGTAGCCACCAGGTAGCAGCACCTTCATCAATATCCAGGTCTTGTTTGTTCAGAAAGAATATTTTCTCCGGAGCGGGCTCAGGCCATGACAGAATTCCTTCTTTATTAACACAACACAACACCTGGGGTAGAACTTGTTACAAATACAGTATTTATTTAAGTGATTGTATGCAGGTATGGGTAACTCATACTTTTTCAGGAATGGAAAAACTCAATGGTCATTAAATCCTGTGAAATTGTCAGATTACCTCATGGCCATCGTCGTTTTTTTCAGTGTGTTAAATGCAATGTAGACATTGCTACAATTTTGTTTTAATCGATTATTCCACTACGTTCATTAGATCTCCTTAGTGCCTAGGCCGGGAACACAATTAACTAACTGCTGACTGGTTTAATCTTACCAGCTTTTAGCTAACCATCTAACTTGACAAGAATTAGTAATTATTTCATCAAAAATGCAACAAGTGTTTAACAAAGAAAGACTAATCTTAGATTTAAACTCTTTTGATGGAGATTTTAAATAAAAAAGCAAGAAAAAAGTAATTTGCATAAACACTACTGAG
>CH000225.1:94070-104854 GCA_000149265.1 Ciona savignyi | reverse complement strand
CAAGGTGGCATAGCATAAAGTAAATTACTTTAAAATGGTAACCCTCAAACAAATCTTTTTCTACATATACCATGAAAAACTGGCTTAAAAACCTGCATTTTCCCACAAAAGTAATGATTAGAATATGGAATTATACTAGTTTAACTCTTTAAATAAAAAATGCAAATTTTGAACAGCAACAACAAATGAGATTTTGCTGGAGGAAACCCTAAAATAACATTGGAAAACAACTCACACGTCGAGTTTGTTTGTCTAGAGTTGGAGCTACTGTCTTGGCCTCTCCGATAGCCACTAGTGTTGCCCAAATAATTGGCCACATAATCGGAAGGATTGGAAGGATTAAAAGACAAGTTGGTAAAATGGCAACACTGAATACATGGCTGGGAAGTGTGAGCAGAAGATATCCTTGAGTGTCCACCGAAGGAACAAGCATATACCATACACAACTTATTACTATTGATATCACCTGCAAATTTGTGGTGTTTAGTGCCTATATCTCAAGTTATGTTTAAATTTATTTTTCTCTTGCTCTTTTAATTATGTATGTCAAATGTCAATTGAGTGATATTTAAAAGTATTTGACATTAGGTCCAAAAAGATTATGGATACAGATGAAAATAGGGATAAGGTGTAAGATTAGGGGTACAAGTACGGAAAGGGATATAGTCCTAAATTGGGAGAAAAAGTAAACATGGGGAAAGGGCTATGGTTTAGTAAGGATATATAGTAACATAAATTATTGACATATATTAACCAATGCAACAACAGTTACTTACCAGTAACAAAGGAATTAGAAATAAAACAATATTTCTTATAATAATCTTGCGATAAAAGACAAAATCTGATTTGGATGGTTTTGATCTTTCAGCTTTGGTCTCCAAGCAGTCTTGTATCTCTTCTATTATCGGACTTTTTAAGACTTTGAACCTAGAGAAATGAGATGTTTTGATGATATTTATATTGTTTTACACTCCATCAACAATCTATTGAATATGAGTATAGAGGTTAGAAAATATCAGAATACACGCAAGAGTATTTTTGATTGTTGTATTTCAAATAATAAAACTATTCCCACTTTAAACAAACAAGAAAATTCATTTTTAAGATCTCACTTGTGCAAAGAAGATGGATCACTGCAGTTGTAACATTTCAAATCATCCAAGTTGACAGTATCACCCTTTGACAACTGGATACACGAGTCCTGAAAATAAATACATTAATTTTTAATTGATGGAGCTCCAAGTAATTATGATTTAATTTTACTAAAACTAGTGATCTGTCTTATAGGCCTACCAAACATAAAGCAGGCTGTCAAAATAGGTTTTAAAAATAGTGGTAGTTAACACTTGGTGTGATATTCTTTAGGTATTTAGAAATTACAATACTATAAAATCACACAACATACAAATGTAACTACCAACCTGATGACACGCTACAGCACATGGTGAACTTTGACCTACACACAGTCCTATGATATCATCAGTAGCTACAAGAGAAGTGGGGAACAATACGGCTTTGTCTGTAAACATAGCAGTTTTGTGTTATATATTCAGTATTCACAAAGGTATAGCCAGACCCAACATTTTAGTAGGGGACAACCTTAAATAGTTTTTTAAAAAATGGTTTTATGTGCATACGGCCGAAACTATTATACAAAAATGACATAATAATCAGCAACCCTCAATTAAAATATTATAATTTTACGCAATATTTCTATAAATACAAGAAATGCATGTTTATTATTGTTGCATCCTCTGTATTACTATTTATGTAAATTGTCGCATCAGACCCTTTTGTTATGATCAATGTGAGTAAATTTTTGATTCTTTTGTGACACGGTTCGCAAAGAAAGCCACAGAGTACATGTTATATTGAATTCAATGTAATTACGAAATCCTTTATATTATTTTATTTTTGTTTTATATTATTTAAAGTGCACAACATACTACGGAATCAAACCATAATGAGGATTGTACAGATGGCTATATGAGGCAGAGTTTAGAAAGGAACTTCCTCCAACACCAACAGACAACACGAATTCCTCCAATATCTTAACGAAAGAGGATTCTTCAAGGGCATCTGTTCAAAACAACTGCAAGTTTTAAATAAATTGTCAAAGAAATATGTTGGTTAGGTTTTGATGTCTGACTACATGGTTCAACGAATAAGTATAGAGTATAAGACCATGCAGATATTAGGTTGAATATTTATACTAAATACTTTCACCATGTTTTGACTTAACATACATTGACTTAATTAGTAAATTTAAATGAACATAGCAGACATTGCCTTAATCAGTAAATTTAAAATGACTTGACCACAACTGTTGTAATATTAACTATACATACAACAGCCTCACATTTCAGAACTACTATTTTTTATTAAGTTACCAACAATATTAGCATTCTCTGGTTGACCTCAACACCACACAATGCCACTATAGCAATCCTTGCTGCACCATACCTCTTATAACTTGACCAAGCGCCGTTAATTTGTTTGTAAAATGTTTTCTCTTTTGACCTTCACTCCAAATATGGGCCGAAATATTCAGAGCCAAAATAAGAAGTAGCAAAATACCAACAACCACGGATGAACTGCAATGTAGCACTTCAAATAGATTATTAAAAAAACTGCAAGTTCTATGTTACAAAACTCATATAAGTCGACTATAATTCTAATTGGAACCAAACTAAGTCATCTCACCTCCCAGAGATTCCAATTACAGTTGAAACAAGAAGACAAATTGAACATGAAACACCACACAGCACAACGGGCCATGGCAGATTAGAACTCAGACTCCACAATGCAGATTTCTGCAATTTGGTGCGTTGCCATGGTTGACCTTAGGTTTGTAGGTGGAACAAAGGAACCAAAACTCAAAGCTTTCTGAATACCAGTCAGTCAAGGTGGCGAAGATACATGCCTGCTTTAGTTATTATGACGGATACAGCTCAGTATCTGGCTGTTCAGGTTAGTGGGTTGGTGTGTCACCTCTTCATGGAAACATTGTTGTCTTTGAGCAAAATATTTGGCGGACATTGCCAAACCCAGTAGATTAATGGGTTGAACTACAATAGTAGCAGTGTCTTAATTACTTACAACACACTACAATAGCTTTGTTAATTTTATTTATTATATATAATAAAATATATTTATTAAAATTTTCACAAAATATTTCAAATAAAAATACCTGATTTTCAGAATATTTTGCTGCCAATGCATCCAATTCTTGCACAATTATCAACATATTTCAAACTGAATTAAAACAGTAAAAGATCTATTCATCTAAATGGCAAAAATAACAAGGCTTCGGTAAATAGGTTAATCAGGTTTTAAGTATCTTTTGCAATTGGTACAAATGACAGCATTGCAAGCAACATTAATCCCACATCTGTGCAATTTGCATGGTTGAAATATAAATAACTTAGTTACTGATATGAGGATACCACATACTGAGTGCTAAACAGTTGAACACCTATTATGTGGTGTAGACAGTTAGTTGGTTTTTGATTGATATCAGAAAACCCTGGATACTTCAAGATTTGTAAAATTACACGGTTCATGTCATCAGATTTAACACAGATACTTCCAGTGTGCACTAACTAGTGCCTGTTGTTGCAACTGCACATAAGATGCAATGAATATAATATACACATAATATTCAGCCTACATTGCACAAAATATACATGGAGCATATTTCATACCAAACATAATAAAAACTGCACAACTTTCCTTTTACAAATAATATCTATGGGCAAGGCACTTAGCAGACATCACCTGAACCCATTAGATTCATGGGTTTTACATAGTGTAAACAAATATCTTAAGAACATGCAACACACTGCATTACCTCTGATAACCAAACATTAACGGAGTGGCCATCAGAGAAAAAAAATTTAAAGAAAAATCAAATTTTATTGTTTTGGAAATAGTTTTAACATTCGGTGTTATTAGCAGAGGTGTCATCGATTTTATATGCATGCAAGATGTAATTAACGTCTGTGTTTTTGCACCAAGTCCATTTGTTTAACACTGGATTGTAAGCCATTCCTTCCAATCGTTGAATTTGAGCATTTCCTGTGCGATATTGCTTGATTTTATGAGGAATCCGCTATGTTTGTTCCAAATGTGGCAGATTCACTCAACTTACATACATGGTTACTATTGCTACAGTGTAAAGATATAGATATTGCAGTATTTACACATTACAGTATATAGATAATACAGTGTATAAATATAGATAATACAAAAGATAACATAGTGTATACTTATATATTTGTCTGACCAATTAGGTTGGTAGGTTTGTACGTCGCCTTTCAGGTTCGAAACTGGTTGCTAGATAATTGGTTGTGTCCTTGGGCAAAGCACTTAGCACATTTTTTCCCATTTAGGGAATAAAAATAAATAATCTATTCTATCCTTTATAAATATGAATATATATGTAGTTATAATATATGACTTAAACAGTATATGGATAGGTAGATACAGCTATAAATGCAATCACAAGTACCTTGATCTAGATATGATTTGACCTCCGAATGTGTCACAAACGACCTCCAATCATGTGTTCCATCAGGTACAACACCCAATACCTTCTCGGCCATCATTATCGCTAGAAAGTATGACATCTGGGTCCTATTGATCGTGCTTAGGAATAGAGATCCATTTGGCTGAATAAATAAAAAGTTTGTTATACTGTGGGTCAAACTAAGAAAGTTTATATTCCCTTGGGTGGGACAATGCAGGTGATGTTATTACATTGTGAATAATAAAATTTCTGAACGGTTACCGAGGTTGTTGCAGTGTGTTAAATACAATTAAGGCCTTGCTAAAAATTTTTGTTCAACATATTAAACCACTGGGTTCTCGTAATACATGGGCATCTTAAGAATTGCATCAATTATAAGATAATGCTGTACTAATCCATCCTCCAATGCATCTTGGTGAGAATAAAGTAAAAGTCCAATTTTTTTCAATATTCGGTCCGAATCCAAACATTGTGGAAGAAAACAAATTTGTATTGAATCCAGAAATTATTAATGACCACATTTTACAACATTTTTGCACATTGCCACATAGGGATATACTGTGTTTGTATGTGGCATGATAAGTACGTACATAAGTTTATTTCACTTGAAAAATAGTGTAATCTGGGTTGTCAGGGTGGAATAACAAATGCTATTATAAAAACCTTAATGTACTTTTATGTCAGTTTAAACCATTATATATTAAAAACCATTATAAAAGTTTATACCTTTATATCTTAAAACCCGGCAAATTACAAAGTGCAACATTGATTAATAAAAGCAATACTTCTTCTCAAAATACCACTTTTATGTATGAATAATTGCCTAATAGTTTTTCAGATCGCAAACTAATGGTTCTGACATACAGTTATACTGTAACCTGTATCACCGTTTTTATCTCAGCAGCCTATGCGGTGACTTTATGCTTTGTGGGCTTGCAAGACATTTTAAATCATGTGTGTAGCATGCGCAAACAGGTCGCTCAATGTAGCAATACAAATGAGTAATTTTCATTTTATCAGTATGTAGCACCATGCTGCTAAGTTATTTTATTTAACAAAGCTCTGATGAATTTCATTGGTGTGTGTTTCGGAGATGTTTCTATATTGCTTTAAACTAATATATAAAATAACAATTCTGGTATATCCTATACATGTATATTGAAAATCGAAACCGATACAAAAAGAATAGCAATCTACACATCTTCACTGCATAGCTTTAATTTTGGTAAACTGAGGATTGAACCAGGAACATTCTAGTTTGCAGCAGGAATATGAAGCTTAACTGAATGGAAAGGAACTAAATAACTCTTACCTTCAGCACATCACAGCATTGAGTAACAAATTCAGCTTTATTATCAACATGTTCCACAACTTCTGAAGCGACCACCACATCAAATCGTAATGTACCGGCTCCCACAATATCTTCCAATGTGGCATCGATGTACTGAAGCTCGGATAAATCTGCCGCATCGCCTCTATGGATAAATTGTATGGAAAATTGGGGTTAATTCTGGCAGAGTTGAAAGGTCCCCGATTTAATCCTCAAACTAGGCACTTAAAAATTGTTTGTTCTTGTATCAAACATTTTAGTGAAATCAAATAGGAATTCTAAAGAAAGATGACAGAACACTGCTGAAAAAGTGTATTAATAATACACTGAACCGAAAGCAATACACAAAAAAGACTTCTTAGTAGATTTTAAAAACAAAGACAAAATGAAATAAACCATAAGCATTATTTAGTTTCAGTTGATGTTGGAAATGCGGTGGTGCAAAAACTAGTGCCAAACGAATTTCACCTGTGCATCTTGGCAGCTGCTAAAGCTCCATCGGAGGTGTCGATACCCAGTACTGATGCTCCAAGTCGTGCCAGTGGCTCACATAAAACCCCAGCACCACATCCCACCTCTAGAATCTGTGGAGTAACATACATAGGAGATAGAAATACATTTATATACACTCAGTGAACGGACAGAAAAATAAGACATTTTAATAACTAATAAAAAAATTACAACCAAATCATGTTTGTCTAATATTTCTTTGTGCTTACTATTTGCTATCTTAGCTTAAATTCCTGTTTGTTGTAGTAATGGCAGGTGCCAAGTTAACTGGTTCCAAACGCAACATTCCAGTTAATAATAGAACGACTACAGAAAATAAAGACACAGTGATATTTCAAACTCAACTTTTACTCCTTGTAGCGGTTTCGACGTATTTGGAACAGCTATTTCCAGCGATATCAAGGCATCCCTTATAAATGGCACCCGAAGTTCGTTCATGCTGTGCAGAGCTTTCATCTCACCATCTTCATCCCACCAACTGTGGGAAGTGGGTTAAAATGGCAACTAATGTTACGTGCTTATTTTACAGTCTGATAAACTGACATTAACACAGCAAGAAACTCATTTAATAATCTTGAACTACGGTACTGTATCAACAATAATAAAACAAACTTGTTAAAATAATACCAACTCACTTTCTTGCTAATCTTGAAAATTTTTCACTTTCGGGCTGTGATGTCATAAAACGGATTCTTTGTTTGGAATCACAGGTTCTAAAAATCACATTTTCTATGTCTTTGGGAGTTTTTTTTCGAAAACAATGAACATCTCTCGCTGGCTGTGATTTTAATAACATCCACCATCTGGTAAGAAGGCGCCCACAGGAGCGACAATTTAAACTCATCATTATCCAACTCTAACTTTTCTAGAAATAAAACATTTTAGGCAAAATGGGTACTGGATACAAAGCATGAAATACACCGAAATCAATACGAAGCAAGGTATAAATTTTGGTATCCAAATTATTTATACATTAAAAATGTATTCTATTTTTGAGATGTTGTAAGTTGTTGTAGATATGGCTGGTTGAGTATTCAGAAAATAGTTTTTAATGGTCTTGTTAATTTATGGGTTAGAGCAGGTATCTTGTGGCTTACCCAGGTGTAGGACCATACACAGTGACCCAAGTCAGATTTGTACTTAGAACCATTACCAACAGATAAAATGAAAGGACAAATTCTATTTTATACAATTTGTATTTACCACTAAAATATTATAAAAAAATTATGTGGGCTGTTCATGCTGTTGGCCTGTTGCTCAATATACAACTTGGCAAAGGGCATTTTTAAAGCGAACAAAATGTACTATACAATTTAAAGACAAATTTAAGTAACATCGTCAAGACCCAGAAACTGCTTTTGTTAATAATTTAAGCGATTCAGTGGGCTCCCCAGGTGGTAACAGATTAAGCATGGATAGTGCTAAGTCATGATGACGTCTGCAGATTTCCTCAGACTCCTCCAAAACTGAAGGATGCTGACTCACAATGGACTGCAGCTGTAATAAAATAGCATCATTAACAAATTTAAAGACAGAATTAATGTGAATGGTAAATAAATTCTAATGCTCATTTGTAGATTACTCTGTGATGTTTAGTTATTTATTATTTACAGTAGCTGTATCATTGAATCCCATTTTTATTCCTGCATCTCTACAGGTTTTATTTAATATGAAACCGTTATTAAAAAGGGATCTACATACAAGCAAACATTAAATCTTACTTTATTCCTTCGATAGTATCAAGAATGGTGCACTGAACCATTTAAAGGGTTAACCTTGATTTCTTCAGCCGAATATCATGTTTCATTAACATACTTAGTTATTTAAAAATGTGTAAAAAAAGAAACAAAACCTCGTCTTTCATAACTATCTTTGTGTTTGTGATGTCATCAGTTTTAATAAAGCTGTTCAGCCAATTGGATCCGCCATAAAGTTGAGCCAATAACACAACAGGTAGAGAGCAAATCTCCGAGCAAGAATGGTTGAAATGACCGTTGTTGTTTTCAATATTTCTATGACATAATCTTTCGATGTCAAGCCTTGCCTGCAGAAAAAATATGTGAAAATGATTTTTTTTACAAAAAAGATAAAAATACAATTAGGGATGCACAAACTAGAATATCGAATCTTCCGGATTCGAATCCTACGGGATTCGAATCCAAATATTACGTTTATTTCGAATATTTGGATTCGAAATAATATACATTGCACATTAAGAAACTATAATTGCATGGAGGTTCTTTTTATTTCCATTGTACATATTTAAGCATAGGCGCCGACGTCCGCCGTTGCGCCGCAATGTCTGTTTTATAATTACGCAAAAAAGTCCCTGCGCATTTAAATAATTATCACATTAAATCGTCTAACCGCAGCGCCCTTTGATCCGTTAACCGTTATAAGAATCTGGGTTCTTGCACAGCCCTCGCAGACACATAAATATTTGGTATATTCTTTCCGTATTGTTGACGCTGAGCAGCGTATTAACGACCATGCAATATTTCAGCGGGGGAAGTAGTTAGTTTAAACACTTAAACTCCTGGCTTAATCTTTTAGCTTTGTAAATCGTTAGTATCATAGTTCTATCCCAGTTAGTTCGAGGAATAGGGCCGATGTGACGTCATAAAATTTCGCGCAACGGTAACATTTTACTGAAGTCGCCGCCTATGATTATAACTTATAAGTATGTAATCACACTGGCCAAAGAGGTAGTCAGCGGCAGCAGGAATTTTTGACGATCTTGCCACTTTAACTCAAGTTTGCTTTTTAATATAGAATAGGATTTGATATTCTGGATTCGAAATAACTATTCTAGAATACCAAGATATTCTAGTTTGTGCATCCCTAAATACAATACTGTTTATTAACAATTAATGGGATAAAACTATTAACAAAGATTTCAATAGGAAAACAGTCAAATTATTTAACTCCAGAATGTAAGTGTAACAATGTCATGTTTACCTGTTGGGCAAGCATAAAGTGTTTTCCAAAATTTAAGGCTGATTTTCCAAATTCTGTAGTTTGATTGGCAAGTTCTACAGCAGCTGCACACGCCTGAAATATTAAAAAGAAAAGATATGAATGAAAGTCAAGCCCGATTCTTTGCCATAAAAAGTTGAACAGAGGCTTTGCACATATGATGTTAAAAAGCATTATATTAGCATATTTTTTGTTTTTGTTCAGACTTGCATATAAATCCATACATTATGATATAAAAAGACAACTTCTACATTGCAAAAATATTTGAAGAGAAAATATGCGATTTTAAGTACTAGTACTATGGAAATCAATGCTTTCTCACATTAGCCACGAGACTTCCCTGTGCAAGGAAGATAAGGTCCTCCCATTGTACCCGGGATGTTGGGAGATCGTCCAGTGATATGTGAGGGGAATCCCCAGATTCAGGAAGAACAAAAAATCCATGAGATAAGTCTTCGATCGCTGATGACATCATTTCTACGACCTGACATATAGATCATAGTGCATAAACTAGGTGCGGTTATTAAAGCAAACTAACAGTGTTTCTTTAACGGACTTACTCTCTTTTGCCCACCCACCAAAATAAAGTCTGTTTCAATCTAAACCACAATGTTACATGTTGGATTCCTAATTAAACAACTACAACTGGCCCATGTTAGAACACTTCACACAACAAGTGCTTTCTCGTCAAATGAATGTCGGGGACATATTCTACCACCAACACTGGATTTAGAAATAAATCTTTTCGGAGGCCATCCTCTCACCTTAGAATTTCTGAGCTCCGATAAAGCAACACAAGCATTGGCTAGCAGAAAATCTCCACTTAGTACTGCCATTTTGTTTCCTAACTCCATTTCCGATCTCAAATTTTTCTCATCAATTTTAACAAGAATATCGACATCGATAAGACCACGGTGGACTAGAAACGCGGTGTGAATGAGTTCGGTCAGTTCTGCTAATGACCGTTGGCTGAAAGTGTGGTTGAGTGGGATGGCATAAAAATACTGATGGTAGTTTTTTATTAGTTTTCTATATATAACCCACTTATTTATATATAGATTAAAGATTGTGGGGTTTAAAAATCTTTATTAATTAGTTTAATATCAATTGGTACGAAAAATTAATCTGGTGGTTTAGTGCGTCGCCATTCAGTACAAAACTGGTCGCTAGCTGGTCGTAGGGATGTCCTTATCCGAATCGGTTTTGATTCTAGAATGATTCTGGAATTAAATATTTCGAATCTAGAATTTCGAATCGCTCTGAAATTGTTTTTGTCAATAAACAAGTCAAACAACAAGAGAAAGATTGGACATGGACACAGCATATTTATTCAAGTTGTGTATATCTTAGTTAATGTTTCAACATGTTACATGATCAAGAGCTATCGGAAAAATTAAGCAAGCAAAACGAAAAACACTAAAAGGAGGGCAAAGCAGGAAT
>CH000225.1:65402-86803 GCA_000149265.1 Ciona savignyi | reverse complement strand
AGAGCGGCTAAGCAATGCGGGTTAACACAGCGAATATTGCAATGAATGAATGATCTGATACAGCTCGGGAACCAACCGCTTTCTTTGGAACGCGCTGCTGAATTACTCAGTAAAGCTACAAACATTAGCAACGTACCAGCGGTATACCCGCCTGCAGGTTATGGCTATTTTTTCAAGGGTCCACAAAAACAGCAAAAAACGACTTCGGATGTGACCAATTCTGTAAATTACAACATTTCTGCCGTTAAAATCGTTGACAGAAAAAATAACGGGTTCATTTCTGTAAATTAGTACATTTCTGTCGTTAAAAACAGTGACAGAAAAAATAACGGGTTCATTTCTGTAAATTAGTACATTTCTGACGTTAAAAACAGTGACAGAAAAAATAACGGGTTCATTTCTGTAAATCAGAACATTTCCGTCGTTGAAAACGGTGCCAGAAAAAAGAACGGGTTCATTTCTGTAAATAAGAACATTTCTGTCGTTGAAAACGACGACAGAATAGGGAACGGGTTAATTTCTGTAAATTAGGACACTTCTGTCGGTAAAAACGGTGACAGAAAATGGAACGGGTTAATTTCTGTAAATGAGGACACTTCTGTCGTTAAAAACGGTGACAGAAAATGGAACGGGTTAATTTCTGTAAATGAGGACACTTCTGTCGTTAAAAACGGTGACAGAAAATGGAACAGGTCCATTTCTGTAAATTAGGACATTTCTGTCGTTGAAAACGGTGACAGAAGAGGCAACTTTTCCATTTCTGTAAATTAGAACATTTCTGTCGTTAAAAGCGGTGTCAAAAAAAGAACGGGTTAATTTCTGTAATAGAACGGGTTCATTTCTGTAAATTAGGACATTTCTGTCGTTGAAACGGTGACAGAAAATGAAACTGGTTCATTTCTGTAAATTAGAATATTTCTGTCGTTGAAACCGGTGACAGAATAGGGAACGGGTTAATTTCTGTAAATTAGGACATTTCTGTCGTTGAAAACGGTGACAGAAGAGGCAACTTTTCCATTTCTGTAAATTAGAACATTTCTGTCGTTAAAAGCGGTGTCAAAAAAAGAACGGGTTAATTTCTGTAATAGAACGGGTTCATTTCTGTAAATTAGGACATTTCTGTCGTTGAAACGGTGACAGAAAATGAAACTGGTTCATTTCTGTAAATTAGAATATTTCTGTCGTTGAAACCGGTGACAGAATAGGGAACGGGTTCATTTCTGTAAATTAGGACATTTCTGTCGTTGAAAACGGTGACAGAATAGGGAACGGGTTCATTTCTGTAAATTAGAATATTTTTGTCGTTGAAAACGGTAACAGAATAGGGAACGGGTCCATTTCTGTAAATTAGAATATTTCTGTCGTTGAAAACGGTGACAGAATAGGGAACGGGTCCATTTCTGTAAATTACAACATTTCTGTCGTTGAAAACGACGACAGAAAAAAGAACGGGTTCATTTCTGTAAATTAGAATATTTTTGTCGTTGAAAACGGTAACAGAATAGGGAACGGGTCCATTTCTGTAAATTAGAATATTTCTGTCTTTGAAAACAGCGACAGAAGAAGCAACGGGTCCCTTTCTGTAAATTAACACATTTCTGTCGTTTAAAACGGTGACAGAAAAAAGAATCGGTTAATTTCCGTAAATTTGGGACATTTCCGTCGTTAATATTTCAACCCAGTACAGGTTTGCATGTATTTCCGTATTTCTGTTTTCCGTATTTCTCTTCTGTATTTCTGTAAATTAGAAATGGATTTTTTCTGTAATTCTGTATTTCTGTAATTTCTGTAAATTAGTATCAAATTTCTGTCATTTCTGTAATTCTGTTTTCTGTAAATTAGTTGTGACCGCGCTAGGTCGGCTAGAGTTAGTTTTAAACATTGGGTTGGAGTTAGGGTTAGTTCTGGGGTTGAGATTAGTGTTTAGGGCAGGGTTTAAATTAGTGTTTAGGGCAGGGCATTGGACCTAACGGACCTATCGGACATGTACAAAATAAAAGGGACCCCTTGCCCAAGCAATTGCACAGCATATACACGATTTCAAACATTTAAAAATAAGTTTCTTACCTTGATACAAGTGGTGAAATCGCGCTGTATTCATTCTTAGTTGACTAATTTTTGCATGATTTAAAGACATTTATATTGTTATGGAAATATCTACAGACGTTGACAAACGCCGTTGAAAAAACAAATGTAAACAAAACAGTTGCACGTGAAACTTATGACCTTTGAACCGATACATTGCTTGACTTGATGCAGGGTTATCATAATTTAGTGACAATTGTCACTGATAAAATGTTAATTGACAGCTTATTCCATTTATCAACATTGAATCATTTCGCATAGGTAGAACAGAAGACCAAATATGACAGAAAGTATGTTGACTTCACATAAGTGTAAATAAGCTATGCAATGGACTCAAATGAAGTATGTAAATGAGATATGCAAAGGACTGTAAATGAGGTATGAAGTGGACTAAAAATAACACAAAGGTCTTCGGTAAATCTAAAGCAGGGGTTCTTAAACTGGGGGCGCGCCCACTTGGGGTCGTGAAAGCTTTTCAAGGGGGCGCCAGCATGACACATATTCATTAAAAACAGCTCTAAATTACACTCAAGCCTCGTATTTCTCGTTAACACTAATCAAATTAAACGACTCAAATTAAACGACTAGTTTCCCAAAAACAGTTGCATCCTTCACACTAAGTAGGGTAATGGCAAGTAAATTATTGTTATATTTTTTGTAAATTTGATTTTTGACTAGGTGAGGCGTGAATATGAATCACAAATCTCAAGGGCGCGACTAAAAAAGTTTAAGAACCACTGATCTAAAGACACACTCGCGAGTGTTAAGCACGTGTTTATCTACCACTGTTTGTATTCAAAATTGGTATGCTATGTGTTTATAACAGTGCTTCTCAAGTGGTCCGCCGCGGCGCACTGGTGCACCACAGGGGTTAGCTAGGTGCGCCACACTTGCATTTCGTAAATTTACAACAGAGTGTGCATAGATCATAAACTACTAAATGGTTAGTGTCTAGTTCGTTCTTTTCCATTGTAACGTCAGTTCTACATTAACTTTAGAAAAGCACGAGCGCTCAAGAAACATTAATTTCGTTATTTGGAAAATTCGGTGATGGAATTATTTAAATTTAAATTTAAATTTTCCATATTTTTCCTAAATTGTTTGAGTATTTAGCATATTGTTTTGATTTAGCATATTTCGCCCGTTCGTTTCATAATTGGTCTCGGGTGCGCTACGAGGTTAAAAAGATCGAGAACCACTGGTTTATAAAAACAGGTTCCAAGCGCTATAGTAAAAATAAATTAAATTCCTAAAACAGCCCGATTTAGTTTTTTACCGCTTCGGGAAAAACCTACTGGGTTTAATAAATAAATTTTTGTTTTTACATATTTCATTTCGAATTTACGAAAAATTGTTGGAGATGTCGGGGTGACATTGAATGCGTTTCATAATCAGGATTCAGGAACAAATTATCATATTTAGAGAATTTATCTATGTAATTTATGTTTTATTTTTAATTGGTAACTAACCACAATTTGTATTTTATACTCTAAGTATGTAATTTGTTTCTGCAAACATAAACTCAGGGTCCTCATAATTTTTAGGGTATTTTCCTAGGTAATTTCATTTCGTCTAATTGGTAAAGCAGTGACTAAAGCACTAGGTTTTTATCAAATGTGGTTAAAATTGGAGCAGCCGTTCAAGTGCTATGCCCAAAAAAACTAAATTAAAAAAATAGCGTTTTGGTTTTTAACGTTCTTGTGGAACCCCCTAGATTTATTACCTAAAATTTTGGTTTCTGCATATCTAGACCATGTTGTCTAGGTTAACACACGACAAAGTTTCACTGCGGTTACAGTACTCCTTTTGGTAGATGTTGGGTCACATGCCATGCCGGTCAAGCGATTGTCGAAAGAAAAAACAATGTCAAATTGTGGGTCCATAATAATCCAGCCCAAACCAGTGACGAGTGTATTTCCACGCCCCATAATAAAAGGAAGAAAACAACTAATTGCGTTTACCCTTGTTAGCTTGTATGTAGGCCTATTGTATATGCAGTGCCAAAATTACAAAGGTCAAACACTTTTTATCAGATATCCTAAGTAATAGGCTAAGTTAACATATACACTAAAAATTGGTTTAAAAATAGTGGTGGCTAACACGAGGTTTTTATTAACCTACAACTTTCTTTACAATTTAAATTGACTATTGGTTACCAGTCTAGAAATATAGGCCTATAGGCTGTTAATGAATAAAATGTTTAACTAAACATGAATAACAAGTTTGGTTTGTTTACTCAGGGACCCTTTTGTTTATGCTTGCAAAAACAAGCTATATAGACAGTGTATAAAAATATCTGTGTTTAATTAGAATTTGGGGTCCTGTTAGCATAAACATATTGGTGTTAGTGGACCCTATTTACTTCTTAATAGTTTTGACACAACATTTATTTTGTAAACCATCAAAAAGCACACAGTTTACAGAAATGAGTAAAACCATAAGTAGACAAAACGTAAATCTACACACATAACAAATTATGTTATTCTTGAGAGGGTGACAAAACACCTTCTTCGGCTAATCCAGAGTCTACATCCGAAGTCCGTTTTAAGGAGCTACTATTTTTCTGGGAACTTTGAACACTGACAGTTGGGGAAGTGGGTTTCAAAGCAATACCATGATTGTTATCGATTAAATGTTTGTAATAGTCTTCTTCGTCGTTCAACAACAACTTCGCGTAGCTTATCTCTTCCTCTTCATCGGCAGCGAGGCTCAGTTCGGCGTATTGAACTGAGGGGGAGCATGTAGAACACGGAATTGGTGATAAATAACCAGGAGCTGAGCTACTGGGACCCTGTTAATATTAATCAGTTTAGTTCCTCATGAAATAACCACAAAGACGATGATTTCATTTTAGCGATGGGACTCCATTTATGTTCACTATAGGGAGAAAACGCAGAGGGGGCGTTATAACTAGGAAACGTTTTAGATTAAATCGTGCATATATGTACAGTTAAATATGCGGTGATTCTGCAATGTGTCAAATACAATGGATACATTGCTAGCCATTGCGTTAAGGCAACGTCCGCAAAGTACCATGGCCAAGGTCACAACCAATTAACTAGCGGCTAGTTGCGAGTCAATCGCATTTGGGTGGAGGTCCGATGGACATATATAAAATTTAGTAAATCTTGTCAAAAATTTAAACGTCATAGTTTTATATAATCTATATGGTTTGAAGAAAAATAACCAATATGTATATGCAAAAAAAGATAATGGCAATTTTACCAACTGGTTTATACTTCAAGTTTGTCTAATTACCTCCCCGTTCCTTAGTTTTCTGTGGGCGGTATCAGAATTAGATTGCGTTGGTGCAGAATTCATCCTGGAGTCTTTATTCGTGGACTCTGGTGATCTAACCTGTGCGTGTAATCTTGGCCTGGACTTCATACCGATTGCTGGAAAGGTAAGTGGTAAACACTTGTAATATAACACTTGTAATATATCTGTATACTGCGGAGAGGCGATATTTTGTTAATCATTTTATAAAACGCTTGTCGTGTATCACGCGCCCTTGGACAATAAGGCGTTTAGTGGTTTTCTCAATACAGTGGTTTGATGCGATAAAGAACAAATTTAGTATGTAATCGTATTTAAAAAAATTGCACTTTCTCTGGTAACTTCCGATTGTGGACACAAGGCAAACAAATTATAGCCCGTGCAAGAATGCTTTTTGCAATGCGTTTTTTACTATACGGGAGTATCCTATTCTTCACTAAACACTTGTTTAAAGCAACTTAACCAAAATTTACTGGCAATGTCCGTTCTTCTTGCTTCTCCGGACGTCGTAAATACGAGAGGGTTGTCTATTTCAGCATACGTTTCTTGCACTGCAGTTAAAAACATTAAATGCAAAATTTGCAAAACAAATTAAAATGCAAAATTAAAAAAAACAAAACAGTCTTACCGTTCGAAACTGCGTACGGTTGAACGTTGTCTATGCTCGCATATAGTGCCTCAGATGCGACATCACTGGTTATCTGTAAAAAACAACGGGCATAATATTGTGTCAATAGCTGGCACAACAAAAATAACATATACGGAAGACAATTCACTAACACTAAGTTTGTATGATCTTATAAGATAAATGATTATTTTAAGATCATTTAGCAATTCCAAGTGCATAGTGTAGCGATTAGAAGTAATTAATAGGACATTAAACTTTTCCGGGTGATTTTTTAGATGTTGGCCGACAAAGCTACAAACAGGTATTACCCCATTATAACAATAAATAAGCATGTTTATTGTTACATTAACTCAGTAAATAGCAGTTGGTTTTACTAACTCACTTGATTGTAAGTATTCAAGTCATCCAAAGGCCTGGCATCCGCGATGGTGTGAAACTCATTGGCGCGATTGTCTGAGAATGCGGCAAAGTTTGCTGCTGTTAGAACAACTAGGCCTACTATGCTATTATTAAGTATAGTTTCTAAAGGCAATACCTGGTAAAAGGCTTCCGTTGGTTTGTAAAGATGTGCGGCCATGGGGCTGAGGTGGTATTATAAGTGTTTTCTCTTTTTTGTTTCTGAATAGTAAATTTGGCTTATAAATTTGAAGTAGCTTATAGTGTAAAATTCGTTACCTTTTACGTCTTCCAAGCACAGTTTGAAAACATGCAGAATTGTTGCAACAAAACAGCAGAAATAGAACGACAAGAACGACAAAGAACGTCACAACTAACACTGGATAAAAAGTGTAAATAGAACTTTAGCATTAATGGTTCTGAAGCTTAGCTGACTTAATAAAAGAAAGTATAAAACCAAAAAAACAATACAGATAGATCTGCAGTTTTAGTCCAGTTTTAATTGGCCTAATTCCAATTAATATGTTGCAAAATATATTTATGTTTTATGAATAAAAATTAATGTATTTTATTTCGTTTGAAGCTGTATAAAAATATCACAGTAATGAAAGAGGCAGTAAACTTCTAAATTAGATACGTATCCAGGATCTAAGTCATTTTATAAATAATAATGAAATTTATTACCTGCTGTGAGTACGGTGGTGTTTATTCCCGATGCAGGAGTAATTGGGTTCGTTGGTGTCGAGGCGTTAGTAGTAGGTGTGGAAGCTGTCGCAACGATTGGTTCTACCGTATTTAATTTAAAAAAACTTAAATAGTATACAAAATATGTTAAAATAGTTTAATAGACTGACTAAACCCAACCGATTACTGACTTATTGCAGAAAGCAACACCATACTGATACATCTCTGGTCTACTGAACGGTCATATGGTTAAATGGTGATCTTGTACAATTTAAATACAGAATTATGTAGAGAAGTGATCTTGCTAATGGGTTAATCGGGGGCACAAAACTTTGGCCTACCGGTTGTCACGACTGCTCCAGGAACCGTTTCACATAGAGTATATGCAGTAGTGGTAAGCACGTCGTTACTGTACCAAAACCACGTTGTATGTCTGTCCAACAGCGTATTACTGGTCACGTCTTTTGTCATTAGCATTCCGGTGGCGTGTGATAAGATTTCTACTTTGCTTGGAGGATACTGCGGTTAAAAAATGTTTTAAAATCATAGAGGGGTGCTGTACAATCTACAGATTCCACGTGTTGTAGACTTTTTAAGGGTATTTTTAAGTTTTTTTCTGTCTGTTAACTTCCTCGCAGTGCAACGAACCGTTAGCCATAAGATCTTTACATATAGATGTCAATTTTAAAGATAGTATATACACATTTTAATGTAAGATATTAATTTTTAATATGTTTTATCTATAGACTAGTTTAATACTTATCATCTTACTTTTGTACTTGATGTAGGACCCAAGGTTTCACGCCGTACGCTTTTTACCCATATGTTTCGAATGGAGTTCTGGTACAAGTTCAAGTAGTTTGTAGCCGCAATTATTAATCCCTGGCTTGCTAGACTAGCCAACGCGCCTCCCCGCGCCTTGCAGACTGCTTCAGATGCTGTATAGTCAGTCAGCGTCTCAGTAAGCGAGTAGCATAAACCGTTGTATACGAATGACCGATTCCCAAATGCAGTTTCATCCGTCACGACTGCAAGTATTAAATATTTTATTATTGGGTTGAACTCAAACAGTAAATAAAATTTGTATAACATATACGACGCAGTACAATAGCTCAATTAACACGGTGGTAAATACGAGGTATAATGTGAAGATCGTTACTACATAAAATGTGTCTGCGTTTTTCCATTGACAGGAAAAAAGAATAAACAATCCGATATTTCATTTTTTTAAATAATTGTATAGTCGCAAGTAATAAAATTTTAGTAAAACATTTTCATGTACTTAACAAGTCAAATATACTCAGACATAATTACGAACTATGCCTGTATTTAATGAATTATCTCGTATTGTTATTTAAAAGCGGTAACATAGGCAAATAGAGAATCTCGGGTAATATGTTGATAAAACAAAATCTTCTGTTTCATTATAATGAAATAGAAGCTTGCTTAGTTGAGCTATAGCTTGCTAAGTTGTAGAAAAAGTTAGTGATTGATTTCTCACTTAAACTTTAATAAGAATCTTTCACTAATAGATTTTGATTTGGCTATGTTTGTCCAAAAAAAACTCTTAAATATCTCGGCAATTCCCGCTAAGCTTATTGCAAATATTTACTCGTGAACCTATTTTTTATCAGCATGTCAATTTAAGTAATATCGTTGGCTAGAGCGCCGAGTACAGAAGTGTGTTTAGAAACCAGCCAAGAGATGATGGGATGGAAACCTCAGCTAGTCGAATGTGTCTATAGACAATGCACATATAGACAGTTTGAACAAAATGGATTATAAGGTAAAACAAAAATTGTAACAAATACTTAATCATATGCACATATAGGACAATAGAGACTGGTTAAAAATTTCCCACCCACTGGGCAAACGTAAGTATATTATCACTTATAATTTTTTAATAGAAGTCACATAAAGCTAAGTGAACCTAATTACTTACTAGCTGGAGTTTGGCATATAAATCCGTTATACAGAACGCACGAAATTGTGGTCCAACTTGTGTACCGAGTAGTTCCCACGTTCTTCAAAGCCCCACACATTGTCGTTGAACTTGATGTGACTTTTTGATTTAACATTTCATTTCCTGTAGATTTATAAATCGTTAATGTAAGAATTTAGTGAGCGAAAAATTTGCGTTTAAGTATCTTTGTAAAACCACTGGCCTATATTAATTTGCATGATTTGGAAATATAGCGGTCGGTATCTTAGTAGACCGTTATCTGTTAAGAGGTTAGTGAGTGTTCAGCACCGTCTTTACTTATGTGTGCACTAATTTTGCCAACACGTCCTTCTTAAAGAACCATTAATCTGTTTATTTGTCTCATTTGCAGATATTGTACTAAAAAAACTTGTTGATCGTTGGATCCTGGATTCGAAGCTAGCACTGTATGAAATGCTTTGCACGCAGTACCATAAGGCTATAAAGGGGCCCCATAGGTTATCGTTTTTTTTACCCACCTATAAAAGTCCCGTCCGACCAGGTTGCATTTCCACTGACTGTGTTGTATTTTATATCCACCCATATGTGATCTCTATGAACATTTTGTATCCGCGAAACCACCGCAGACAATTCACTTCTTGATGAAATTCGTGCGAGGAATCCCTTAAATGACGACCGACATTCTTCAATGGCACTGTCTTGGGCCACAGCGGTCGACACGTAAACATAGCACTGGTTGTTGGTCTAGTAAAAAAACATATTATGACTTGAGGAGATCCTTGAAAACTACATATTTCACTACGAGATTTATTTAATCGCCAGCTGAAAAGATTTGAGGACACAACTTCTGCGCAAGTTTCAAACAATTAAATAGTATAAGCCTAAACATTTTCAATTGGTGCTTTTCAGGTATTTTAATACTTGGTTTCTTGGGTAAACTTTAATTTACAAACAACCCAATTGAACCACTAGTTCGAGACAATGCGACTGCTACGCGCCATACTCGGCGAATATTTCAGTTAATGCACGGTCGTGTGGCCAAATGGTTATCGCGACTGATACATATACCGACCTATACAAAAAAACGCTCCAAGTGACGACCCCATCATGGGTTCAAAACTTGGTTCGGTAAAAAAATATTTCTGGCAATTATTTATGTTGTATCTAGGTGGAAAAAAGGAATGGGTGTTATAACTCAAGCAATATTCGGATTACCCACGCCCACCGACACAACACTGTAAAAGTATGGCTTTAGGCAAAATCCGCCCAGTTGCCCTGCGCAAGCATGCAACCAATAACTGGCGACAAGTTTGGAAACTACCACTTTTCGGTTGAAAAGTGACGCATTAACCCAACAATATATTTGGCCGGACAATGATATCGGTAATTATTCTATGCAGTTGGCAAAATAGTTACATTCATACTAAAGTAGAAAATAGCGAATTAGGTTGATCGTCACATTACCCGCTTTCTCCTGTGATAGAAACGACTGCGTTGTATTTAATATGGCGATAAAATAAGGTTGGTAGGGAGTGTTAGAATACAGTCAAATGAGGGAAATCGTCTTTGCGCTCCATTATGATGTCTTTCTTTAAAATATAAAAAACATGCAAAGGGAACATTCATTTTTCTATGTATTTTCCCCAATATTCCATAATTTTGGCCTTTATTCATCACAATCATGCATTCACTAATCAGCTCACGATAAGCACATGTTTAAATGCCACAAATTATAATCTTAATTCATGCCTTCTGGCTATAGAAAGACGTGCTATTACCTGTCCTTTTAAAGTGATAACGTCACTAAGTGTTGATTTTGGACACGAAAATGACAGAGCAAGACCGCGTCCAAATACGATAGAAAGTAATAGTATAGTAGCGTTCATTGTCATGACATTCTATCCACCTGTTGGATTACATAAATATTGCAACGCTTATGTATATACATAAAGTGGATTGGAATTATTATATTGAATGAGATGTATTGAAGTATCCAATGCGCCATCGAAGGCAGTTTAACTGTATACGCCATATGTCACATTTTTTAAACAATAATATTTTAACACGAACAACTTTTTAAACTTGTCTTCTTTTCAAGTTGGTAACATGGTAGCTGGCATACCCTCCACCCAAAAAGGTGCTTAACTGTAATTGTATTTCAAGACTGTCCTTGCATGTTCTATGCTGCCGTATTTACTAAATAGTGTGTATTACAACTTCTTACTGTAAATCTTCACCCAAAAAGGTCTTACATATGGTGACTGAATCTATTACCAATTAGCAAGTAATGAAAATATGACACTCATCAACTTCTTACTGTAAATCATTTCCATCTTAAACAAATTCTCATCTTGATTCCATTTGTATATACCTTATCTTATTGTTTCCTGTCTGTGTGAATGTTCATTAATATTCAAACGCAGTGTTACCTCTATAAAGGCCTACTTTCCAACATAATTAATTGCCTTCAACTTTACAGTGTTCTACTCTTTTCATTTACTTCTTTTTATTGTTCATCTGTTAAAGACTTGTTTGTCCTATTGTCAGCCTGTGCAACAGCTCTCTCCCTGCGTACCGGAAATCAGTTGTTTTTGTCGACTAAGCTGACGTATAACATCCAGGTGGCGTAAGTATGCTAGTATTGTAGAGTAGGTCTATGTCGTTTCAGTTACGGTTAATTTGCTTAAGCAGTATCTATATTTGAAGCTACCGGCTGACGCACAATTAAGCAAAACTAGAGTGTATGAACCGGATGATAACAGACCATTGTACGTTGGCAGTTCTGACAATATACGCACTGCCACCTTTCGATGAATGTTTCGAAACATTTTTCGCGAAAAGGCGTTTACACTTAATTCGGCAAAACAAAGTTTTAAACAATAAAATTTACCGGTACCAATACTTGTCTTACAAACACATTCTTGTCCATTTATGGTATTATCACCAAGTCGGTCATTAATCACCGCAGATGAGAGATCCAATTTTCAGTTGATTCATTTTGTTCTAACCTATTGATGACTAAAGTACTTACATTGTTGTAAACCTCGTTTCAACTATACCTTTAAACAAACGACTTTGCTTACTCGAGAACGACAACAATCTAACCATGAATTGAATATCTAAAAAAGTTAAATGTTGTTGAACAATACGTCATCTTTCTTCTCGCGGATTCGTATTAATGATTTAAAACAAATATCGGATAACTGATACACCGCATGACCCTGCTGCCGAAGCTTTTCTATTGCTAAATACGTCAGACAGATTAGATTGGTGGGTTAGTGCGTCGCCTTTAGCAGACAAGTTGCAGGCTCGAAACTGGTCGGTAGTGTACTTGGGCAAGGCACTCAACGGACTTTGCCTAAACCAATTGGAACGATGGGTTTTACCAAATGAAAAGAAAGTCTCAATCTTACACAACACACTGCAATTGCCCCGGTAACCCGACGATGGGTGCGATGGGATCTGACGAATGTCCGTGTGTTAAAATCCCATTGCGTTTTACCATTTACGGGGATAAACATGACTATCCTATCCCATCCTATATTATGAATACATTGCTACAATTTTCGGCAATTTCCGCAAAGTGCCTAGCCAAAGGACTCAACCTACCATATAATGATTCGTTCCACAATGGTTTGCTGATAAACAACCGACGCTCTTAACTGGTCTGACAGGTACCGGGCAGAGATCAGATTGCCCAAGGCCGACCCAGCCCCACGCTTGGCTCTGGTGGACAGATGTTTCATAACGAGCCTCCCCTGCGCCAGCTAATGAGAGATAAACACCGGTCCGCCAGCGCGCAAGACTCTTTGTAGAAACGAACATACATTATATACCCAAAATAACTTACAACAAAGAGTAAAGTGAATTTATTTATTTTTATCAAATATATTCTTGAACACTTATATTCGGTAAATTTTCGTGGTCGAACGGCAAAACATAAATGTATGTTTCGTCTTCCGTTACATCCTTGAGTAAAGAAGTCGGCGAAGGAGGAACGCTTATTTTCCCCACCATTCGAACCGGGGATGGCTTATATTGTGTCGGCGAGTCAGAGTTAAAATTTTTAACGTTTGACCTCGCAAAGTGAATCGGAGGAGTGTTGGTGTTATTGTTTTGTCTTGAGGCCGTTGGAATGGCATCAAACGGGTCGCCATAGTCCTCGTTAATGGTTATTCCTCTGGACAACACCACTGGCGAACGTTTCACTTTTCTTAGTCTTTGTTGATCCCGCCGTGGGTAGAAAAATGGGTTGTCACATTCTTCTTTTATTTTAACATCGTTGTATGATTGAACGGCTGGTGACTGGCTCGTTGCTGTCAGCCGCAGTCGAGATAGTTTTTCCGCAGAAGTCCTCTCTTTTGGAACTAACCTTGTTTGGTTAAATTGTGGATGTACCGGGGATGAACGGGGAGGATCTTGATTTGGGCTTCTAAAAATGGACTCTAATCAATATTATTCTAAATATTAACTATGTTTAAATTGAGTAAAGTTTTAGCACAGCGAATAACCAGACAGTTTCGATCCGAAGAACGATATCTATTCTGAGTGGTTTGATGTGACTTTTTGGAAGCTACCACTTCGAAACCGTTTCGGCTAATCAGTCGGGCCGTTTAAAGGCAATTCTTTATATAAATTGGTTGCGCTAACTCAGCCGCACACAACCATTGCATTACCACAACCGTTATTGTTTTACAACAGACATCGACTCTGGTGGGTCCACACTTGTTGCATAAATGTTCAAGTATCAAATAGTGAACGTTGTAGAATGAATCAGAGGCTAATGCGACTGATGCATATATGCGACAAACTTACCGAAATGGAGTTACAAGATGAGCAATATCTGCAAACTCGTTAAAAGCTGGAGACGGTCCAGCAAAACAGTATTGAGAAAAACCAGTCATACCTGACAACAAGGAATTAATCAATTTTACGTAGCTCGTAAGCGCAATTTCCTTATGACGTGCGACTACTGCAATCAGTGCAATCTACTAGTTTGCAATTACTATAGATTCTACAACATATTATGATATACAAATAGTGTGTTTATACCGAAATTTACAGCTGAGGATAAATCATAAAACATTTAAAAAAGTAGGTATCCTTTTTATTCGATAATCTAAATGGTGGTATTTTCCGCAATGTATCTTCAAGATTGCGTAATTAATACTGAACGGTCATGTAGCCGAGTTATTAGCAACCCCTCTCTAAATTACTTGTTTTAACGATTGTTTGTTTTGCTCTCTTTTTCTGTTTCAGTGTAATTTTTTGCTTGCTTTTAATAGCAATCAGAACAAAACAATGAAAAATTAAACTGAAAAATAAACTGGTGGCAAGCTTGTCGGTTATCTCCTTAGGCAAGGTACTTAGTGGACATTGCATGTACGCATTAGATTAATGGATCGTACTAAAATTAAAGCAGACGTCTTAATCATATATAACTCACTGCAATGGCTCCGGTATAACCCGACGCTTGACTCGAGATAATCTGAGTATTACCCATTAAAGCCTATTGCGCTGTCCCATTCACAGAGAAAATTCATAAATACTTCTCACGGCTGTAAAACCCCCTAAAACGAACCTGATAACGTTTTTTTCCCGTAATGACTGGCACTTGAATAATCCGATGCATCCGAGTGACGTTTACCAAGAGTTGGACTTCGGAAGTAATTTTCTCTGGGTATGGGTTGCAACTCCGCCTGGAAATGCGTGGACACTCGAGACGCACTGTAATACGATATTATTTTGGTTTCTAATTATAAACTGTAAGATTGGCCGAAGCTGATACCGCAAACCGATTGCAGAGACTAAGAGAACTTGTCTGATTTTGCACCAAAAATATGATCCCATGTTAGACTTATATACTGTACATTGTACACGTAGTGCTTAATTTATCTCCATCGCGGCTTATCATCGGAAGTGGAAACTTAGTTGACTTCGCCTTAACCACGTAGTTAAATTAAAACAACACAATCGTCAAACAAAACCCACAGCAATATATCCGGTAATTCGACCGTGTACACGCGATAATTTGACAATTTTTGTGTGATCACGCATTTTTGTCTTTTTTAATTTCCATGTATATAAACTAGAAAAATTTTATCCTGTGTGTATTATACTCTTACCGTGGTGATTTTTCTGGAGTGTGTCCATTATGCGGTGATGGGCTCGCGGTTGTCGCCTTTTCCGGAGTGCTTCTCTGACTTGCTTGAAGGATTTCTTCCTTCTCGCGTTCAGTTAGTGCATACACAGGTCGAAAAGCTGGCATCTCTGCAGGGCTGCTGCTGGTGACTGGTTCAGGTTCCGGATCTGGCGACACAAGTATTCGGCACGACCTTCGTCTATCTTCCAATGTGAGTGGGTAGTTGACATAGGTCGGTTCGGGGGTAGGCTCTGGAGTCTCCGGTAGAGCTCTAGAATTAGGACGTTGTCTCCTAGAGACCGGGGTTCCAAGACCTAAATGATAAAGAAATCGTATAAGCGGACGATTCAGTCTGTGATTGAACTGCCTGGGTTATGGTGTCTACAAACAAAAATGTAACCGATTCGCAACCTATCTGTTAAGCATTAAAAGTACCTATTTTTTCAGAATGCATTATCGTGTTATAATTGCTACTAAGTCGATTTCTCGACCCATGTTGAGTTCCTTGAACTTACTGACCTGGTATATTTTAAAATTGAATTTATCCCTTTTTTTCCGGAAAACGAAGAATCGTCTCGAATCGCGTCTTATATCTTAGGTATTATTAACTGTCAACGTTAAATCATTGCGCGGGTCATTATTACTTACTTGTTGTATTACAACAAAACCGAATTCGTTGGCCAAATACCCTATGTCAGAATATACTATCACACTTTACACGCACTACTTATTTGATATCAGAATGTCACTGGTTACAAACCGAGATATTATCCTGAACGGGGCATGAATCATAGCTAGCTGTTATAGTGCAATCCAGCAAAGTACAAAACAATCAATACAAACCCTGTGGTGCTGAAATCTCTAGAACATCTGAAAGGTCAATGTGGGTGGTTTCCGATGGATGGTTGTAGAGGCCATCGTCAATCCTATTAAATACATACACATAACTTGGTGGGCATTGTTCGAATGAACAAATCTCTCTCTTCAACACGAGACCATGAATATATGTGGGGATGAATGACAACGTTTTTTTGGGTATTTATATATTTGCAGAAAAAATCTATCTATTTAAACAAAATCACCTTATAAAATTTATATTATATCTAATGTTTATACCATATTTTATATTGGTTCAGTAAAAAAAAGAATTTACAGATTATTAAAACGCGTGACTTCTGCTAGAATTTGCATACTGGTCTTTACTGGTCGTCAGTCTAGATTATTCTTTAACGTACACCTACCTACCTGAAACTTCGATTTTTTCGTTTGTAGTTGCACATAGCACACACTAACAGACATGAAGTCACTAAAATTGAAGATAGAGCACCCAACAAAAGGTTTTCGCTCTCCATTATTTGCCAAAAAGCAGGTGATTTTTGTTTAAAATTTCCTTGAGCGCTTTTTCTCTCCCTTGGTTATTCCAACACTTGCAGTGCCTTTTTATCATTCTCAAGTGGCCGTATTTCCCGTAATATTACTATGGCTCATGTTCTTAATAATGCACAATCGAACAATAGGTGTTCAATAAATCAATAGAGGTAACCGAAACAAGAATGAAGCGGAAACCATGCAGTGACGTCATTTTAAGTGGGATTGTTTGCTTTACTCACTGGATGGGATAGATGTCTCACCAAGGTGTTGCACCACTCATATGGCATGTTAACATTATGGTCGGTACAGTATAAGGAAATGGATAAGTAAAATTAGATGCGATTCGTTTAAGCACTTTGTTGATCGGCTTGACTGTTTGCAGTCGTTGTCAGTTTGTTCACCAGTTCGTTTGTGCACAAGTCGTTTATTTGTACCAGACATTGTGTTGAACTCGCGGCACCTTTAGTAAATCTGCGGTGTTTTATTCATCATTTTTTTAATGCATATGAATCAGTTACGCTCTGTTTTCCACGCAACCTTTAAAACCAGGGTTAACTGGGTCCATATGCACGTCTGTGTATAATTGAGTCTGGTTGCGCATTATCAAAATTGTGAAATGTTAATTCAACGATAACGAACTGGGAGTTGGTTTAATAACCATAGTGTGGGCAAAGCCTAATTTGATGAATACGCTTATTGTAGCGCTATTTCATACACGGTCTTTTACGTAAGTATCATATCTTAGCACTTACCGACAACACCTCCAATGGTTGACATATATATTGGTTGTTTAATCACTTGCTATTTAGCTATTTTGTTTTACATTAACATACCAGTATTTCTATCTAAAATTGCTTATATTGTACATTTTAATACTGCTCATAGTAACCATCTTGAAATAAAGGCTACCCAGAAATACGGAGAAATTAGCCGGCTTTAAAAATTACAAAAACTGAACACATTTGGAGAAACGTGTTTCCTATAAAATGCGCCAAAATATTTGATTAAATAAGGGAAAGTATTTTAAATGATAAGTCAAGCATGATGATGCCTTGCGACTTTCATTCGCAACAATTAGTAAATTAGTATAAGCCGGTTGTCGGCAACAGTAACGTGATGTCTTTGCAACAGCAATAATGTTAACATGATGTTAAAAAAGAAAATTGTCTTTCGTAAAAAACAATGACGCTTTTTTTGTAAATGAATATATGTTATGCGTCTGCTGGTATATGAATAAGAGAGTGATTATATAAAAACATCTTTTCCGATGATCGAAACCACGCAACTTAAAAGTCCAATGCTCAAAACAGCCAGCAATCGTTCACCTCCTGCAAAATATAATGTTTTTATGTCGGTCGTGTGCTTGGGCAAGGTAAACTTAGCTAACTTTGCCTGAGTAAGTGTTTGGGGGTTGGAACAGAAACGCAACTTCTCCAACGTATTTAACGCATTGCAATTGCTTCAGTAATCCAAATGTGACCATAAAATATTGTGAAGAATTCTTTTCAACAAGTTGTCAAAAGAATATGTGACCTTGTAACTATGTATACGCCAATTTTTTACTCAAGTATGCATTGAACTAACTGGGCTATTAATGAATTTAAGCTATAAAAATATATTGTTGTATATCAAAAGTCACAGGGGCAAAACTGTGCCTGCCCAGCGCCCCATTTTTTATATTCTAGATACTCTAGCCCGAAGCCTGCCTGCTTAAGCTAATAGATGATAACTCGAAGAGGTTGTAGGGACCCCAACTTGATAATACGGAAACGGAACAACGCTTTTTATAATAAACATTTACGCATATTTCGGGTGTTTGGGTGGGTTGTCATATGCGCACATACATCTGTAATCCTGTCCTGTTCCGGTCACATAGGGTAATCCATAGAAAACCTGCAAATACCACATTTTTAACACAAATAAAAAAAACGGAATGGACATACCAAGAAAGCAAGAAAAACACAAAAAGACACTATGTTGCACATTTACAAACAAACATATTAAACTTTGCAAAAACAGGTTATTTACATGGTGTTGGTTATATCTATTCTTGCTGAGGATCAGTAAAGGCAGGGGCTGTTAACACGGGTATTTTTATATTACCTTATGGCCACAACTGGAAGATTGGAAATATTGTTGTGTGTTATGCTGGAAATAATTCTAGTTTTTTTTTAAAACTTATTCAAACATTTTTTCAAAAAAAGTCCACTTAGTTCCTTGTCCCAAGACAAAACCGACTACATCGCGGATGCCTTCGATATCTGCCTTTTGGCTAATACGAATGTATTGTTTCGTGGGATTAATATTTTATATTTTGAAAAGGTGTTTTAAGACGTATTTGCTACAAAGGTTCTCTTAGTAATGCCAAATCCCCGTCGAGGCTTGCATTTAACGTTGTACCCGACCACTTAACTTGAGGTGTACTTATTAATAACACCTCAGTTAAACATTATACATAACCTTACCAAGTCCGTGTTCTCCCCGTACACCTCCGAAATGACTGCATCAGCGGCGGTCCTGTCTTTACAAGGTGAGCATTGCGTGCTACTATCGTACGGTTGCATATGCAACTGCAAATAAGTAACAAAAATGAGAATGTATTCTTATAGCTGATAAGTTAAAGTTTTTACTCCGTTTTTGATTGATTGATTTAAATCCACGGAATCTCGACAAAAGTCGATTTTTACCGTTTGTCCGAATTATTATCAAAGGATTTTCTTCGTGTTTTCATCGTGGAAACAAAATCGTAGAAACAAAAAATCAAATATCTGTCTGGTTAGAACCATTGTTCTTATTCCCTAAAAATGTGTATGGTGAGGCATAATTCCGCCTAGCTCAATGTTTTGTTGACATGTTGAAGACTAAACACTTTCGTCCTTTTGATGTCCTGTTGGCTAAATTAATGATGTCGTCATAACACGGTCAAATGTTGTATTACCTACCAATTACAGGTCGTGTTGATGGAGATAATGCAGTGCGTTCAAACTGGGAATTAACTCGCACACGAGTTTTCAACCCACGGGCTAAAACCCACTTGCGCGAAAAGCTATCGCCACGTTTTTTTTATTTTATAACATAATTGCCAAACAATATCGTTTTTTTTCCTTCTACTGTATAAAACAACATAATATGGCGAGTTGGCAGACCGTATCGTTCAATTGGTTTGAGAATCGACCCCAGTCCATTGGTTGCGAGATCAAACCTATAGTGGATTAACGAGTTGTGAACTGAAAGAGTAGGAACATCTCAATCATGTACAATACACTGCAATTGCTCCCTTAACCCGACGGCACGCATAGGGATCTTCCGACTTCTCGTGCGATAACGCCGCTTTGGGATTTTACATCCACAGGGAGCAAACATTACTATTTTATCCTTTTAGTTACCTGGATTGCCTGATCAATAAATGCAGCCAAAATTTCCCGTCTATTTCGGTCAATCGGTATGTGTGTCGAATAGATTAAACTGGAAAAAGCAAACGGTAAAGTACTTCTACTGTGGTGGTTTAATTCATCAATGCTTACTCTGAAAGTGGTCTTAACTTGAACAGATCCGTGTTAAGAACAGGACCGGTCGGAATGCTTTGAACCCAGGCGTCCCAACTATCTTTTCTGTTAATTAAAAAATGATCAGCAAAATATTTATTTTGTTACCAGGGTACAGGAATATATATATATATGATTTCATCAATTCTACAACTCTTGTTCAACATCATAAGGCACTGATTAAGACAATATCTTTTAAGTGCTTTGTCCAAAAACACGACCGACTAGAAAGCGGGTGGTATAGCTCTCGCCACCTTTTGGATGAAGAACGGTGTTGATAATAAATTGAACGACTTGACACTTTTTCACACTTTTTGATTCATCTTATTATCGCATTGAATTCGGACAAACAATGTCTATTAAATGTTTAGTGCAAGAACACAACTGACTAAGCAATCGGCTGGTTTCGGTTCCACAACCTTTTAACGAAACGGGCTTAGCTATGCGGTGGTTCTGCACCAGCACTGGAAGCCACAAAAACCTCAGTGTTGTTTTCACAAATTGTACGAATTACGTTTTCGTTCGATAGTCACTTACTTTTTTAAAAAGTAACTATCTAAAACTTTTCAAAACCTCCCACTAACATGAAATTGATTTTTAAGTCCGATGACGTCACAATGCTCCCTCCACTGACGTAGATTAAGTTCCGCTCAACTTCACTCGATAACAAAGTTGTAGTTGTAGTATCAGCTAAAAAATATTCTTCATAATATATCATCATAACTTTTTTGAATGGTTTTAAATCAAATTGGATGAAATTATACCCATGTTTGTACCCGGGGTTGGAAATTTGCAGGACGTATTGTAACACGGAAGGTAAGACCATCTGCGGAATTAGAAAACTGTGGCACCATTTGAACATACTTAGCTCAGTTTTTTGACACATAGGACTCAGTGTCACAGAAGTGGGATCCATTTTGTAGTAGAAGTTCTGCGCCGCACAATCTTGCAACACTTCCCTCCACCCTTTTGTCGTGCTGTAGGATTCGAAATTTTTGCTCTCCAACCAACATCTAGAATTGTGGAAATGTCAATGTCGGATTCAAAGAAAAAAGTCTTCGGAGATTTATGCTTGTAGCCTATATTTAACTGACTCGATCTATAAGATAATACACTGCATCGAAGCAACGTGTATGCATTGCTTTGCCCAGGGACATAATTGTAGAGGAGTTGTTTAGGAATAAAATCAAACACACCATCTGTCACCTCTATCCTTGTTTTTACCTACCCCTCCCAAAGTAACAGCCCACAAGCCAGCAGCTGGTTTTGATCCAACAACCTTTGGCTGACTGAAGAAAACCACCTCACTTTAATTATATGAACTTTATAAAG
>CH000225.1:37098-58593 GCA_000149265.1 Ciona savignyi | reverse complement strand
TGATGCGTGCAAAATGGCCAAAGAGATCAAAATTTACTTTTCACATGGGAAACTGACCAAAGTTACCCCGCAATACGTACATTTCCTTAAATCATGAAGTAAACATATAAACAACTTATTAAAATCATTTTGTTGCGTCGTCAATTGATCAAAATCAACTAGTTACGTGGCCAACCGACGAAAATCAACTGGTCACGTGGTCAACTGACCAAAAACAACTCGTCACGTGGTCTACTGTCAAAAATAAACTCGTCACGTGGTCAACTGTTCAAAAATTAGCTCATCAAGGGGACAACTCTTCAAATAAACTTTTAACATGGACATTGAACAATTCACGGTATGAACAGCCAGTCAAGTGCATCAATGCGTTATCAAGGTCGCCAATCGCTTAATTGTCATCCTTTTCTAATTTTTGCTAGCTCATGTTGGAGATCTGGAATATAGTGAGTTGATTCACTTGTTAAATATTTGAGTGTGACTCTGTCAAATTCCTGGGATCTTTACGACCAATATTTGGTACGGTTAGTACAGATTGACCAACAACACAATAAAGATGGACCGATCTTTGAGAGTAAATTTAATCGCTGTTTATTTGATGTCAATCGGTTGTGTATTAGCGGCGGGGTTAATTGTGAAGGTAGGTTTTCAAATACCTAGTTTGCTGATTCGGAGCGATTATGCAGTTCTCGTTGTGAGCTGTGTGTGTTTAGTGTAGTTTCATGTAACTTTTTATTCGTCTTCTTTTTAAAAGTTTTTGTTTAGTTTTGTCATTATACATTAAAAAGGTTGTGTTGTAATACATATGAAAGCCTTTAAGGTTAACGGTTTACATTGGGGTCGGGTCTATGGATTTATAGTTTAAGCTATGATTGAACACTAGACCGTATCTTGATTCGATTCGACTTACGACCTGCATATTCAAACTCGTCTTCAAATCATGACGTTAAGTGTCGACTTACCGTTTTAAAAGTCAGTCGTCATTTATTAATTCCACTTAACAGCGTTGGCTTACATAGCTGTTCCGAGAAGTTTTAGGCATAATTAGTTTGTTGATTGTGGTGTATTCATTTTAATACAGTCGATAACACAGTAAGTATTGTGATTTTGGAGGAAGCGCACACTCGTCATATTACACGACTTCTGATTCGGCGCCATTTCCTTTGTTAAGTTGTTACGTGACATTTAGATTCTTAAAACTTTTAAGCTTTACTCCTGTACTTCCACTAACTTCTTTGCGCTGTTGCTGATCGTATAACATCGCGCCTCGTTTAGGATTTGTTTTTTAGTGTGATCTGGTCAAACCCCAGATAAGCTCTATAGAATGGTGATTCGAGTGTTAATTCTTGGTTAATCAGGCTGCGCGCCCGTAAAAAACTAGTGCGCAACTATCTTGGCTGCATAAAGCCCCTTGTTGTTTATAAAGCTAAAAAGCCACTTCCCGTTTGCACGACAGGCAATTTAGAGAACCGGAGACGTGGCATTGTGTTCATGTCATTTGCGGATTGTACATAGCAGAGCACAGCACAATGTGCTAAAGGATCGCAGAATACGTGGCTGATTAATATACTTTGTGAAAAAAGATGATTGTGTAAGCTATGTTGCAGCAAACAGGGTGGCAGCCACACTTTTGTAAGGTGTTAATGCATCTAGATTAAATATGTTTCTTGTTCTGTATTTGTTTGTTTATCTATTATCCTGTGTGGCTCTGAGCAACGCAAGTGAGCATCATGTTTCGTCAGGTAGGGTATAATATTTATTTACCCTACTGTTGTGCGGTAACTTATAATTTGATAACACAGTAAATTTGTGTAATGGCCGGACTTGTACAGCGCCACCCACTTGATGCCTTTATTTCTTTCCCTAAATTTGTTTGCGTATAGTGTCAAGTTTAATATAAAGGCCGATGAGATCTATCAAATTATAGGCCGTCACGCGAAAGATTGTTGGGGCGAAACCAACTTCTAGCAAGTAGTTCGTGTTTTTTGGCTACATGCATTTATCCCGGTAACCATACTGTGGGTTATTTGGCGGTTGTCTGTGTGATAACCCTCTTGCGTTTTTTCTATTTACGGGGGAAAAACAGGAATATCCTATTCAAAAGTCTTGTTGGGTAGTTTTTTTTTCTAATGAAGAGATTTTCCAAAGACGAAAGATAATTACGTTTGCCTCCAATTTAAAGAAAACCGTTTATGCAATCGCGGACTCATCTATTTCAAAATGAGACAAACAATTCGCTTGAACAGTGTAAAATAACATCATTTCCTTGTGAGCAAGCTTAAACAACGATATCTAGAATTTTGACTAACTTCATGGTTGAAACATTCGTTTTGACTAACTTCATGGTTGAAACATTCGTATCCTATGTTCAGTTAGAATAACAGTCGAAAATTAAAGCAAAACGCAGACTTTATCCAACGCGATTGTATTTCCATGAATTACAACGTCGTTAACTGTTAAACATCTCACGTGCAATCAGTAATTAGATGCTTCCCGTACGCTTAATGACTTTGTGAATACAACCAAAACATGATAGACAGGTTTACTTCATCACTTATACACCCCACCTATTAATTGTGTTACGAGTAACATTTATTATATTTTCCATACGATTTATACAGTACTTTAAGTGGGCTAAGGCATATGTGGATTATTGGGTCATTTCTTCCTTCCCCAATTCCTTACCTGTATAGTGTGTCCGTGTTTTTCATAGCTGCTCATGTAATCTCCTCGATGAGGCGACTTCGAACGCAAAATTTTGTTGCCCAAGATTGCTCCTAATCCAAGTATATATTTATACTGGGAAATCCAAGTTTGTTTAAAAAAAGTTAACAAAACAAATTACCGAAGACTGTTTTATGTTTAGATAAACCATCCTTCGTCGGGGTATTGGGTGGAAAGGCGTTAATATACATCAACAGCACACAAGTATCAGATATTCGATTTTCTTACTGGTGGATTGATCAACATTTATCTGTTTCTCGGGTAAGTGAAGTAATACACTTAGTTTGTTGTTATGGTATATAAGGTTTGATTCAATGTTGCATCATCTTTTCTGACATGCGCTAACTATGATCGCTGATAATTTATATACTTTCCTAGCGCATTTAATTTCTTTTTCAATTTCTTGTTTAAATTTTGTCAACCGCCGTATTGTTGAATTGGCTGCCAGTATTAAAAGAAGTTTCGACTTTTTTTAACCAGCAATTTATATTCAATGCTAAAGCGAAGAAGAAGCGGTTTGCCAATTTCCACCTCATTTCGAGTGATTGAAACTTCCATAAAGAAATATCCGTTAAACTCTATTCACATCCACAGACGGCCGTTGGAGATTTCCAAGCTGTCAATGGTTACTATCTTATAGATGTAGATCGTATTGACCCTGTTTCTCAGCTTTGCATTCGCTTTCACGGTTTTCAGAAGGAGATCTGTCGCGGGAACTCATGGAGTAAGTTAAAATCTGTGTAAACTTCTTCAGTTGTACTTCGTCGCTATTCTCTTAAGGGGTAAAGCCAGTTTATTACCTTGATCCAAATATGTTTTAGATCGATAGTCCAGACTCCAGCACGTCGAACCATTAACAAATAAGTGGTTCGAATCCATAGTCGCTAGCTGGTTAGTAGTGTCATTGGGGAAGGCTCTTAAAAAAGAAACTAAATGCTAGAATAAAATCTATAGCAATATCTTGCGTCCTATTCGACACACTACAATATCTGGTAATACTGGAATATACCCTTCGCAGTACCACTCATAAAGATAAACATGATTATCCTATTCTGTCATATCGGCATGTGTAGCATGCCTTCTCTCGTTTTAATATTTATTCCTCTCAGATGTCACTTCTCCTCAAAACGTCCGAATAACATCCAGCAACATGAACCACGTGGTACACTGGGATTATCAACCGGACAACGATTTTCCAGGAAGGGTGTTTGATGTCGAACTTTACGAGTAAGTATGACACAAGGTGCTCGTGCAAAAAACAGGCGTTTAAACTCGTAAATTCGTTTGAAAACCGATAGGTGACAATCTTATTTCCTCGGCTATTGTATTGAGTGGATGCAGACGATATAAACAAAGCCCAATTTCGTTTAATCATCGACTTCGTTTGCGTACAGTAATAAATGTGATACGATGTAGACTAATGATTGCCCATATGATAGAGCTAACCATATACGTTTTCCCATATCCGGAAAGATCATATGTTTACTTTATCTCATTTATTTCGTTATAATAAAACCGGTTACCTTAACGTAGGATAGTTTTTTTTTTTCAGGGGTAACACATAGTAGCACCTGAGAACGAAGTGTCTATAAATATTATATCTTTGTTGTATGAAAGAAATATTCACGCCGGGAAAAACACCTTGCAGTGGATTCTACTGATTTAGCTCAAAAGATTTCACCCGCGAAGCTCAAATATTGAAAATGTTTTGTTCGCAGTGAAGCATTTGCCAGAGAATGGGTGGCGGTTCCGGAGTGTCATATGATTCGTAATGTCCGATGCAACATATTCAATTCAATTCACGACGTGACAAACGCAAATGAGTGTCCAGATTACAGCAATGGAGGCCAATTTAATGTGCGGGTGCGAGCTTGCCTTACCACCAGCATATGTAGCGAATGGAGCTCACCAGAAAGACTCCTTATTCTTCCCGAAGACGGTAAGAACCTTTTTACTTATACAGTGAAGCAGGTGGGAAAAGCAAAATGTTGACAATAATGCTTTATGATGTTGCAAAAATAAATACAGTATATCCATCTTGAATTTCTTTTAAATTAAAATGTAAATGAAACTAAATGAGTTCGTTTTTTATTCTAATGACTATAAACGTAACCGAGCATTATTCACTAGGGGCATAAAACGCAACAATAGTCATAATCTGTCCTCGACTCTATATCGACCAAACCGATTTTTTACAAATTATTTGTTTTACTTTTAACTGAATATTTAAAGATTTGTGACAATTTTTATATAAAATGTAAAATTGTATTTGCAACGAGAGAAAACCATCGGCATGTTTCATCAGATATCATTGAGTCGCCGGACTTCGAGTTGCTGGGGGTGTTCGCGGAAACCCAGCTGCGCCTTTTGAACAAACCGGCTATTGTGGAGGCAACGAACAAGTCACTGGCGTGCTATTACTACAACAACTTGCAATACAGGATCAAGTACTGGGGAGCGAACGACAGCGCACAGCCAGTACGGGTAGGATATTTTGAAGGCCTCCCTAAAAGTAGAATTTGTATCTTTTGCGGAATAAGCAAGGTGATATGATGCGAATGATTTTGAATCGGTTTACCAGTCGAGGCTGTTGCATTCGCAAGTTTATACATTTAAATCTTTATTGTGTACTTTGACAATGCACTTAGCGCACGGCAACTAAACCATAAAGATTAATGGGTTAAACTACAACTGTATAAATATCTTAGTCATACACCACAAATACTGTCTAATCTCCGGCAATTCGTCATCAGTGGGGAAACGGTAATCTGACGATTGTCTGGGTGGTGGCTATCCGTTTTCTCATTCACGTTAAACATGACTATCCTATGCTGTCCGTGGACGGATTCGGAAAATAACCAAGAATTTTGCAAAACACAGGAAAACGTGGCAAAATTTGACCGAACGACGATTTCTCTCAAGTTGTTCGAAGAACCACAGCCGAACACACTGATGTGTGTAAGCATGTGCATTGAAAACTATCCGTTTGTTTCTAGCAAGTGGCGAACCAAGTGCAAGGTCGCAAATATATCAAAACCCGAAGGTATAGGTTAAAAGTACATTTTCAGACGATATAAATTAACTCCCGAGCACGAAATGTTCTGAAACAATAAAACAAATAACAAATTATTCACAAGCATTACTTGCGCAGTTTCGATGTTTACAGGACTAAAATCAACCATTTTAACGATATTTTTATCGGATTTTCTTAGGTTAGTAGGTCCGTCACTATGCCATGGAGTGTATACTCCATATGCATAACTTTCAGCCACACAACCGTCGTATTTTATAATTAGGTTCCCCGGCGCCATCTACCGTGTACGAAGACACAAGATTTAAAGTGATACTCTCGTGCACACTTACCATTGTCTTCATCATTTTCATTGTTTTGATTATAAAGACAAAACGTTTTTATCAATCGATATCCAAATACGACGAGGAGCTGCCGAAAGAGCTGGTAAGATAACCCATTAGTTATCTATTATTACCACCCGTCTTGTTTACTAAAGGCGTTTATTCGCTCTGAAGCTGTTTCGGTACTGGCCACCAGTCAATAGGTGGTTGAATGGAGACCAGCTACTAGCTAGTCCGTTATATCCTTGTACAGGGGCGGACGTCGCGTCTCCTGGGCGCATTGCATTTTTAAACCAGTAGAAAAGACATAACCATATACAACACATTGCAATAGCTCCGGTAACCGGACGTCGGATACGAGGTATTCTGAAGATTGCCAACAACAGTAGTCTCGAATCTTTGATTAAGCCGCTTTCGATTTCCCACCCATGGGGATAAACACAAAAAAAACTATTCTTTATTACATATTTTCTGTGTCGTTAATTGTTCGTGCCCTTTCACAGCTCGACGTAATCCTGGACATGGAACAATTGGAATCTCTCTCGGGTTCGAACCGCTCAGCCAGGGGCTCCTTAAGAAGCTTTACAAAATTTGAATCAATATATTCGGACTGTGCGGCTGATATTTCACCGGACCGCTTAGGTAGGGCAATCCTTGCGTGTTTGCAATTCGTGTGGTATTCGTACTGTTATTTGTGCAAAGTTTTGGACCTCCAACTCAGTCACTAGTTTTTTTACCGAACTTGGCTTTGGTATAAGGAGCTCATAACGAATTATTTTCACTGCGAGTTTTTTCACCCGCCAGAATACAAGTGCTGTCGTTTTCTCGACCCTAGGGGGTAGGCCTAAAGCACAATAATCACGCTGAACCACCTCTCTTCACAGAAAACTTAAACGACGATTCATCAGTTTTCGAGCAAGTCATAGCGTTTGACACGAGGTCAGAAACTCAGATTCATAGAAGCGAGATCGACTTGAGCTACACGCGAGGTACATCCTGCACAAGTTTGCACGGCCATACAGAAGGAGCCATTACTTCCACATTTGACAGCAGCGATTTAAGCACGACGGACGCGGCATCATCCGATCACAAGGCGGGAGATCCGATTTGGAGCGTAAATGCAACGGGACGCACCGCGGAAGACAACGTCACGGGTTGGCACGAACCGATTCTGCATTTTGCAAAATCCACAATCTCGAAGGTCAACCCAACTTATTACACGAACGAAAACATGGGTCAGCCCAAAATCGAATATTATCCCAGTTTCAACATATCGGAACCCTGGGTTGAAAACAAAAGCAACAAATTTCCAAATAGTTTCGTTCAACAAACGGAAGACTTGCAGAGTGGTGATAAGTTATCACACTCCAAAAATGGGTCGTACACTAACAACACTCTACTTCAAAATAGTGGCGTAACCTACGAAAGTTCTTCCGATGAAATATGCACGGTTACAGATATTATAAATTATCCTCCTCGATTCTACGACACAACGATTCAAAGAAGAAATTTAAATCAGCTTGCCGAGGAGCGGGAAGGCAGCGCAGCGTGCGCGGTGCCTACTGTGCAGTTTGACGCTCAAAAATTCACTAAAACTAGGAAAACTGAAACTGCAGGGAATTCGACTTACTTGGGCAGACGTGTGTGTGCGTGCACGCCCCCGCGTTCCAGAAGGTTCAGCGAATCTCTGAATCAACGAAGACGACTGGATTCATTCCGCTCTGTCGACTCGGGGTTCCCGACGTCGGACGAATCCCTGACCCCTCCCCTCAGCCCAACCGATCACTTTTGTTCACTTGGAAAACCGAACCCTCAAAGGCGATTCACACTACCTCACGTTTTAACCCAAAACAAAGTTTGTTCAAACTGCAATTACGTAGTAAACTCGCAAAACGTTATTTCCGTTAATGCGGGGATCGTACAAGCAGAGCTTTTCAGCCGGGATCCTGGGCTCGCGGATACTGAAGATCTCGACTCAAGTTATTTAAAACTTTCCGCTTTGAACAAACTGATGGGCGGATTTACAGAGTAAGTTCGTCACAGCATCACGTACCATAAGTTCCAATTGTATACATTGTTAAAAGGTGTCGTGTGTAATCAATCGTTTTATTAGTATTACAAATCGTTTGCTTCGTGAATAGGCCGACTTTTTGAACTTATTCGTTACGTGTCGGAACGGCAGAGAAATGTTGGTAGGATTGAAACTAGCCGATTGTCATAATACAAAGCAAACGATGACTGGACCATATGGTTCAATAATGCGTTGAACTAAAACAGTAGCAGCATTTCCCTTGAATGCAATTCATTGCTATATCTCGGGTAAACCGACCAATGTCCTGGTTTCAAACACCAAACTACGTTTTCCCATCCTCGATGATAAAGAGGAGTATCCTAATTAAGCATACCTTCATATAAAATACACGTTTCACACGAGCATTTTATTTTGGTTAAGTCCGCTGTTTGGTAACGCGCACACGGGATAAAGAAGCAAACATAAGAAGATATACAACTGAAACCAGATCCGCGGGCGGGTGACGCCGAACGGCGGCAGCAGCGGGTACAGAAATAAAACGGCCTTTGTAGTTCATGCGGTCTACAGCGGGCTGGTTTTGGTCGGCGGGGATTTTAGCATCAAAGTTACACGAAATTTCATTTCAACGATCGCGTGCGGCGACAGCGGCTATATACAAACTGCATTTCGATTTGTGGGAGATGGAGAACGCGGTTAGGTGACAGAGAGAAAAAAAACGTAGTTGGGCAGGAGTCTTTCGGTGCGCGGGTCATGGGCTCAAAGGAATGCATGGACTATTTACAAACATACACGGTCGTGGTACAGGTCTAATGCGGTTTGAACCGGTTCAAAGTAGTTGGGTGCGGTGGCCACCGGACCATTGACGACAACTCAATCAACACCCGGCCAAGAGCTGAGAACTTTTTTCAGAAGGAAAATAAATAGCAGCAGTTGTGACGTCAGATCGACTCATGGTGGCGTCATCATCAGTGTTTGTGCTTGTCAGGAGTCTGACGGTCCTTGGTCGCCCCTCCCGCAAATTGCGTCAAATCCATTGGCTGTTCGTCAGCACCACGTGACTGACTGCGGTGTCCTGATTGTAGGAAAATTTATGATAAAACTTGCAGTTTACGAAAGGAAAAGTCAGAACAACATGGTGTTTGGTTCCTAGCACTTATGATCAATTTTACAGTAGATTACTAACTATACAATATGAGCCTCACGGTAAATCATGTCCAATACACACTACCATGCCTATGTAAACCAAACTGGATACTCGGTATGCCGACGATGAATCAGCAAACTGATTGAATGAACCGACAACTCACCGGAAGTAGAGCTCTCCTTGTGCTTGGAAGATGATTTCCGCTGATCCTGCTTCCCCTCATGTTTTCCACCGCTAGATGACGCTTTCGAGGTCGGCTCCATACCGGGGATTCCCCCCAGTGCTGCCATCTGCAAACAACAAACAACGTTGATCACTCAAGTGGACACCGGGGTGAATACAGAAACGGCAGTATAAACATATTCTTCAGTTTTTTCTCAATTTAAGGGACAATTTTACTTTAATTACTAAAATGAGTACAAAATGAAACGCAAACTAAGACAGATAAAGAGTGTTCGTGTTTATCCATAGAAAAGGTAAACATTAAAAAGAGTATTTTATTAAAACCAATGTTTTGGGTAAACACAGTTTTAGTGACTTGGAACAAAGAAACACAAGACAACAACGAATGCATGGTTTAAGATCCAATGATTGTGGGTAAGATATCAGCCCGTTTAAAAGTTTTTTTTAAAAAAATGTGAAATTTTAATGAGGACGTAATTATGTGGGAAACTTAGAAGGTCAAACTCACCTGCGCTGATAGCAGTTCCGGACTCATCATGTCCATTGGCAGCCCCAGTAAGCTGTTCAAACCCTGGTTTTGGGCCCCCATCATCATGTGTGGGAATAACATGGGGTTGCCTCCAGCCCCAGCTAAAAAGGGATTCCCCATACCAGGAAACACACCACCACCCTGTGTGCAAGAGGTTTGAATGCATAATGTTGAATTGCTCATATACCAATAGGCTGCGACTTAGAGATGAGTTGTGGGTTAGATAAATAAAAGTAAAAATGTTACCCGTTGCAAAGCAGCCAGTGCTTCAGCCATCGGGTCGTTGAACGATGTTGATGTCGTCGGTTTATTCGACGAACTTGACGATCGATTTCCACTACTGCTGCGTTCGTTATGCTGAACAGAAGGAGTTGTTTAAAGTGGGGTCATTGTGTTACAAAAAAGGGTGAACAAACATGGGTCATTTGATATATCTATGTAAATATTTTTCAATTGAATCTGGTAAAATAAAATTGCTTTTACAAGTAACAGAAAAAAGAGAAAGTTGCATTACTATTAAGATGACACTGAAAAAATGTGCCTCTTAGAAAATATAGAGTTATGGCTTTTTATACAGCCTTTCTACTTTCTTACCTTTTTGCTCTTTCTGCCCCTGTCCCGGTCCCTCTCATGTGACGGGGTACGTGATTCTTTCTTTGATGAACTGCTGGGAGTTGCTCCTTGGGATAAAGCAGCCATTGCTGCTACTGTTGCTGGGTCTTGTCCAGGAAACCCACCACCCAACAAGGGGTTAGGCATACCTGAAGAGTAGGGGGTTATTAGAACATAGGGAAATATATGGAATGTCCCCTATTCGACCATTAATTAGAATTAGCCTTTTATAGGGTAGTAATAATATTGCAGGGACGGGTGCTATACAAAATATAGATTTGAGTTTCATATAAGTTTCATATCGCATGGTGAGAATATCATGTTTATCCGCCTTAAGGGCACAGCCTCAGACTACCGACACAACAATTAAGATTTGTTTACCTCCAAAGAAAGGAAGCATTGGGAAACCAGCAGCACTTAATGCTTTGAGGTCGTTCATCTGGCCCTGGCTCTGCAGGGCAGCCATCAGTTGCATTGGGTCGGGCATCATGAGACCCTGCGCTTGCATTAACCCCGGGAACATGTTTGCGGCCCCAGGGGGAAGTCCCCCTAGCGCGGCTGCCACCGCTGCATTGCTGCCAGCTTGACTTGCAGAGGACACCGAGTGGGAGGAAGAAGAGGATTTGGAGGTTGGGGATTGGGAGGGAAGGAGACGGGTGTGCAAATCCTTTGGCAGGAATTTCTATGGAGAAATAACAATATTAGCAAACAAACAACAACATGGCATATCGGATGAGAGTTCTTTTAATGAAGGATGGAATAAATGCCGTTAACTAGTTCTACCCACACTTATTTGAATGTGTAGTTTTGGGTTAAAAATAATGTAAACCAACTAAAAAAACGAGGTTATAGCAAGTTTTCGTAATAACTTGAATTTTTATTTACCTAAAAATATTGAATGATAATAAAAAAACAGTAAATTTAACAAATATGTGTGAAAAATAAGATTGGCATTTTATAGAGATTTTGTTTTTTAAAACTTGTTTAACGGTTAGCTAAAACGCATAGCTCTTTCCATCATTAACAAAGCAAATATTATTATGTGAAAATCTGTTTAAACTCTTCAGTTACTCAATCTTCTATACTTTAATCTCCCACCCTGACTTTATATTGGCATACAGTTAAAAATTTGACCATGTGAAATGAATGGAATAAATTCAATCACTTACTGATTTTCTGATTACATTTGACCAATCAGGTGACACTACAACATCTGGGTATACCCGTAGATAATCGGAGAGCGTTTGTAACTCAGGTGCTTGTCTCCCCGTTAGCTGGAAAGTTTGGAAAATTGATTAAAAAAGAAAAAAATGTAAAATTGTAACAGATGTTAATCACAAACCATACTTTCGATTGTTTGTATATTTATTTGAATAACCTAAACATGTTTTTTAGTCAGCATATTTGTTCACAATGTAAGCTAGGAACATTATATCCATAAACACTGCAGTCTTATTAAACATGCATCGCAATGTAATTTAAAAACTTAGACTAAGCACTGCTGTTTTCTGCAACCGGGGTAACATCACAATACTTTTTGATGGAAATTAATATTATTCGTGATAATTTACTTTGTGGCAACCAAACCCATCAGAGACAACAGACATTTCATTTGAAACATCTTTCACTATAGAATAAAACGTTGATCTTACTTTCTTTCCTGATGTTAAGTTGACCACAGTAACCCTCTCCTCTCCTGTGAGCTGGCTGGGGTCAGATGGGGGACCTTTGTCGGGGTTCTGATGCGACGAACGTGGGCGATTGTGACGCTGGGATGGTGATCCTCTGCTCGGGGTCGAGGAACGTGACGGGCTCTGTTCGTTCGAGTGCTTGTCGTCCACCACACGGGGACTCCCTTGAGCAGGTTTAAGCCCCATCAGCATCTCTGGAGTGACACCTGGTGGCAACAACCCACCAGCAAGCAGAGCGGCTATATCTGCACAACAATGGACATTGTTACATTATAAAGTAAATTAAAATACTAGAACAACATCTGTTTTACATTTTTTTAAACCAAACATGGGTTTGAATCATGAATCTGTGACCGCATGGGTAAACCTGGGTGTCCTTAATGTACGGTTGGATATTTAAGTTGGTCATCAGACAGATTTGTGAGAATGGGTGACATTTTTTTTATCTAGGCCAGTTTCGTACCCATGATAGTTCCGCCACACAACGCTTAGATACCTTTCTATTGTTATTAAATGCTTGAGCGAAATTACCTGGTGGTAAGTTGGCAAGGTTGTTTAGCACCTCTGGTGGAAGACTGAAAAATGGGTTGGAAGGGTCAGGGTTCATTGCACCGGCATTCATCTGCTGAAGCAACCCCAGCTCCGACATCTGCTGCTTCATTGAGGAAGATGTGGATGCTCTTCCCGATGACGTGGGAGCACTGGAGGTTGGGAGCACGGATGATGGTCTTTGTTTATCTGGGGTCTTGATGCGCGTGTCATCGCTCTCCAGGCGCTTAGCACTCATCGCAAGCTTTTCGGCATCTTTCAGCAACTTGTCGGCTTCTGCAAGCATTTCCTGTCCTTTGCTGGGGAATTCCCTTGTTTTGGGTGAGGCTGAGGGTTTAGGGCTGATCATGGGGTCACTCTCCTGCCCGCTCATCTCCAGGGTGGTGTCGGAAGGGTCAATTTTCTTTCCCCCACTTTCATCCAGTTGCTGCCGAAGCGTTTGGTAGTCGAGCACAAATCCTGAAATATAAATAAAACCTATGTCAACCAAGTTTGTCCTTTTAGGGAAATATATTTAATATTTTAAGTATAAAGCTTAAAGCTCCTACACCAATGTACACTGAGCTGTCAAAAAAAAGTTAAAGAACAAGTCTAACGTGGGCTGAGCCATGAGCAGTTCTTGGTGCAATAAAACAAAGAATTGCGCACCAGTACGCCTCAGTGCCTAGGCCTTAGAATTTTTAAAGCATAATTTTAGTTCACTTATTGGGGCCAGGGGAGCAATTAAGAAAGTGCTTTACTCCTATGTCAAACAAAAACGCCTTCATCGATTTCTTATTTCTTCTGGTCTTATTTTTAAATAGGTTGATTTGTTGCAAATCCAGTTTGTTTTAAATTGTAAGGATGTTTGTAAGGTTTGTTAAAACTTCGACAAAATAGACAGGTGGTCAACACTGAGTAATGTCGGAAATCCACTCTGCATAGGCACAGTGTAAAACTAGCAGTAGCCAGTCTAGTAGATGGAACAAATATACATAGAATGGTGAACGCTGTTGCAAATTAGCACAAAGCTGTACTTACAAATCAATCTTGATTCGAAATAAATATATATTTCATATTTTAACAGCAGTTTCAAACTGCCTTATGCACAAACCAATAAATATAACATACAACGCACCGGAGTTATTCTTAAGCCAGTCTGCAAGGTCTTCATTGAGAGGAGCGTCGTCGCCGGACAAGCGCACGCCTTCAGTGTTGTTGACCACCGGTATCCTTGTGTCGAGTGGTAGCATGGCAGGTGAGACAAACTTCGATTTCCGGGATTTCTATTAAAGAAAAGTGATTAATTAATTGTAGGTACATACCAAGAACAGTGATGTTATAGCTAAAAAGCTGAACAATTGACTAATTGTCAGAATATGGGTCTCATAGAGACAATTTTGCATAAATTGCTTTACATTTTGGTTGCTGAGACCAGGTAAGCATTAAAGGCAATTAACTCTAACTCTAGTGCGTGGCTATCATCAAGAGAAATACAAATGTTTGCATGAAATTACCCTACCATTTGGCAACAAAACACCCTAGTATTTTGCGATTGAATAAAATTTTGTGGTTTATGTTTCTATTGTGATGATCAAAAATGTGTGCAGCAGTGAACCGGAAGTTCTCTACACTGAGTTCAAATAGGTTTCTTAAAGAAATATTTTAAAATTAAAAAACTAGTTTAAAGGTTTCTTATTATAATTTAAACCTTGCTCGACTTCCCAGGACTCTCTTCTTCCATTTTAGGTCCTCCGAACATCGCATCCAATTTGCTCCCTCCTCTTCTCTGAGGAGTAGTCCTCTTCTCCCCCAGTAAACTCGCTATGCTCTTCTCTGAGGACTCTTTCGGCTTGCCCACATCTAAGGAAGAGGAAGACTTTTGCTCTTGATCTTGCTCCTTGGTCTTCCCGGATGTTGTGGGAGGTGGCATTCCTCCGGGCAAAAGTCCCTGCATCATGGCGAGCTCCGGAGGAAGCCCCATGCTCTTTAGGAGCTTCTCCATCTCACTAGGAGGCAACATGGGGGGCATGGAGGATGCATCGGGTTTGTTCATCATCTGGAAAGGGTCGAGCATGGGGAAGAAGGGAAGGAACGCAGCAGCTGCAGCAGACATCGGATCGACTCCAGCTTTCATGGCATCCTGCATCATCTGGATCGTTTCCAAGGTTTAAAATGAGAAAAAAATATAATTTGCAGCCCAACATAACCCCTGCTGGACGCATGAGGCAATCTGACGACTGTCTTTTAAGGAATACAAGTAATAACACCCAACCTATCTGTTTCTTTTTTAGAATTGGCTAAAACTGTTAAACCTTTAATTATAAAACAACTTGTGTAGTAGCATTACAATCCACCTGCTGTATTGCGGCGTTTGGGTTATTCGCCGATGACATTAGTTGTTCTGGTGTTTGCATGAAGGGCATCTTCATCAACTCGTTCTGTTGCTTCGAGGAAGTCTCCTTCGACCTTGATTGGGATGGGGAAGCAGAGAGATGCCGGTAGCTCGAGTTCGACCTCGGACGACCCCGTGAGGTCGACGGCTCTTTGCTCTCAGATTTCGCCATTTCCTGTAGAAAAACAAGGGAAATTATTTACTGTAAGAGGTATGTTTTTTCAATGTTACACTAAATTAAGTGACGCTTACTATTTATTGCAGGGGTCGGCAACCTGCGCTTTTTCATCCTTTTGACGTGGCTGTGGCTCTTATTTATTTTATTGCTACTGTAGCGAGCGCTTAACAAGTTTTATTTCGAACTAGTTTTGCAGCTCCCAGTAATTTTTATTGTGTAATATTGATTAAAATGGCTTTTAAAAGTGCAAAAGATTGCCAGCCTCTTATTTAGTGCAAACAAAATATTTGTAAGTTTGATATTCTCCTTTTTTACGTTAAAATAATTTTAGCATTTAGGAATATCAGGATAGGATGGATATTTAGGCTTTATTCTGTCAATGGAAATGCATTATCACATGGGCAATCGTCTTTTTATAAGCATTCCAATTACCAATTTGAAAATACAGAGAATACAATTGTTTTGTTTAAACTGTCTTTTTTACAGTGGTAAAGAACTGCATTCTAAAACTCCACATAATTTTGGCTTAAACTGCCTGGCAGTTCCATTAGGATCAGCAATTATTTAATTTTGATTCTAGGCATTTTTAACTGACCCTTAAATTAGCTAGCAGTGATGCCGAACTATTTCCGAGCTCTTCATCTTTGTTGCTTGAACTCGATTTCGTGGAAACACTGGAGAACTTACCACCCTGGAAGGAAACTCCAGTTTTAAAGAATAAAAATATTTTCCGCAAGCTTAATTCTTAAATGTTATTCAATATAAAAGCATTATTGTGCAAGCAGATTAAAACAAGAATGGACAGGAAGTTTTTGAATATTCTCTTAATGATACACAATAGACGGATGGTGTTTTTTTAATCTGTGCCCCAACAATGACCAGTGATTCCCAACCTATTTGAGACTTGAAAATTTGGCTTAGAATTGTGAATTACATTGCAATATAACCAGTATTTATTGTTATAAAAAATGTACCTAAAATTATAGTACACTCAATAAAATATTAGCAATAAAGACAGCAAACCTGGGTGGCAAATAGGGGGTTCTGCTGGGTTGTGGGTGACGGGGCAAATGAGAGCGAGGCATTGTTTGCCGCCATCAGCTGTTCAATCTTGCGCTGTAATGCTTTGTCCATCGGTGAGAGCTGCGGATATAAATCAAGGATTATTTTTAAACATGAATTTAGATATTTACTGAGAATTTTCAGAAAGCCATTTTGTTATGTTGGGTTTGAAGTCCCGAATGAGGCACCTCATTTTAGAGATCGAGACCCAACATTTGTCGCAAAAACTTACAGACTGCGCTGAAAACTGGAGTCCGGATGCAAGGGAGGACTGCATAGGAGGATCGGGTCTTCTTCTTCTACGTCCTCTTCGTGAGCTGCTTGACCTCATTGGGGGTTCCACAGCCCCAGCAGCAAGCATCTGAGCCATGGCCGCTTGCAACTGCTTCTCGCTTGCTGTGGAAGAGAGAAGGTAATGAACAGCTACACTGATAAAGCTCTTGGTAACTTGAATTAGATATTTATTTGTGGCACATTTCTGGTTAATCTTAAATGTCTGTTGGCTACTATACCTGCAAGAAAATCTGCAGTTGAGGTGATGGTATTCTGGCTTGAAGTAAACCCTGCAGATGAGAGTGGGGTGACCCGACCATCCGAAAGTGGGGTAGATGGGTGAGAACTGGGAGTTCCCGGCCTTAGGAAGGACCCAATTTGACCCGGTATGGCAGAGGGAAAGGTTTGACTGGGTGAAGGCCACTCTCCATTCAAAATGCAGTAGCATACTTGCTCCACCCGCTGGATCAAAACACGATCCTACAGAAATACCATAAATTTAACAATTGCATTTTAAAAGCCACATTACCACGACTAGTGTTGAAACAATTAAGAATCTGCTTGACAGACAGTAACCATAAGGGCTCTTTATCAGTTAACAGTTTAACTGATTTGTGCCATTTAACTACTAAAAAAGTCGATCGATTTTAAATCCATAATTTATTGGAAAGTAATATTATGTAGAATCAGGTTAAATGTCCAAACAGGTGGTTTTATTTCATATATTACCTTTGGCCATCTGCCGGAAGTTGATTGTGACATCATAGAAGAAATAAGGAATCCACCGTAGTTTGAGTTGATGGCGTTGAATAAGCTGAAATGTGGGAGGTTGTGTTTACAAATACAATGCTTAAAGAAACGACATCACTATTTTTAAATTTCTTGGATTTGATCCAATGAATGAAATATACATTTTTAAGTCGTAAAAACTTCTCCACAAGATTAAACAAAGATCCCATACATTTCCATCTCTCATATTCAAATCTTAAAAACCGAACTTACAAAATAATTTACAAATATCTTCAATTTGAAAATCTTAAAAAAATATGGGATCAATACTTATTATTTAACAAGGAATGGCAATCACCCCTGGAAACTTACTCGTGGGACATGGGGTTACTTTTCGATCGTAACGACATTTGCACTGGTGTGGCTGCTCGTCTTTGTCTGCAAACATATGCATTTCAATTATTTGCTTATACAACAAAAAACTATACATATTTGTAAGTATTACATCATATTTGCAAGAAATTCATGGTTTTGGATTTGCAACCCAATTTTTCTAGCTTTAAATAGTAGTTTGCAACAAAACTATTCGCACTGTTGTATTGGGTGAGACATGTTCAATTTAGAAAAAAATGGACCAAATGCAAAAACGTAGCAGAAGAGCCACATATTTCCAAAGGAAGTATAGTATGTAAACCAGGGCTTTTCAACCATGTGTATTGTACACCCAGGTTGTACCAAATTGTGTGTACCAAAAGGGTCTATCACTATAATAGGGTGTACTGGGGTGTACAACATACTATTAAACAATATTGTGAATTTATTATACCAGGACCAGGTGTTACTGTATCAGTATAAATTGACAAATCTATGATTCTGACCTGGTTGTACTGGAGTAACTTAACTATTTAAAGGCCACTATATACGAGTAGACCATACAGAGTGTATTGGGTTGTGAAGACCGGGGTCAGTGGGTGTTCAAGCTTTTGGGCAATAGTTAAAAGTGTGTACAATTTTTTTTTAAAAAGGTTTAAAAGCACTTTGTAAACCACTAGTTCGATTAGTTGAAAAATATCAGCAAGCGATTGTGAAGCCTACTCTAAACACATCACTCAATTGGACTCACTTCTCTGGGTCTTCTTTTTCGCTCGTTTCACCTTTGGAAGATTTTTCCTCTGTTAGATCGGAGGCTCCATTTTCCTCCGGATTTGAAGGCTCCTTCTTGACATCCGAATCATCTTCCTTCTTGATGCTGAGGTCAGCGACTTCTTTGTCCGATGGACTCATCGCCTCCTCTTTTCCAACGTCTTCTTTCTTAAGAGCTTGCTCCACAGGAGCGTCCTCCACTGGGTTGGATTCAGGTTTGGACTCTTCCTTGGATGAGGACTCTTCCATGTGTTCTGCCATGAACAAAGGTTGTTCGTCAGTCTAATGCCGTATTACAAAAATATAATTAATTGGGATATGGGGTAAATTACCCATTCCCAACATTGATGTTAAATTAATCCCTGCAATAGCCAAGTACAATCTGCTATGGTAATCTTAGGAAGAAATGTTACGTCGTGTTGTGTGAGTATTAGCGCACCGGGAAATTAGAACTAAATAAAGACTTTACAGTTATTCACACTTAAAATCGTTGTATTACCTTGGACTTCCTCATTATCTTCAACCTTTGAATCTTGGTTCTCCAGAGCATCTTCCTCTTTCGGGGCAGCATCTTCAATTGAATCATCAACATCTTTTTCCTTGGTGGCCATGGCATCTACAGAATCTTTAGGAGTGGCAGGATCCTCATTAGTTTCTTGTTCAACATCTGCTCTCAGTGTGACCTGGTGGAAAAGTTAAAATTTATTATTGCAGTAACAGTTTGCAAGAAAATAGCAAATTATTTTATTTTATGTTTCTTTCAGAGAGACAATACAAATCAATAATATAATCAAGTAAAACTAAAAGCAGCAGATTCAGTGAAGTAAGCCCCTGGACTTGTGAACTACATGTAAAATGGGGCAATGAAAAAGGCCAATATTAGTAAAGACATAGCTTGCCTTTAAAAGTTTTAGCATCCGTTGCTATCTAAGATGAAATTATTTTAAAAAAGGCCAAATAAATCTTTTTTACTTGTATCTTTAATTTTCTTTGTTGCTTTAGAAAAAATTAAGGTTTTACCTCAGTTTCTACTTTGGCTTCCACATCATTTGCCTCTTTCGATATCCCTTCCTCCACCTCCATATCTTGATCCTCAGTTTTAAGGATATCATCTTCCACCACTGGATTGGACTCATCATGTGTTTTATCGTCATCCTCTGATTTCACACCATCCTTCTCCATTTTTTCTGCTTTTTCTTCATCTTTTTGCTCTGAAGCTTCAGTCTTCTGAATCACGTCATCGTCTTTTTTATCAGGATCATCCGATTTTTGTTCCTTGTCCTCAGAATTTTGATCCTTTTCTTTCATGACATCATCAGCAGCTTTAGACTCCTCCATCGATTTGGCTTCAGCTTCCAGCAAAGCTAAGGGAAATCAAGTAGTCCCGTCAGTTAACTCAATAGGAAAGAGCAACACTCGTCAGCCAAAAGGTTGTTGGATCAGATCTAACTGTTCGGCTAGTCGGTTGTGTACATGGGCAATGCAATTAGTGGATGACATATGAATGCAGCAGATTAATGGTTCGAATTAAAACAGTAACAATTCTATACAACACACTACAATAACTTCAATAAATAAGCCAAAGTGGGTGTGTTTTCATTTACGGTTACAAAACATTGACATCCTTCATAAACAAAGAAATTGTCAATTAAAATACATAATTGCCTATAACTTAATAAATGCTTTTTTTAGTGAGACCTAATTAGAAGTTTACTGAACGATTAAACGATTATCTTACCGGCTTTTTCTTCTTCCTCTTTTTTCATTATCTTCATTAAATTTTCCAATTCCGCTCTGAAGTAAAATGACAGTAATTTTACAAACTTCAAAGAGAAAATATAGCTACATTTGTGCCAATAGATCATGTTAGTATTTATTTATGACCATCAAAGAGAAATGTATTTTTTACTAACAAAAATGAAACTTCCGAGTTGGATTGAAATACGCTTTGGACTTTTGTACTTGCCATATTATTACACAAACATGTCCCTGGTAATGATAAGGTATACATAAGGGATTGGGAGGGTTACACTCTTTAGCCTTGGCACCCTTAACTAAATATGCACCGGTGCAATATGAATGTCTTATTCAGGATGCTTACTTTTCCTCTGCTAATATTTGTTGTTTAAACGCAGTGGGATTTGATTCGTATTCTCTCATGGCATTCAGGAAGGACAAGCTTGCGTCGTTCAATGTGTGGATTTCCGTCCGTGTGACACCATGTCTGTTGGATCATAAGCATTAATCAGATACATCGATTTTAAAAATGAAAGCATATAATTAGTATTGCATTCGCTAAACTTCAACTGGACCACGTTCTGGTTAGCAGTGTCCTTTGGGCTCACACTACGGTCAGATGTTAAGATCAGTGGATTCACATGGGTTCATTCAGCATTGCAGAATTAAAATTGTATCAAATATTAAACAAATGGCAAAAGCACCAGAACTTTATTAAGGGTAAAAGCTAATTCTCTTGTGGTAGTGGGCTGCAAATCTGACAAGATTCAGCGACGGAGATTTTTCGATATCATTGCTTGGTGGCACAGTGAGCCATTTACCGATGAAAACTGGGACTTCAAAATAAGAATAGTCAAAGAAATAAAACAATTCTTTATTGGTGGAATATTGATAGATGGATTCAAGCAGGGAGATAATCCAGCAGAAGTTCGAAGAAAGTTGGAATGAATTAAATACATTTAAAAACACACTACCTGTCCATTGCCACCAGTAGCTCATGATCATGTACTCCAGAGCGCCACCAAATGGGGAGTTCGGGACTTCGTTGACACATGGCTAGTCGCTCCTTCAGTTTGGGATGTGGAAGGATCTCGGTTCGAATCTTATCAAGGAGACGGATGCGGTAGAGTGTCCTGGATGCCCGCTCTTCAGTGATGGGATCAACATCAATGTTCGGAATCTCT
>CH000225.1:2998-17098 GCA_000149265.1 Ciona savignyi | reverse complement strand
ATGAGGTATTACCTGTTGTTCGAATTCTATTCTAGAATGGTTTCTTTAGATTTATTTTTAATCCTTTTACAATTGAATTTAAGATTCTAAATTCTGTATAACAGAATATTACTCTGGCAATCAATTAAAATGGAAATTGACAGTATATTACATACGTACATGATGAGCAATAAAAAATAAAATAATTGTGAAGTGTTCTTACGTCCATCTCAACAAGTTGATGCTTTTTCTCACTCTCTGCAGGGAGCACAAGTTCTTCATCATCCCCGCTAAACTGGATGTCCATCGCCTCTGTGTACCTCTTCCTCTTCACATTGCGTCCGGACCTTCTTTTCTGTGTTGGGAGAAAAGATTGGAGAAATAGTGGTGGTTTGGAAAACACATGTTCATTTAACGGATCTTTGTAATAAGCCAGGAAATTATTTGAATCACCCAATACCAATATAAAGTGCGAGTCTAAATTCGTATATATACATAAATAAAAATTTTACTTGCAGTTTGGTAATTTGTTCAATTTATGCCTAAAGTACAGAAAGGACATACTGTGTTTTCCCACAGACAATTTACAGTTCAAAAAAGTAATGCAGGTTATCCTTTACGTATCATTGTAAACACTTGTGTGTGTTTATTATTTATGCAAAATTCATGCTGTTTTGTTTGAATGATAGCTTAATTTTTTGGGTAAAATTCTACTTTTTTTTAACATTTTTCAACAGACCTCGATGAGGCTGTCTTCAGGTGAAGCAGGTGGGGTTGTAGGGTGCATTACGTCTGTGGCATTCATCTCGTCGCCGGAGTCGTAGCCACGCTTTCTCTTCTTCTTTGGCTTTACAAGCGTGGCAGGTGGTCTGGAAAGAGCAAGTGAAGCACCAATAAATATATATCCTTCGGGTGCATATTGCATGAAATTAATTGTAGAATCTTGGGGTCCAACAAAATAAAGCTAAATATTCAATTGGGAAAAAATCCATACTTCCCTTTAAAGTACTATATTGTATTGCTTTTTTATATGTATACCATTCAAAATATTACTTTGTGTAGAATTTTTAATTCAATTAAACCAAACTTATTTTTATCCAGTTAAACAATGGAATCCGTCCAAACACTACAATATAAAAAATTCTATGAATTGCCGTACTTTCGCTTCCTGTTTGTGGATGAGGACTTCATCTTTTTAGTGGTTTCAAGGTCCAGGAGATGAGATTGAGAGGAATCATCTGGGTCAGGAACAAATGTTTCATCACGTGCATCGTTGTTCATGCTATCACCAGAAGTTTCATCTGTAAAAAAACATGGGATTTGGGGTAGTGGAAAAATATGAATTTGAGCTGCCAATAAAGGTACTGAACATAAACTTGCACATAGCTCGCTTTATTTAGAACTGTTTAAATTATTCAATTATGAATCGAAATAATTGAAACCGAAAAATATAGTATTTGGTTGAAACATTTTAACACACAAAATACCTTCTGAAACAACAGCGGATCTTTCCTTGTCTAACTTCTTAATTTTTTTCTTCTTTTTCTTCTCTCCAGGTCCCCCATCACTCCTAAACAAAATTTAAATAGATTATTTGGTTAAGCCTCTTGATCAGCAGACAGGTGGTTGAATCCTAACCCAATGCTGATGATTATTTCATATTGACTTTACAGTTCTAGTTTTCGTAATGTGTTTTACAACTAATAATCATAAAAATACATTGGTGACAGAACAATCACAAAATACACTACTGGGGAACTAATTACATTTTGTTTTAACTTATACCATTGACATTAGTAACTTATATAACAAAATTTTTCTCTGTGTACAGGCCTTAATGATGAAAGTATTTCCAAAATGTTTAACCCGTAGATAATTTTACACACCCGTCGTCAGTGTCTTTTTTCTTCTTTTTCTTAGGAGGAGCTTTTACCTTCTTTCCTTCAGCATCCACTTTTGGGGTTTTTGGGGCTTTGGGCTTGCGGGGACGTTTTTTCTTGCCGCCTTTTAAACAGTAAGAAACTTGTAAATTACTTTTAGCGTATAGAATACCAATTTTTACCTGGGGTCATAGGATCTTCACCCATTTTTCCAGGGCTGCCTGCATCATGAGGGGGGAAACCGGGTGGGGCTTGAAGTTGGGTCATAGGGGGTCCACCATCCTAACAAAAAAACAATGTATTTAAAAACTCCAAAAAAAGCATCAAAAAAAAGAAATTGAAAGTTGTATTATATTACACCCATTTATCTTCTGAAATCAATACATTTACCCAAATTAAGGTTTAAATATATGAAATTTGTTTGAATGTGGATTTTTAATATGAAATAAAAGAAAGAGCTGACATACCTGTACACCTGGCATGTGGTGTGGTGCATGCTGGAGTTGAGACATGATCTGCAATGTGTAAACCTTAGTTTATGCATGGTGTGTGGTAGTGGAGATAAATAGTCCATAATAACAATGACCATGCCAAAATTTTGGACTGCTTATCTACATCAAACAACAGCATATTAAGATCATATAAAAATATTTCCAATATGATATAACCTACACGTGGTATGGATCCACACGAGATGATAAAACTTGGAATCTCAGGTGGGTTAAATGCTATGACCACTATTAAAAATCCCCACTTACTGTTGAGACACTATTTAATTTCTATTGGACTAGCTTATAAAGGGCATGCATTTTAGTATTAATTAGATAACTTATACAAATAGAAGCTTGGCTTAAAGCATAAACTCACCTGTCGGATACTGCGATCGACTTCCATCAATCTTCCGCGGATCTGCTCCGATCGGGGAGGTTGCTCAGGAGGTTGTGGCTCTGTAGAGTCTGCCTCCTCCTGCTGAGCACGCTGGAGTTGAGCTTGAAGCTGCTGTGCCTCGTGGCGGAATGCCTGGTTGGAACAGAGTGTAACCTCAAGTAATTCTGTCTGGTGGCTCACAAGATTACTTCGCAAAAGGTATTGTAGCAAGGTAATGTAAACACATTGTTTATTATTCTCCCGGTTTTCAATGAATGTCATATTAAAAATGATATTAAGGTTGTAAAGCTGGGGTAGGGCAATTTCTGGTGATGCGCAATATATAACAACTAAAATTTTGGACTTTCTTTGCTTATAAATAAACGATCTTTCTGTGTGTGCGTAATTAAAAGTCATAATCAGTTATGATGATTTTTAAGAACAAATGCGCAACATTTCTAAGTCGTGGCCATTCGATATTCTATTTGTGATTGCGTATAATGCTAAAAATATCTGTAAAGTTGTACCAACAATAGAAGATAATAAGCAATATTAATCATCAGAGGATTACTTATCATGATGATAATATATACTAAATTTGGCAAGAAAATTTTTTTTTTACATAATTTCTAATTCCCAACTATCAAGATTCGAAAATAGATAGTTTACATTAAAATAGGGATTTTAAAGTATTTTTTTGTAAACACTGATTCAAGTTGGTCACATCTATATTAAAAGCTTAAGAAATAACAGAAACACCAACTAACTTGTAGTCTTTGTTGAAGAAGTTGCTGCTGGTTAGGGTGCATAGGGGGCTGACCAGGGTAAGGGTGTCTTTGACCTGGCCCCATGTAGCCACGTGGACCCATTGGGCCACCAGGTTGTGAGTAAGGGGGTCGAACATGAGGTGGTCCCTGCGGATAGGGTCCGGACTGGGATTGAGGGCCATAATATGGGTGAGATCCATGTGGTAGGGGGCCATGTGGGTGGCGGGGTGGATATTGATGCTGTGGGTGCATTGCAGGATAATGAGGAGCTCTAACCATCGGGTTGTCATGTGGGTGAATGCTAGTAGGTGCACCAGCTGATGGGCCAGAACGTGGAATCTGAGGGGGCATTCCCTAAAATAAGAAAGATTAAAGTAATATATAACTAAGCAAGCCAAATATAAACCTTACCGGGACATTGTGCGTGTGGACAGGTCTGTATTGATTGGAATGTGTTGGGTAAGCTGGGTCATTTGGATGACGAGCAGGATGTCCAGCAGAAGTTGCCGGGACTATTCCAGGTCGATAAGCTCCTGGTACTTGGGGTGAATGGGGAAATGGTGCAGCAACAGAAGAGGGTGCTGGAGGGAAAGTCACAGTCTGAGGTGGGAAGATAGCATTCTGGTGCAAGCTGGGAGGTTTCGGTTCCGCAGTAGGGCTCGAAATTGGCACTGATTCAGGTCCTGCAAATGCAGGGGGTGCGGTTTGCTGCTTTACAGGTGATAAGGAAGTTACAGATTGATCTGCGGTATGCTGATTAGCTGTGGGTGTTGGAGCAACAGTTGGTGGGATTTCGTTTTCATCAGGAGCAAGATTGGATGTTGCTTCTTTCTCTGGTGTTTGAGCCAATGCTTGTTCCACATCTCCACTGTTCTCAGAAGATGCAACCGAGTTCGCTGTTTTCATGTCTCCAACTGTGTTGGTTTCCATAGAGGCAACACTGCCACTGTCATTCAGGGAGTTTTCTGATGGAGCAGTTTCAGCTTTACTTGCTTGCTCCTGCTGTGTGGAAGGAGTTTCAGGCTGATTCAATGTTTGAGGCATTGGTTCAGCAAGAGGGGTTTCACTTGGAGCAATCTCCGGGATTGGCACTGTGGGTTTTACATCACTTTGTACAGTTGGATTCAATGTGCTGTCTGGTGCGTTCGAAGTTTTAACCTCTGTCGGGGTGGGAGCTTCACTTGGTGTTACGTCTTGTAGCTGCTGCATAAAACTCCCGCTTGTGTCCAACGGTTCACCAAGCAGACTTTCTAAATTGAATTCATTATCAAATTCTGAGCTTTGTACAGGTTGAGTTGTAGGTGCAATTGAAGATGGTACTGGAACTGCTCCATTTGTTACAGCTTTGCTTCTGTCAGCAGGTGCCTGGTTGGGTGACGCCATTACCTGCTGGAGGTTAAACTGGGGCTGGGTGGCTGAGCTAGCCGTAGGTGGCTGTGGTCCCGTCGCTTTGTACACTAGATGAGGTTGGGAGTATCGGGGTTGGGGAGGTTGCCCGGGCATCATCTGTCGCGGCATTCCCATAGGAGATTGATGTGGTTGTGCAGTGGACATCCTGGGGGCTGGGTGACGTGGGCCTTGCCATGACCCATGCGGGTATCTTCCAGTTGGCCCATAATACCCATGCTGCTGCTGCATTGATATATCACCATTGTACGCTGCATGCATTCGGGGCATTTGAGGATGAGAGACTGGACTTGGTCCTTGGTTTGTGGGTGGTGGAGGTGACATCATATGTGTTGGGCTTTTAAATCCCTGAATGCCTTGATCAGTATGTGGGTTTGGAGAAGGAGTTACACTAGGCCTAAAATTTGGGGTGGTCTGTCCTGCATTAGGGTACTGTTGGTTCATAGTCTGTTTTGGAGAATAGTTGGGTAACCGTGCAGAAAGGGGTGACATGGGACCTTGCGAGTGCATGTGTGGGGAGGCCTGTGGAGCCGGGTATTGCGGAGTAGTCCTTGATGATTGCATTTGAGGTGAAGCAGGGGGTAAGTTGGACCCCTGTCGAATTGGATTTCGCATGGGTGAAAGAGGACTGCCTTGACGAGGTGACATTGCTTGTTGCATTGGGCGGGATGGAACACCCATCATCTGAAATGAGAAAACAACAGGAAATCTCAATGGAGTCCTCAAAATTGGTCATGGCAAACGGCAATTGCTGTGGGATCTGCCGTGGAATTTTGGTAAATTAAACAAAGTCCACGGAAAAAAGAATGCCGTAGGGGTTTAGATCACTTACTACCTATGTGTACTAATTTAAAAATTTTGCGATTAAAAAAAATGTCAAAAAGTTAGGAAAAAAAAGTTTCAAAGTGCACAGCCGCAGTTTCATCAAATTACACCATTGTAATACAGAACTTGAAACTCAAAATTCAATTATGCTCGCAGCCAGCTGTCAATCAAATCTCCGAAAGACTACGTCGCTTTAATCCTTACACCACGATTTGCTGAGTTTACAATTCGGCAAATTTAATTAGATAAATATATGGAGTGTGTGTCTTAATGACTCAATAGCATGTATTTCCTCATTCGGCATTATTGTATTTTGTTGTTTCTAACTGTAGGACTATCATATTTCGAATTATTATCTAGCTCAAACCAGATAGACGTTGTCCATTATTCTAAAATTGACGTTGAATTCAGGATTTGTAGGTTTTTTTGGAGCTATTGCAATGTGCTCAATTTTTATATTTAATAGAAATTTATAGGGATTACTTTCCTGTGTGCCTTAGTTTACAGACTACTATATCGGCTTGTGTTACCCAATTTAGAATAAACTTACATACCGATTTTGACTCGGTAAAAAACCTCACCAGTCGGATTTTGCGATCATGTAGTAATGGTTATAGATCCACGGCAATGTGTCATGGGCTTTTACGTTCATGCGATTTCCCACAGCATTTTTTTAGCCGTTGACTTAGCAAACAAATTTCAAGGACTGCATTGTGTTAAGACTAAATGTACTGTCCATAATCAACATACCTGAGATGGTTGCGGACCTGGATGGGAATGACTGGGACTGGGTCCCATTTTGGGCCTATATGGGGCGCCTGGTTTCATTTGGGCAGGGGCATTGCCCTGCATGGTCGCTTGATTCTGTTGCTGCATCGACTGTTGCTGTGACATTGCCATTTGTGCAGAAGCTTCGTCATATTGACCAGCACTCCCGGGGTGTTTTGATCCTGGATATATCAGCAGATAATACATATTTAATTCGTGCAAGTATTTTAGAATTTAAAAACCATCTAAAACAGGGTAATGGAATATTAAATACAACACAACTATATGTATGACCTAATGATATTCCAAAAAATAATTTTTTTTGTAATTCAATTTTGAAAACCTGTTATTAGAAATACCAAACAGTGACAGACAAAAAGAAGGGAAAAAATGGAAAAGGAAATTCCAGTGTAACCTAATCTACAGTTTTACTGTATTAAGTTACCTGCCACTATTGAAGCCGAACTCGTCAGATGTTGTGGAGCGTACATCGATGTTTGTGGGGGACCTGGGACTCTTTGGCCCGGTTGCCCTGGATATTGCTGAGCCTGGTGCATGTACATTGCTGTTGAACCAGGAGCAACAGGAGTGCCAGAATTCATACCTGGAAATTTACGCTATGAGATAAGATGGGATTGAAAAATTATGGTTTGCCACAGTAACTTACAAGCAACATGCTTTTCCGCTAATTTCTCTTGAACTAATTAATACCAAACCAACTATTATCTATTTTTCGATTTCTTTATTAAAATACATGCACTACTAATTTAGATTATAACTCTTAAAACATTATATCTTAACTTGGTTTTATCCAACTGTGAAGTTAAATTTACCTGGTCGCATTTGGTATTGGACAGCTGCTGATCGCTGCTGTTGGTATGATGGCATTCCACCTCTAAGGGGCGCTGTTTCACCGCCGGGATAACTTGATGGAGGCTATGATTGTAGGTTAAATTATTAGGTTACTAACTGATTGTGAACCATATTTTACATTAGGAATATGTGCAACTTATACCAGTACTGAATTAGCGATAGAAAATTAATAAACAAAATTAAACAAACATGCGCATAGCATAACATATGATACTTACTACTTGTTATTAATATATGGTACACATGTGGATTTGGATTTATATAGGTATACTTTCGACTATTAAGGCCATTTAATATACCATTCTATAGGTGTACACTAAGTTTCTAATTTATATTATGGCATATTTTAATAATATCTTATCATTAGACTGTGCTAGTGATTTTTCTCAAACATATAATCAATACGCTAAGTGTACGACACAGTTATATGCATCGGTGGATTTAGTTTACCTGACTGGATAACGATAATCTTGTGTGCCCTTGCATACCAGGTGCTTGTTCTGGGTTTTGACTAGAAGCAGACATATATTGAGAACCATTGTACATTGAACCTGCAGTAAAATGGCGTGAAAATGGATTTATTCAAAACTTATGAATTATTCAAGATTGGGATGTTTTTTTTCTGCGTATTAAGACCGTAATTATACACACCGATTGAATCGCTTGGTCCGTAGGTTTGCATCATTTCACTGACAGGTTTTCCACTGGACCAGTGGTGAGCTCCTTTGCTTTGTTGAAGGCGATACTGCTGCACTGATATGCTGTCCGATGTTGATAATTCACCGGTGTTACTCGTCATATACCCCCGGGGCTGGTTAGACACTGAAGCTGGGTACATGTGACTAGGTTGGGTACCAGTACTCATACTAGGTTGGTAGTTGGAACCTCCACCTGCTATGGCCATCATTTTATTTTGAGAGTAACCATACGGGTCGTTGGAATAGGCGCCGGGAGCACCAGGGGTGCCTGGATATGAAGCTTGGGATGCTCCAGTGGGATAACTGGAATTTTGAAACCTGTGCATTTCCGACATCTGTGCACCTGGCATGCCACCTTGTGTCGCAGCTTGCATGCGTGGTTGTCCAGGAATAGGCATGCCACGACCGGCGTAGCTTGGATTATATTCCTGTCCAGCTTGCATCCCACTGCCGTTGTACTGACCCGGCAAATTCCCACGGTACATTTCCCAGCACAGGCAAAATCACTTCAAATTTCCTAATATTTAAAATATTGGTTTGAGCATTTTACACTAACTGGCATTTTATCTAAATAACTACAGCCAGTATGTGCTGAGATTTCACTGAAACAACAATTCACTTGGAATGCACCTGTAGGAAATGATTTACACAACCACGTGGATAAATTATAGAGATTTAGAGATAAATCCATACATGATTTATTATCTACAAGATTCTTTACCTAATTAGCAATTTTTCTAGAATGCTTAGGCAAAATACAATGTGATTTTGGATAAAGTATCAAGTAAAATGAATTAAACAGCAACAATCACTAAACAATTTTCATGCCGTACGCTGTTTCTAATGATTTGGGTTAATAATAAACTTCATAGATTGTACCCTGTAGATATACTAGTACTATATAACTATATACATGTAGAAATTGGAAAAATAAAATAACTTTTAACCTAAAAAGTATACCAATAATCTTTATATCCTTATTGTTGGCAACCTATTATGAAATTATACCACCCATAAAAATGGGGTAGTTATTGTACAAAATAACACAGTTGTTAGTGAACAACTTCAATGCGTCTTACATGTGGTTAACTTTATTTAATACCACAAAAAAAACAAGTCTAAATGCTAATATTTGAGGTACTGGAGACCTACCACTTGTTAACTATCAGAATGTAGGTTTAAACATTGGGGCAATCAACACCACGTTACAGACTATCAATCCTACAAACAAAAGCTTTCTTTTTCAACTAAACAAAACCCACTATCTTATAAAAAACATTTAGTTACTTAGTTGGATACTAAACAGTTATAAAAATGGTCAGTGGCACCATACAAACCAGTGCCTAAAAACTAAACAACTACACATAAAAGTTATATACTACTGTTGGTGAGGCAAGTTTAACATTTTGTAATGCTTAACACACACTACTGGTATTTAAAAGAGTAATTTTATAAAAAATTAACTTATAAATTTAGTGAAGATAAAGAGAACTACACCTATAATGGCGAAACGAATACGTCATTTAAGCGGTAAAAAACGACGAAACTAAACCGAAATAAGCTACGAATTGGTATAATTTTGATGCAGAAGTACATTTTCAATTTATACACCACGCATTAAAGAAGCAAGATGGCGGACATAATTACGAAAGAGAACAATGACGCCAGACTGCCTGAACAGACCGAAGCGCAAAAACACGAAATCACACACAGCGTGTACCTTTAAAACTGCCGCGGCACCCCAATGCTATAAAACCTAACATTCGACTAATACTTCTAAACAACCCTGACAATATTATATTCATTACACTGCTTGTGATACACCGCGTTTACCTGACCAAGGGACGGGCCACAAAAACCTTACATTGAATAAGTTGACTTTGATCAAACGCTTTGCGTACAAATTTGTGCCCATTTTGCCTTGTGTAATATCATGAACGAACGGAGTGAAACCGCCAGCCAATCAAATTGCGCGCTCGTCGAGATATCTCTCCGGATGAGACTGACCCGAACGAGCACGCCATTTCTAAAATAAAGAAACGTAACATTTTCTGCCTCAAGAGCATCAAACGAAAGCTAATCTCTCTCAAACTTGTTTCTTATCGTTTTCCCTGTTCTTCTTCTTAACTCGTCAATTACGCTACATTTAACCGGCTAGACTCGCTTCTCGCGAATATCTCTCATTCTACGCGTTTTTCTTTACACATTTCTCTCGCTTAGAAAAGTCACGCATGGAAAATTTTGCGATTCTCCTTAATAAGTGCACATGGTTTTTGAGCGTACAGAACACGCTTGCGCATTTAAAAACCAAATTAGCGTTTGAATAGTATGTCTAAATTTGTACCGAATAATAATTTCGTACTGCCAGAAAAATACTTTGACAGTCGTATTACATACCGAAAATTATATGTCTGACCCAGTTGTATTTGTTCGACAATGTCCATTTCCACCGAACCGTTGTACCTAACTAGGTCAACGGATTTATATTGGCAGTGCGTACATAATGAACTCGTGGTTGTCCACTTTATGCATAAAGAAAACAGGCAACTTTAAAATAAGATTTCCTACACTAATTGGAGTTTAACACAAGAGAAAGTAGCTTAGGTTTACAGAATCCGAGACCCAGCAGAAGTGTCACCCTTACTCACAACCACCCTCTTATAGTCTTGTATAGATCTATCTGTTATAACTTTCGCAAATCAACTACCAAGATATAAATAGCAATTTAGTTTTTTACATTTTTAACGATAATTGCATTTTTAACAAGGCTAAGTCCGTCATGGGCTCATCACCAAAACCGATTTTGTATAGAATTTGGTAAATGTATAGTAGCATTAAACATTTGGCCACACTTGTTTTTTTTACCGAGCCAAGTTACGAACCCATGAACTGTTTTTTTAATTAAGATAGAGATAAATCAATAACAACTGCAACCTCTAGTGGAAAAGATTGCAAATTATCTGCCACAAAAACAAAAAAATAGCCATAAATATGTTTATTACACCATTCAAGCACTAAAAAGGAATTTGTTGTAAGAAAAAGCACGACTAAGACATAATAATGTCCCTATCGAAGTGTAAAGTCATAGATCATCCCGAACTCCGAATCCTGGACCAGTTGGAGGCTCGATGAGTGATGTGAGGCCACCGAGTGGTTCGCAAGCAAATCTTCCGCTTCTGGAATATTTAGGGAAATTATTTCTTAGTTGTTTAGGTTTTTGAATTCACACTGTACCATCAGCTGAAAGGTTGTTGTATTGAAACCAGTCCTTCATAATCATTTGTTTTATTTGACATATTGCAGAGTGTGCATGTAAACACACAACATTGCTTGAACCCAGCGGATTTATTAAACAATAACTAAACCAATGTATCTGGCTAAGTCAGTTGTGTTTATGGTCAAGGCAACAATTAAGTGAGATAAGCCAAACAGTGGAGGAATGTATTGTGCAATAGCTTCAGTAAACCGGGAGTGGGGATAAAAAGAAGCCTAATCCAACAATTTATCTAATATAACAATCCTTTCATGATTACATGTGTATCCTTGTTTTATTATAAAACAGAATATCCAGTTATTTATCTTTATAAAGTAATTTAATAAAAAGTCATGGTCTCTAGATAGAAGACTGTGAACACCTGGTGCACAATAAAGTTTCTTATTGGTATATGAGGTTACTCACAACCGATTTACAAATACCTGATTAATCTAGAATAATTGTTTTTAATACTATTTAATGTTTTTTTTATAGTTTATACAGGGTTAAACAGGAAATTAAAGCCGTTAATTCCACTTTTAAATAAAGTTTTTTGTACTTTTGCATGCAAAGTGCAATAATTACTAGAATTATTTTATGGGTGTTATTAAAATAAACATTTCAAATAAAATGATTCTGTGAAAAGTCAAAATTTAAATTTAATGCAAGTTGTGTACCCATTGTTGCCACCAAGGATATAAAGGTGTTTGCTTTTATAGGTAGATTACCTTGGTCCCGGTTTAGGTTCTTTTCCATTGATTAGGTCGTTTAATATCTCTTCCATGTCAGAGGCTTTTAAATCTTCCTGTTAAATAACAAGTTACATTTTTAACTACAAAATCAACAGAAATAAATGTGAAATCAATGAACCTAATTGGCTCCTCCACTATAAAATAGCATGGCATTAGCAAGACAAATTATACTAAGGGTGGGAAACCTACAACCTTCACTTTGCCAACCGAGTTTCTTTTAACTGAACCAAAGACTGTTTTTTAACATTTGTTAAACTGAAGTGGATTTCTGCATCCTCAATTTATACTAAAAATATTACATGTCTTGTTTCAAATTTTATCCAGAAAACCAATTAAATTTAAACAGCACTTATATAGACATATTGTACTTAAATTTCAAATACTCAAGATAAGTATATTTTTTCGCAATACTAAATGTTATTCAAGGCTTGTCGTGGGATTAAGTTGGATTCAATTTCTTTTTAAACTAAAATTCTGATTCAAAAATGACTGTAATCATACTGATTCAAAATAACCCAATTGCACTCTTCCACCTTTACCAACAGCACATTTACATCTACTGACTTACATAATACATGTCATTTATCTGTATCATAGGTGCATTGACACAAGCGCCCAAGCATTCTGCCTCAACTAAAGTGAACAATCCGTCCTTGGTGGTTTCGCCAACTTTGATGCCCAACTTCTTCTGAATTACTTCTAGAATGTTATCTGAACCACACAGCATGCATGGAGTGGTGGTACAAAGCTGTAAGTGGTATTTTCCAACTGGGTTTCTGGTAGAAAAATTACAAATAGTTTATTCTTGAACATTATTAAATTACAGAAAGAACTCAATTCAATTTACGACAGATAGAAACCAAATTGTTATATAATTAACATAGACAGTACCAAGGCAGATTATAAACACAACTTAAAATATTGTACATTAGTCTTATGGGCATGAAAATTTCTAAATTGCGGTTTGCACGATTTTTTACTGTTTTTGACTTCAATGACCTAGAGTCAGCTTACATCACTGTTTATCTCTGTTGACAGCTGTCATATATAACTAGAACATTCATAAGAGTGATGCAGAAACACCTTCAGGTTTTGAAAGATATTATGTTACTGATTAAATAATATTACTTTAATTCATGTGGCAAATGCATGCAGAAGATCAAAATAAATAGAGGAACACAGATTAAGTACCCTATTCTTCCACAATTGTAACATGTTTAAACGTCCTACTTTACCAATATAATGACATGTGGGTCATTGGCACCCTTTTATTGACCAAAATACACTTGGTTGTAGGGGAGAAAACAATTCACCTATTATACATGGTGTAGAAAGTGGCAACTTCGTAAACCCTCATGGGCGGAACATCCAACAACTCGGCCACTTTGTTCATAGCAGATATTGGAAGCCATCCATGTTGACGTTGCGCCAAATCTAAGATTGGCATAACAGATGCAACTTTGTGGCCTTCAGGATAATTCGCTTTTATCGCCTCAATTCTCTGTGAAATTATTTAAGTTTAAACCACGCAAAATTATGTAAACCTCTGCTCACTGTTACACATGGGACATGTTAATTGGGCTTATAGATATTTGATTAACATGCTCAGACTGCTTACTTCATAATTTTCCTTTGTAAAATCAAAAGGGGTGTTGGCATTGTTTTCTGGTGTGTCAACATGATTGAAAATGGCGCCGCTACTCACAACAGTAGACCTGTGCAGCAATCGAGCATTTTGCCTTGCCTAAGATCAATGTGTTTGTTAATTAAAGCTGGAAATTTAATTACTTGTGGGGTGCTTAACAAAGAATTTAAAAACAAGTTTGGACATTAAACTAATCCTAAAGGGTAAGAAGGTTAACGAAAAAATTAAGATGAGTTTTTTTTTCATTGTGCACAAATGGATCACATTTGAACTTTAAGAATGATTTAAATTTATAAAAATCGCTTACAACTGTGTTTAATTAGTGCCTGAACAATGCTATAGTTTTTTGTTTGCAAATTGCTCCATCATGATGTACATTGTACCAG
>CH000229.1:58225-76737 GCA_000149265.1 Ciona savignyi | reverse complement strand
AGCAATACTGGGTGAGGTTTTGCGGCAATACTGGGTGAGGTTGTGCAGCAATACTGGGTGAGGTTGTGTAGCAATACTGAGTGAGGTTGTGCAGCAATACTGGGTGAGGTTGTGCAGCAATACTGGGTGAGGTTGTGTAGCAATACTGAGTGAGGTTGTGCGGCAATACTGGATGAGGTTGTACGGAAATACTGGGTGAGGTTGTGCAGCAATACTGGGTAAGCTTGTACGGCAATACTGAGTGAGGTTGTGCAGCAATACTGGGTGAGGTTGTACGGCAATACTGTGTGAGGTTGTGTAGCAATACTGTGTGAGGTTGTGCGGCAATACTGGGTGAGGTTGTGCGGCAATACTGGGTGAGGTTGTGTAGCAATACTGTGTGAGATTGTGTAGCAATACTGTGTGAGGTTGTGCGGCAATACTGGGTGAGGTTGTGCGGCAATACTGGGTGAGGTTGTGCAGCAATACTGGGTAAGCTTGTACGGCAATACTGGGTGAGGTTGTGCAGCAATACTGAGTGAGGTTGTGCAGCAATACTGGGTGAGGTTGTGCAGTAATACTGAGTGAGGTTGTGCAGCAATACTGAGTGAGGTTGTAATACTGGGTGAAGTTGTGTAGCAATACTGGGTGAGGTTGTGCGGCAATACTGGGTGAGGTTGTGCAGCAATACTGGGTGAGGTTGTGCAGTAATACTGAGTGAGGTTGTGCAGCAATACTGAGTGAGGTTGTAATACTGGGTGAAGTTGTGTAGCAATACTGGGTGAGGTTGTGCGGCAATACTGGGTGAGGTTGTGCAGCAATACTGGGTGAGGTTGTGCAGCAATACTGAGTGAGGTTGTGCAGCAAAACTGAGTGAGGTTGTGCAGCAATACTGGGTGAAGTTGTGTAGCAATACTGGGTGAGGTTGTGCGGCAATACTGGGTGAGGTTGTGCAGCAATACTGGGTGAGGTTGTGCAGCAATACTGGATGAGGTTGTGCAGCAATACTGGGTGAGGTTGTGCAGCAATACTGGGTGAGGTTGTGCAGCAATACTGGGTGAGGTTGTGCAGCAATACTGGGTGAGGTTGTGCAGCAATACTGGGTGAGGTTTTGCGGTAATACTGGGTGAGGTTTTGCAGCAATACTGGGTGAGGTTGTGCAGCAATACTAAGTGAGGTTGTGGCAGCAATCACTGGGATGAAGGTTGTGCCAGCAATACTGTGGTGAGGTTGTGCAACAATACTGGGTGAGGTTGTGTAGCAATACTGTGTGAGATTGTGTAGCAATACTGGGCGATGTTGTACGGCAATACTGGGTGAGGTAGTACGGCAATACTGGGTGAGGTTGTGTAGCAATACTGTGTGAGGTTGTGCGGCAATACTGGGTGAGGTTTTGCGGTAATACTTGGTGAGGTGTGAGGTTGTGCGGCAATACTGTGTGAGGTTGTATGACAATACTGGGTAAGCTTGTACGGTGAGGTTGTGTAGCAATACTGGGTGAGGTTGTGCAGCAATACTGGGTGAGGTTGTGCGGCAATACTGGGTGAGGTTGTACGGCAATACAGGGTGAGGTTGTACGGCAATACTGGGTGAGGTTGTACGGCAATACTGGGTGAGGTTGTCTGGCAATACTGGGTGAGGTTGTACGGCAGTACTGGGTGAGGTTGTACGGCAGTACTGGGTGAGGTTGTACGGCAAGACTGGGTGATGTTCTGTGCCAATTCTGATAAAGGTTTTGTACTAATGCTGGTTTGCTTTTATGGGGTCATCTGCAAGTAAGCTTAGTACACAGTCAAGGATATTCATATTTTTTTATCATAGGGGTAATTAAAAGATTACTTCGCGGCCCCAGTTTGGTTAGTAAATGTATTTGCAATTTGTTGTATAGGCTATAAATCAAGAAAGTTTAACTGTTTTAGTTTAACCCATTAGTCCACTGGGTTTAGGTGACGTCTGCTAAGTGCCCTGACCAAGGACAACAGTGCATAATAATACCAAGGCTCGAGATCTTACTGTTGTAGAAGAATCTGTTCTTGTTCAAGTTTACTTAAAATAATCTTCTTACAGGTACAAGTACAACTAAGCAGCCTGAGGGACAAAATCTTAAAAAGAAGGTCCAAGAAAAAGAAGGTCTTTAATCAAAAATACTTTATGTTAAACGTATTAAATTGTGTAACCATTCGTACCACTCCAATTCTTACTCCTAATTAATAAAGTATAGCAGTAGGATTTCAAATCTAAATAAATGTAAAATCTAATTATATAATTTGTTCGTATAAAAACATGTGTATAACCAAACGATTACAATATTTAAAAATTGTGTTGCTGTTTTTTAGCGGAGGCGATCTATGTATCACATTCACCCATGCTGTATTCCAAAGTGATGGAACTTGGATTAGAAGTTCGAGAGTTGCCGAAGGTGTATCTCATCCTAACAAAAGGTGGTCGAATTTAACATTCATGTGAAATATTTACTTACTAGAATAGATCCTTCAAAGTGAAACCGATGTTTTATTATATTTACACCATAATAGACTTGACTGCTTGTTTGTGGACATGAGGTGTCTTACTGTGCTCCATATCAAATCTTGTTTTGCAATATTGCTATTCACTTTGAATTTTTATTATTGGTAGGTAATCCATAATTATATGTTGAGAAATATTTTATTTTTCTACAGAAATGGCAACACTAGCACATCGACCGTTGACGTGGTCACCAGAAAGAATCTACATTCCTCTTTACAAATTTAGAATCTAATAAATATATAGATTTATCATACACTTGGTCTGTTGAATCTTTCAAGTTTTTTATCGTAGCGTGCGGAGAAACCCACTTAGAACAGGATGTTTCTATTTATCTCATTTCATAGGAAAAAACGCAAGGCCTGTTATCACAGAGACATTTGTCACATTAGGAAAGGATATTCATGCTATAACCCAGTAAATGGGAATAAAACACGGGAAAGTTATCGCACGGGCAATCGTCAGATTCATAGCGAATACATAAGGTTGTGTAATCACACGGGCAAATCGTTTTAGTAGATTACTTCGTCTAGTCAGGATAGGATAGGATATTCATGTTTATCCCCGTGAATGGGAAAACTAAGGGGTTTAGCACACGGGCAATCGTTAGATCACCTTACACCCAATGGCGGGTTACCGGAGCTATTGTAGTTAGTTGTATATGATAGACGCTATTGTAGTTACCGGAGCTATTGCCCTGTATTGTATTTAATTAAGTCATTGGTACCAGTTCAACACATGTATGAGTTTGTATCTTAATTGGAATGCACTTAACTTGACTATGACGCGACAATATGTAAAAAAGACCAAAACGTATTATCAACCTGTGGTAGCGCGCCAACCGCCGGTTAATTTTCCCACCAAATTGAAAAGAAACTGCAGTTTTACGAATTTTTGTCCCAATATTAAAAGCAACACATGTATGACCTTGCTATCTTACATTGAATGAACTCCAACTGACTGCAAAGCAATATATTGTCAGATAAAAGTATTGAAGGTTACCATCAACCTGTGTTCGCACGCCAAATTTGTTTAAGGTTATACCGACAAAAAGAAAAAGAAACTGCTGTTTCCCGCATTTTTGGCCGATCATTCAAAGTAACATGTGCATGAGTTGGTTATCGAAGAAATAAACGATTTACATCGAAAATCGCATGTTCGTAAGGCAAAACCTTATAGCCATCAATTGGGTTACGTGAAAGAGCTTGACCAATCATCTTTTTAGTATTTCTTAACGTATTAAAAGGAAACAAACTTTCTTGCATTCACAAGGCAAATACACATTGATTGGTATATAATATGTCCACATTGGCCAAGAAATGAACGATTTACATTGAAAATTGCATGTTCGCATAGCTGTCAATCAGGTTTCATATAAAACGCTTGACCCAGCACTGTATTTGTATTTCTTAACATATCGAAATAAAACAAACTGTGTTGCATTCAGAAGGCAAATAGGCATTGATTGGTATAAACTATATCCACGTTGCTCAAGAAATAAACGATTTGCAACGAAAATCGCATGTCGTAAGGCAAAACCTTATAGCCGTCAATCGGGTTACATGAAAGCGCTTGATCAATTATCTTTTTAGTATTTCTTAACGTATCGAAATGAAACAAACTGTGCTGCGTTCACAAGGCAAATACACACTGATCGGTATAAAATATATCCACATTGGCCAAGAAATGAACGATTTACATTTAAAAACTCATGCTCGTAAGGCGAAACCTTATAGCCGTCAATCGGGTTACATGAAATAGCTTGACCAATCATCTTTTTAGTATTTCTTAACGTATTAAAATGAAACAAACTTTGTTGCATTCACAAGGCAAATGCACATTGATTGGTATATAATATGTCCCCATTGCTGAAGAAATAAACGATTTACATCAAAAATTGCATGTTCGCATATCTGTCAATCAGCTAGGTTTCATATAAAAAGCTTGACTTAGCACTGTATTTGTATTTCTTAACGTATCGAAATGAAACAACTGTGTTGCATTCTGAAGGCAAATACACATTGATTGGTATAAAATATATCCACATTGGCCAAGAAATAAACGATTTACATCGAATATTTCATGTTCGCATAGCTGTCAATCAGGTTTCATATAAATGGCTTGACCCAGTCTGTTTTTGTACTTTTTAGTGTAATGAAATAAAACGAACGTGACTGAATTATTAGTTAACCAATACAGATAACAGAAATTTACCGTGGTTCTAAGGACGCTGTCATTAACGGCATACCATTCGACCAAATACTAGGACTTGCTACGTTGCACTTGAAAAAGTAAAATATCGACTAAAACAGGCATAAAACGTTTTAATGTTGTCTTACAGGATAGCACTATGCAGTCAGTTATAGTGTATTGCCAAGTTTGATATCTAACTCGTACATATGCTGTGAGCTCGACATAAGGTCGCTAGTTAAACGGTTGTGTCCTTGGGAAAGGCACTTTACGGACATTGCCTGAACCCAGCGGATTAATGGGTTCAACCAAATTAAAGGAACGTGCCTATCATACACAACATACTACAATAGTTCCGTTAACCCAACGGTGGGCGCGAGGTGATCTGACGATTGCTCGTGTGTTAACCCCCTTGGTTTTCCCAATCACGGGGATAAACATGAATATCCTATTCTAACGTTGTAAACACCAATATTCGTTAAGAGTGTCGGCGAACAAGTTTTGTTTACAATTAAAGTAAGGTCAAAAATTCAACACCATACTTGCATACATTTATTAAGAAAAACCAAACGTCTTCCAACGCAAAACAGAGCATAAACGATTGTTGAAGGTGGTCAATATTACAAAGGTTTAATCAATACACTACGCAAAATACTTTTCAAATAGCACACACAGTTAGGCAGGCTTCTACGCTTCTTCATCGGAATCAGTTGTATAATGTAGACGTTCTAAAATGTCGTCGACGGACTCCAACGAATGATCGGTGATTTGTTTGTGATCTTGTGGTATATGCCGAATATTTTCATGGCCCAACAATTCGTTCAGTGCATGTGTCCATGATTTAAATGGTTCGGCACTTGCTAAATCATTTTCTAGGTCACTTTGAGTAATTTCAAGCCGCAGTTGGTGGGATAAGAGGTAAGGTTGAGAAATTACTGGGTTGTGCTTGTTACAGCTTTATTTGTTCAGACAATTTTATCTTGATAGTGCGCCATAACACTTCTTGCATCATATAGTAGTAATGTAACTTCAGGGCATACTCTTCTTCCCGGGTCAAAGGTGATGTATTAGAATGCGTTTCCTCTAACATGGCCAGAGCAGTAATGGTTCCTGCAACTGCAAGTAATTATTTTATTAGCGTGATGTATTATTTTTGAGGATCTGATGAAAACAACATAAAAGGGTAGTATAAAAATACCGCTAGATAACCAATTGCAACATAAAAAAAAATATTTGTCACAACTTGTTACCTTAAGCTTAAGGTAATAAGAATACTTCTACAAAAAAGTGGTTTTCCAAATAAAGAAACTTTAACTAGATATATATGTATTAGGGTATCAGGAAAAATGTCAAATTCAGATTGGGATTCTTTGAGTAAGTGTATTGCTTTGTTTAGCTTATTGACAAATGATGTGGCTTAAAAAAATTAAAAAATGTCAATATGAGTATGTGACATATATTCTTAACACTATAGACCTTACCCCAATTTTTTTTGACATGGTTTCCATAATAAAGAAGACCATAAGTTAAAAGAACAGTTCGGTGTTCAGGGTTTATTTCTTTGGACATTTTTTTCAAAATTCCACATCAAGTAGAACCACAGACGTTCCACCGTTTCACCTTCCATCAAACCAAAACCAGACTGCCACCGTGAACTGTACTCCAACTGCAGTAACCAACATAAACATTATATTTAAGAATTAGAGAAAGTTGTAAGTTGTTTAAAATTCCATTTAACATAAACAATTCGTACATATATACTTGGACAAGGGACTTACTTGACATGGTAAACTGCGGCCATATCCATGAAAAACAGGCGCTGCGATTCAAACCAACACAACAATTTTTCATTCTTCTTGTTCTAATGGGACAAAGCATAACCATTATTTATATATATATATGTAACAAATGATAATAAACATTTAAATTACTTCAAGAAGTTTCTTCACTTTATTGCAGGCAATGTCATTTTATAGGTTACAGGCAATGTCAAAACACTTTTACAACATCATTGTCTTCAGCTTTTTAAGCAATTTTTGCTTAATCCATACTGCCTATCCGAATCTGCAAACCCAACCTTACCCAGGATTGCCGTTTAACCTCACCCAGTATTGCTGCACAACCTCACCCAGTGTTGCCATTCAAGATCACCCAGTATTGCTACACAACCTTACCCAGTAATGATACACAACTTTACACAGTATTGCCGTACAACCTCACCCAGCATTTGCGCGCAACCTCACCCAGTATTGCCGTACAACCTCACACAGTATTGCCGTACAGCCTCACCCAGTATTGCTGTACAGTCTCACACAGTATTGCCGTATAACCTCACCCAGTATTAATGTACAACCTGACCCAGTATTTGCGCACAACCTTACCCAGTATTGATGTACAACCTAACCCAGTATTGCCATATAACCTCACCCAGTATTGCCGTACAACCTCACCCAGTATTTGCGCACAACCTTACCCAGTATTGATGTACAACCTAACCCAGTATTGCCATATAACCTCACCCAGTATTGCCGTACAGCCTCACCCAGTATTGCTGTACAGCCTCACCCAGTATTGCCGTACAACACCGCACAGTATTGCCGTTAAGCCTCACCCAGTATTGCTGTACAGTCTCACCCAGTATTGCTGAACAACCTCACCCAGTATTGCCGTACAACATCACCCAGCATTGCCGTGCAACCTTACCCAGTAATGAAACACAACATCGCACAGTATTGCCGTACAGCCTCACCCAGTATTGCCGTACAACATCGCACAGTATTGCCGTACAGCCTCACCCAGTATTGCTGTACAGTCTCACCCAGTATTGCTGAACAACCTCACCCAGTATTTGCGCACAACCTCACCCAGTATTGACGAACAACCTTACCCAGTATTGCCGTACAACCTTACCCAGTAATGAAACACAACGTCACACAGTATTGCCGTATAACCTCACCCAGTATTGCCGTACAACCTCACCCAGTATTAATGTACAACCTGACCCAGTATTTGCGTACAACCTTACCCAGTATTAATGTACAACCTAACCCAGTATTGCCATATAACCTCACCCAGTATTGCCGTACAACCTCACCCAGTATTTGCGCACAACCTTACCCAGTATTGATGTACAACCTAACCCAGTATTGCCGGACAACATCGCACAGTATTGCCGTACAGCCTCACCCAGTATTGCTGTACAGTCTCACCCAGTATTGCTGAACAACCTCACCCAGTATTGCCATACAACATCACCCAGTATTGCTGTACAGTCTCACCCAGTATTGCTGTACAGTCTCACCCAGTATTGCTGAACAACATCACCCAGTACAACATCACCCAGCATTGCCGTGCAACATTACCCAGTATTGACGTACAACCTCACCCAGTATTGACGTACAAGGTACAACCTTACCCAGTATTGCCGTACAACCTTACCCAGTATTGCCGTACAACCTTACCCAGTAATGAAACACAACCTCACCCAGTATTGACGGACAACCTTACCCAGTATTGCCGTACAACCTTACCCAGTATTGCCGTACAACCTTACCCAGTATTGCTGTACAGTCTCACCCAGTATTGCTGAACAACCTCACCCAGTATTGCCGTACAACATCACCCAGTACAACATCACCCAGTATTTCCGTACAACCTTCCCCACGATTGCCGTGGAACATTACCCAGTATTGACGTACAACCTCACCCAGTATTGACGTACAACCTCACCCAGTATTGACGTACAAGGTACAACTAGGGCTGCGAATTAACGGTTAATTTAAAAAACGGTTAACTGATGTAAAAATAATCGGTTAACCGTTAACCGATTTTCTTTAAACTGCCATCAAATCGGCATAGTTTTTGGCAAAAAAAGTTCAGACAGCCGTAAAGGGCAGCAAAGAAATGACGCGCGTGATTACCGGCATTATCGGGTCTTATTAATGTGTTACTTTATAGTTTTTAAACGTCACTTTAAGACACATAGTATAACTTTGTAATGCGTAATATTGAGTTAAAAAATAAACAATCAGCATCTGAAAGGTTGCTTATATTACGTTGACAATCAAATAATCGACGTGTGAATGGTGCGTATATTACGTTGAACAATCAAACAATCGACGTGTGAATGGTTGCTTATATTACGTAATAATGAAACAATCAACGTGTGAATGGAGTTATGTATATTTGAAGATTATTAAAACGCAATTACGCCCAATTAAATGTGGGCGGTAAAGTAACGTTAAAAAACGGTTAAACGGTTAAAATTTGACGTGACGGTTAACCATAAAAACGGTTAACCGTGGTTAACCGTTAATTTTTCGCAGCCCTAGGTACAAACTTACCCAGTATTACCGTACAACCTTACCCAGTATTGCCGTACAACCTTACCCAGTAATGAAACACAACGTCACACAGTATTGCCGTATAACCGCACCCATTATTGCCGTACAACATCACCCAGTATTTGCGCACAACCTCACCCAGTATTGACGGACAACCTTACCCAGTATTTGCGCACAACCTCACCCAGTATTATTGTACAACCTCACCCAGTATTTGCGCACAACCTCACCCAGTATTATTGTACAACCTCACCCAGTATTTGCGCACAACCTCACCCAGTATTAATGTACAACCTCACCCAGTATTTGCGCACAACCTTACCCAGTATTGATGTACAACCTAACCCAGTATTGACGTACAACCTCACCCAGTATTGCCGTACAACCTCACCCAGTATTGCCGTACAACCTCACCCAGTATTGCCGTATAACCTCACCCAGTATTGCCGTATAACCTCACCCAGTATTGCCGTACAACCTCACCCAGTATTGCTGTACAGCCTCACCCAGTATTTGCGCACAACCTCACCCAGTATTAATGTACAACCTCACCCAGTATTTGCGCACAACTTTACCCAGTATTGATGTACAACCTAACCCAGTATTGGCGTACAACCTCACCCAGTATTGCCGTATAACCTCACCCAGTATTGACGTACAACCTTACCCAGTATTGCCGTACAACCTTACCAAGTAATGAAACACAACGTCACACAGTATTGCCGTATAACCTCACCCAGTATTGCCGTACAACCTCACCCAGTATTGCTGTACAGCCTCACCCAGTATTGCCGTACAACATCGCACAGTATTGCCGTACAGCCTCACCCAGTATTGCTGTACAGTCTCACCCAGTATTGCTGAAACAACCTCACTCAGTATTTGCCGTACAACATCACCCAGTACAACATCACCCAGCATTGCCGTACAACCTTCCCCACGATTGCCGTGCAACATTACCCAGTATTGACGTACAACCTCACCCAGTATTGACGTACAAGGTACAACCTTACCCAGTATTACCGTACAACCTTACCCAGTATTGCCGTACAACCTTACCCAGTAATGAAACACAACGTCACACAGTATTGCCGTATAACCGCACCCATTATTGCCGTACAACATCACCCAGTATTTGCGCACAACCTCACCCAGTATTGACGGACAACCTTACCCAGTATTGCCGTACAACCTTACCCAGTATTGCCTTACAACCTTACCCAGTATTTGCGCACAACCTCACCCAGTATTAATGTACAACCTCACCCAGTATTTGCGCACAACCTTACCCAGTATTGATGTACAACCTAACCCAGTATTGACGTACAACCTCACCCAGTATTGCCGTACAACCTCACCCAGTATTGCCGTACAACCTCACCCAGTATTGCCGTATAACCTCACCCAGTATTGCCGTATAACCTCACCCAGTATTGCCGTACAACCTCACCCAGTATTGCTGTACAGCCTCACCCAGTATTTGCGCACAACCTCACCCAGTATTAATGTACAACCTCACCCAGTATTTGCGCACAACTTTACCCAGTATTGATGTACAACCTAACCCAGTATTGACGTACAACCTCACCCAGTATTGCCGTATAACCTCACCCAGTATTGACGTACAACCTTACCCAGTATTGCTGTACAACCTTACCAAGTAATGAAACACAACGTCACACAGTATTGCCGTATAACCTCACCCAGTATTGCCGTACAACCTCACCCAGTATTGCTGTACAGCCTCACCAAGTATTGCCGTACAACATCGCACAGTATTGCCGTACAGCCTCACCCAGTATTGCTGTACAGTCTCACCCAGTATTGCTGAACAACCTCACTCAGTATTGCCGTACAACATCACCCAGTACAACATCACCCAGCATTGCCGTACAACCTTCCCCACGATTGCCGTGCAACATTACCCAGTATTGACGTACAACCTCACCCAGTATTGACGTACAAGGTACAACCTTACCCAGTATTACCGTACAACCTTACCCAGTATTGCCGTACAACCTTACCCAGTAATGAAACACAACGTCACACAGTATTGCCGTATAACCGCACCCATTATTGCCGTACAACATCACCCAGTATTTGCGCACAACATCACCCAGTATTGACGGACAACCTTACCCAGTATTGCCGTACAACCTTACCCAGTATTGCCGTACAACCTTACCCAGTAATGAAACACAACCTCACCCAGTATTGCCATACAACCTCACCCAGTATTGCCATACAACATCACCCAGTATTTGCGCACAACCTCACCCAGTATTAATGTACAACCTCACCCAGTATTTGCGCACAACCTTACCCAGTATTGATGTACAACCTAACCCAGTATTGACGTACAACCTCACCCAGTATTGCCGTACAACCTCACCCAGTATTGCCGTATAACCTCACCCAGTATTGCCGTATAACCTCACCCAGTATTGCCGTACAACCTCACCCAGTATTGCTGTACAGCCTCACCCAGTATTGCCGTACAACATCGCCCAGCTTTGCCGTACAAGCTTACCCAGCATTGTCATACAACTTCACACAGTATTGCCGCACAACCTCACACCTCACCCAGTATTGCCGTACAACCTTACCCAGTATTGCTGTACGGTCTCACCCAGTATTGCCGTACAATATTGCCCAATATTGCTGTACAACCTAACCCAGTATTGCCGTACAGCCTCACCCAGTATTGCTGTACAGTCTCACCCAGTATTGCCGTACAACCTCACCCAGTATTGCCGTACAAGGTACAACCTCACCTAGTATTGCCGCACAACCTCACACCTCACCCAGTATTGCCGTACAATCTCACCCAGTATTGCCATACAACAGCACCCAGTATTGCCATAGAAGCTTACCCAATATTGCCGTACAACCTCACCCAGTATTGCCGCACAACCTCACCCAGTATTGCCGTACAACCTCACCCAGTGTTGCCATACAAGCTTACCCAGTATTGCGGTACAACATCGCCCGGTATAAGCGCATAACCTCACCTAGTATTGCCGTACAACCTTACCCACTATTGCCGTACAACACTCAGTTTAGTGTCTACACAAAACTAGCCTAGTGATGCTATAATGTCAGCAAACAATCTTACCTAGTAGCAGCAAACGACTTCCACGATGTTGTCACAGACATCTTTGGCCACAGTATTAGCCGGCAACCTTAACCGGTCGCTTAACATTTTACTAATACCTGTACTTTTGGTAGATTAATATGTACCACACTAAAATAACGGTAACTGCCTAATTGAACATGCTAAAATGGAATTCTAACTAATTCTCCGAAGCTTTTCAGGCTACACCAACGTACGCTACCACACACTATTTAATCTGAAAATAAGTCACGCGTAACCATTGCGATGATTTTACAAAATATGGCGATCAACCATAATATGCTTAATCGCCGTACCATGTGGTATGAAAATACGACCATGGCTGCATACTATGCGCTAATCATACCAAACCATGTCCCATACTATGGGCTAATCCGTAACGAATCGGGTGCCTATTGGCTGAGTTAGTCACTTGTAAATTCGTGTAAAATCGATAGATATAAGAGGCGAAGCCTTGAAAAAGAAAGGCTATCACTCCTCGCATTTTTAATATTTCTCCACGAAAATTACAGAGAATAAAATATAGGAGGGTTTCCTTGATCGAATGAGCCATAGCTGAGGTCTCTACCATTAGAACTACACTTACATCTAAATTGTCGTTTGACAGTTCCTCCTGCATCTAAGGAGAGAGCTTGCAACCCGAAATGACATTTCTGTTGACCTCGTATAATCTAATGATATGGGCTAAAGAGGAAGAACCTTTTACTAATTGTGAAATGTAAAACAGTCTTTTATTTTATGCAAATTAAATAAAAGTTGTAAAAAGCAACTGTACCATTGTACTATTGCAACCCATTGAATTGCGCTTGCTTAACGAAATTTACGTGACTAATGCTGAAATGTATGATAATTACTCCGAAAAGTGATTACGTTAATGATTTTTAGACTTTTTGCTTTCCGAAACTCGCCTTTGTTGTGTGTCATTTACTTAGTTCTGCTGCAATCCTTGTGTTGATCCGTAATAAACAACAAGTTTTGCAATACGTGGTTAAACTTTAAGAGGCAAGATCTTCGGCTTTACTCAACCGTGGTTGTTAATTCGGCACGGAAAAATGGGAACTTGGTTAGAAATAAAGAAGAAGCGCCGTTCCTGGATGCCAGATTATGGCAGAACTGCCTTCTGGGCGTCTACAGGCTGGCGAACCTGCCTTTAACCATGTCGGAGTTGACTACTTCGGTCCGTTCTCTGTGAAGCAAAACCGGAGTGAAATTAAAAGGTACGGATGTATATTCACTTGCCTCACCATACATATTGAAATGGCTAATGATCTTTCCGCTGATTCATTTTTAAATGCCCTTCGCCGATTTTAAGGTCGGCGAGGTAAACCACAACACATATACAGTGATAACGGGACCAATTTTGTTGGTGCAGAGAAGATACTTCGATTATCCCTTGCCGTGTGAAACGGTGAACAGATTGCTAAGCATTTGCAACAAAGGAGCGTGGTCCTTCAATCCGCCTGCAGCCTCCCTCCCACATGGGCGGCGTATGGGAACGGATGATACGGTCAGTGCGCCGTTTGGACACCATGCATTCACCAAAGGGCCTTTGAATACACTGTTTGTAGAAGTGGAATCAATCGTTAGTTCAAGGCCGCTCGTTCCTGTCATTATTGATCCACACAGCGATGAACCAATAACGCCAGATCACTTGCTGCTACTGGGTGGTTCACCAAATAAAACTCCAGGCCTCTTTGATGAGAAAGCGTCGTACGTGAAACAGAGATGGGCCCAAGTCCAACACATTGCCAATATATTCTAGAAACGTTGGGTGTCAGAATTTTTGCCCAATTTTATTGAACGCCAAAAGTGGTACAGCAAAAGATCAAACTTTGAAATCAATGATATAGTGCTGCTAGTGGACGAGAGCCAGCCCCGTTCGAAGTGGGTACTGGGCCGTGTAATGGACACATGCTGATAAACACGGAGCCGTGCGTGCGGTTCTGGTTAAGACGCCCAACAGTCTCGTAAAGCGGCCAATTGCTAAATTGTGTCTGATTGTTGATTCCAAAGATTCCTAAACGTTTGGTATGTAGCCTTTGTATTTCGTTTATATGATGACACCACTTCCCTTTATTGCTTGTGTACTGACCGCTTAACGCCTTTGTACCGATATATTTCTGCCCAATTACTGATTCTGTTTGTGTACTGATTTTCTTTCCTACGTTCTTGCTGACGTATTTCACTCGCATCGCAAACTTGCCTTTATTGTTCGCTGATACTACGTGTATTTGCCTTTTTACCGTTTTAAATTAGCTGCCTTCCGATGTTGTTATGTTTTGGAAATATATGGGACATATATTTGGGGGGTAGCCTAATTTGGCTCATAATTATTGTTTTTTAAAATGTCTATTGTTTATTATTGTGAGGTCATTTCTCGTAACAATTAATATTTTCTATTCCTCAACCTCGTGATTTTCTTTCTCTTTTGTGCTGCTGAAACCTTACCGACACACCACGTTCATACTGAAACCATTTTACCGAATTTAAATAGATAGACCTACGGAAAAACAGTTGGTTATTAATATTTGTTGTTTTATTTATGTCATATTATTATAATAGAAAACCGCTCAACACTTAACGCTCATAGTAAGATATCAAGTGTGCGGGTCAGCGCGTTGATACTGTTTCTCCCATGTTAAGGACTCGGGTGTTTATAAGTAGGTCGCACCAGATATAAAGGACTGCAGTCAGAGAGGCCAAAGAATTTGCAGGCACTAACACTGTGTTGTTAGATAATGTTAGTGATCCGTGAAAAAATTAATACTTACAAACCTGTCTGTCACAACATTCTGTGGTGCTTCGGAAGAACTTTCGATCACAAAATATCTGGTGTACCTTAAAGAAAACATTTCTCCACACCAATCTTAAAGGGGAACTGAAGTCAATTTTAAGAATATCTTAATAAATGGAAAAAAATACGCTGATTTCAAAAATCAAGTTTTTTCCAATATTTTTTTGTTAAAGAGTTATGAGCAAATATGCATTTCATTTTATGTTAGGGGATTTCCCGTATTACGTCATTGACGTTGTTGAGATTTCGTGCCTATATGATTTGTATACAATCATGTGCCAGTTTAGAGGTGAATTAGTAACAGAAGCGCCTGCAGGAGCGTTGTATTTTCGTTTTTTTATGGAGACTTAGCATAACACTTGTCATATAGCCTTACTGAACCAGTGTACATGGTGACAGCTTACTTTAAGCGCGGTCATTAAGGCCTGCACGGTCCTGGACCTAAGCTGAATGCTGAGGTATACAGATCTCGTATTTAAATGACTTTAATTATAGAAAATAACAGTAATTTATAGAAATAAACCAGCCATCAATCAAAGATCAGACTATGCGGTGGGAACAGCATATTTCTTTCATGATTGTTGCTTTTCAATATATAGCCATAATCTGCAACGTAGACTAGCAATGTTATTATCAACCCCTAGGCTACAAACTAAGAGTGTGAGAGATTTGGTATACATATGCATAGAAGTTGTAACAATGAGTAAATTTAAGTTAATGTTGTAACACTAAAATGGAAGACAGTTTTCAGCATTCTGGCATGGATGAAAGAAGTTTTATTGTACACAATAAAACAACACAAATTCAGTCATATGCGTTTGAACCAAGGAAAACGTCTGAAAGTATCTCTGAAGATGCAAGCCCCATAGAAGAAAATGTTTATTTAGAAACATTACCTATTGACATGACTTGGTGCCGTTGCAAAAACTGTATTCTTATGGACACACCGCAAGAATGTTTATGCTGCATGTATGTACATGCATTTGTGCACAAAATAACACCAGACTGGACTTGCATTACTAAAAGCCCTTATTTTCAATTATCTGCTTGGATAAAGAAGTTCTTGAAGTTGCACTTGATGTACTGGGTTGATCACTATGTTTAAAATCATAATCAGAAAAATTAAAAATTGTTGGAACTGTATTTTTCACCAAGCGGTTTGTTTTCATCATCTTGGCCACTTCATTGGAGTCAAATACAATTTTACTATGATAATCCTTGTCACAAATATGTGCACTACACACTGCGGTTCTTTTTCCAGGTAGTTTAGAACGCTTGCATTGTTGTATCCATTGCTTCATCCGTTTTTTGTCGTTGTGAGGAAATCGATGGAAGAGCACAGGTGGATTGGAATTTCGTGTGCTGTAATATAAATTTGTACATCCCGGAGCAAAACAATATGTTCCAATCACTCTTCCTTCCTTCTCAGTGGCTGAACTTTGGGCATTTTACAATATCTAATAAAAAGAACTAAATTGGAAAAGTGGTATATTCTTATTAACTTATTTGGGTAGTTAAGTAGAGATCTATTATATATATTCTTCACTTACGTATCTGAGTGCTTGCTGTGTACTTATTGTCGGACTACACATCGGCTACTGTGGATTAACTGGTTTATGCAATAAGTGGTATTCTCAACCAGTAGGCTAATGCTCAGTCAATAACAGCAGACATTAAATGCACCACATACACAACAGCAAAACATTATACAAACAGTCAAGGTAAACCATGAAAGAAAAAGGCTTTTCCCACCGCATAGTCTAGCCTTTGCTTGATGGCTGGTTTATTTCTATAAATTGCTGGCAGTTACAGTTTAATGCATTCTGTTCTAGTTTTCTTGTTCTGTCTTCACTTTTATAATTAATGATATAAATTGCTAAGACTTATTATTCTAAAGTCATTTAAATACGAGACCTGTACACCTCAGCATTCAGCTTAGGACCAGGACCGTGCAGGCCTTAATGACCGCGCTTAAAGTAAGCTGTCACCATGTACATTGGTTCAGTAAGGCTATATGACAAGTGTTATGCTAAGTCTCCATAAAAAAACGAAAATACAACGCTCCTGCAGGCGCTTCTGTTACTAATTCACCTCTAAACTGGCACATGATTGTATACAATGCATATAGGCACGAAATCTCAACAACGTCAATGACGTAATACGGGAAATCCCCTAACATAAAATGAAATGCATATTTGCTCATAACTCTTTAACAAAAAAATATTGGAAAAAAATGATTTGATTTTTGAAATCAGCGTATTTTTTCCATTTATTAAGATATTCTTAAAATCGACTTCAGTTCCCCTTTAACAGGTACAATAGGACGAGAAATATTATAACAAACACAAGCAACATTTAAATAAGATTTGGTACCTGTAAGCAAGGGAACATTACTTGTATTGGTTGTTGATACATGTGGGGCATGGGAGTTTATCTCTGCACTATCACAAATGACTTCTGTCGCCATATGGGTTTGGTTTGATACCGGTGTCCCAGTTAACTCTAGTTCAACTGATGCTTTATGTATTTCAGTTTGGAGCTCAATTTCCCTTCGTCGCTGTCGGTATTCAATCTCCCTTCTCCCCCTCTTGCTTGATGCCGTAGCAAGTCCTCTTGCTCTTTTTGTTTTACTCGCTGAAGCTCTTCCTGCTTCTGCTAATTATTTCGATGAATTTCAGCTTTCTCAAAAGTCATGCGTTCTTTAAATTGTTGAATTTCCAGCTCATTTAGCTGCCGTTGATTATTTAGTTCTATGAGCAAAGTTGCTTTCGTTGCCCTTGCACTACTCCTTGAACTTCTGCTTGACCCAGAACGATGTGATTTGGTATTGCAGGAACTCTTCGTCTTCCCACTATTGGATACACTATCCTCTGGTTCAACCACAGATTTTGCTTGCATATGATAGGATTTGGATCTAGTTATCACTGGGGATCTACCCATGTCAGATCTAACCTTGGTTGCAACTGTGGCTGTAGCACCTGCTTGGTTTTCTTCAGAATTGGTTGGCACAACTTGGGTTTCATCAGGATTGGGTTGTGACTCTCTGATCACTTGGTTTCCTTCAGACATGGATTTCGTACCTTGGACTTCTTTAGAACTTGGTTGCAGTGCTACATTTGGATCAGCTGTTGGTTGGTTAGCTAACTCCTCTTGGGTGGACTCACTAGATGTGGTATCCATTGAAATGCAGGAATAGTTAAAAACCGATGTAACTGCCGAATTGCAAAGCAGCTACAGTATATCTGTTTGGGGGGTTTTGGGCCGTATGAAATGTTAAAGACTCCAACTTCAATCAAACGAATCTTTAGGTATTGAATTTGTATTTGCGTTGTACGAAGTGAATTGAAGTGAGTTTTCTGCGAAAGGTTAAATACGCATTAGCATTCACAGATATATAACAAATGACAATACAAATTAAAGAAGAACATAATCACTTACTAACTATTCGTGGCCTATTAAAGTTGCAATTCCTATAAGTTTCCGTTGATTTAATTTTAAGTTTAATTAACAAATATTATGAAAATAACAATCAAAGGGTATTAATTAACAC
>CH000229.1:14225-24299 GCA_000149265.1 Ciona savignyi | reverse complement strand
CTAATGACGACGATGAAAACAACTGGGTGTTAGTTTAAAGCACCACGGCCACGACAAGGCCCCCAGTATTACGTGGTGGTTATCTGGTTTAGGGCCCAAAAACCCTTGCGTAGTCTCCTACGCAGGTAAAAAAAGCCCCTCCGTCTGAAAAAAGTCGTTATTCTTGTGGAAATGTGAAAATTACCAGTAAAGTAGTACTAAAAAAAGATGGGTGTATTAAACTACGTAACAGTACATGTATATAACTAAAGACAAATTATTTAATTTAGTGTAGTGGATAACATTCTTGAATTGCCTTTACTATACCTGGAAAAACGTCCGGAGTGCTCCAATTTACGGCGCCACATAAATTCGTCCAGATACCCAGGAAGATGGTCTCTGGTGATGCCGTTCATACGTGCCAGTTTTCTTTTGCAGTGCCGCCACAGGTTTTCAATGTGGTTGGTATGCACACCTGGCGGTTACAAACTGCACGGAGTGATTCACAGTTCGGTGGACGTGTCCCATTCCTTGTGCTGGATGGAAAACCCATTGATTAATGGTGGATCGATTGGCCTTAATAAAATTGAACAAAAATACCAGGAATACTGCGATACGCCCGCCACTCATCCGAGTGAATCTCCGTGCCTCTGGCGATGTTCTCCGTTATGATCGGCATCAAGGTATCTGCGTCTCTACGTGGCACCATTCTGATGAAGCACTCCCTTGAATAAAAACGTAAAATAGTATATCGCATTTTAAAATTTGGACAAAAAACTTACTTAGTTGTCGTGTCGATGCCAACCGAAAATCCACTGCTGGAAAACCGGCCGACCTTGGCGGTTACCCGGCTTTCTTCTCGCCACCAGCGACTCGTCGATGGCAACGATATGGCCGGGACCGCCAATTGGCGCAATATTTCTTATGAGATCCGCAGAGCAGATCTACAAGACAAAATTAGAAAAAAAATGTATGTTATGTATTTTCGTTTAAAAACTTATTATATTTTAACCAAATCAATTTGCATCTTATTATGTAAACTTTCTTACCTCACGAAGAAATTTGCACCAGTCAATGACGGTCGGTTTCGCCAGCTCAGTGTAGCGGCACATCTTCACGACCGAGTTGTCCCCTTCCGCCCAAAGAAAAATCATTTCTATGCAGGCAGGAAGGGGAATCTTACTCTTTTCAAAAAAAGAGCCTTTTCTGACAGAGCATGTGGTGCTTGCGTAAATCGCTATTAAACAAAAAATACATTGAGTAGACGACTAATATTTACAGAATGTACAAAGGAATAATACATCTATATGTCTGTTGTTTAAAAATTAAAATAAATAAAGTACTTTTTGCGTAAAAGTCTGTCGACTTTACCCTATTATACGAGAGGTATACAATCTATATATTGTATTAAATTTAGTATCATTTGATTCAAAATTTATTCTTCTTTCCAATAAAACTAAGAATGCAATTGTAAATTAAACACAAGAAGAGTAATGTGTTGTTAACGGAACCCTATTTCGTGTCGGCGTCTTCTTTACTATAGCTACATCGTCGCACAATGTTTCACAATGGCCAGGATGAAATAGGTCCAAGGTGGTGTTGCGTAAATCGCTATCAAACAAAAACTACATTGAGTGGACAACTAATATTTACAGACTGTACAAAGGAATAATATATCTTTATGTGGATAATCTAAAATTTAAAATAAACCCAGTAATTTTTGCGTAAAAGTATGTCGACTTTACCCAATTATAAAGGGGGTATTTATTGGACATATTGTATTAATTTTGGTTTTATATAATTCATAATTTATTCTTCTTTCCAACAAGACAAAGATAGCGATTCTTAATTGAACACAAGAAGAGTTATCTGCTATTAAATGGAACCTATTTCGTGTCGGCGTCTTCTTTACTAGGTACATCGTCGCACAATGCTTCACAATAATGGCCGGGATGAAATCGATTAAAGGTGGTGTTGCGTAAATCGATGTAAAACAAAAACTACATTGAGTAGACGGCTAATATTTACAGAGTGTACAAAGGAATCACATATCTATATGAGTATTGTTTTAATTTTAAATTAAACTTTGTAGTTTTTGCGTAAAAGTCTGTAGACTTTACCCTATTATACGAGGGGTATTCAATCTATATATTGTATTAAATTTAGTTTCATTTTATTCAAAATTTATTCTTCTTTTCAACAAAACTAATAATGCAATTGTAACTTTAACACCAGAAGAGTAATGTATTGTTTACTGAACCCTATTTCGTGTCGGCGTCTTCTTTACTAGGTACATCGTCGCACAATGCTTTACAATGGCCGGGATGATATAGGTTCAAGGTGGTGTTGCGTAAATCGCTATCAAACAAAAAATACATTGAGTACACGGCCAATATTTACACAGTGTACACAAAAATAAGATATCTATATGAAGATGGTTTTAATTTTGAGATAAACTCGGTAGTTTTTGCGTAAAAGCCTGTAGACTTTACCCTATTATACGAAGGGTATTCAATCTATATATTGTATTAAACTTGGTTTCATATGATTCAAAATTTATTATTCTTTCCAACAAAACTAAGAATGCAATTGTAAATTAAACACAAGAAGAGTGATGTGTTGTTAACTGAACCCTATTTCGTGTCGGCGTCTTCTTTACTAGGTACATCGTCGCACAATGCTTCACAATGGCCGGGATGATATAGGTTCAAGGTGGTGTTGCGTAAATCGCTATCAAACAAAAAGTACATAAAGTAGACCGCTAATATTTACAAAATGTACAAAGGAATAATATATCTATATGGGTATTGTTTTAAATTTTAATTAAACTTGGTAGTTTTTGCGTAAAAATTTGTAGACTTTACCCTATTATACGAGGGGTATACAATCTATGTATTGTATTAAATTTTAATACATATGATTCAAAATTTATTCTTCTTTCCAACAAAATCAAGAATACAATTGTAAACTGAACACAAGAAGAGAAATGAGTTGTTAACTGGAGCCTATTTCGTGTCGGCGTCTTCTTTACTAGGTACATAATCGCACAATGCTTCACAGTAGCCGGGATGAAACAGGTTCAAGGCGGTGTTGCGTAAATTGCTGTAAGACAAAAATTACTTTGAGTTAACCACTAATATATATACACTGTATAAAGGAATAATATAACTATATGTGGATTGTCTAAAATTTAAAATAAACCCAGTACTTTTTGCGTAAATGGATGTCGACTTTACCCAATTATAAAAGTGGTATTTAGTTGACATATTGTATTAATTTTTGTTTCATATGATTCAAAATTTATTCTTCTTTCCAACAAAACCAATAATGTGATTGTAGATTAAACACAAGAAGAGAAATGAGTTGTCAACTGAAGCCTATTTCGTGTCGGCGTCTTCTTTACTAGGTACATAATCGCACAATGCTTCACAATGGCCGGGATGAAATAGGTCCAAGGTGGTGTTGCGTAAATCGCTATCAAACAAAAACTACATTGAATGGACAACTAATATTTACAGACTGTACAAAGGAATAATATATCTTTATGTGGATAATCAAAAATTTAAAATAAACCCAGTAATTTTTGCGTAAATGGATGTCGACTTTACCCAATTATAAAAGGGGTATTTATTCGACAAATTGTATTAATTTTGGTTTTATATAATTCATAATTTATTCTTCTTTCCAACAAGACCAAGATAGCGATTCCTAATTGAACACAAGAAGAGTTATCTGCTATTAAATGGATCCTATTTCGTGTCGGCGTCTTCTTTACTAGGTACATCGTCGCACAATGCTTCACAATAATGGCCGGGATGAAATCGATTAAAGGTGGAGTTGCGTAAATCGTTGTAAAACAAAAACTACATTGAGTAGACGGCTAATATTTACAGAGTGTACAAAGGAATCACATATCTATATGAGTATTGTTTTAATTTTAAATTGAGCTTTGTAGTTTTTGCGTAAAAGTCTGTAGACTTTACCCTATTATACGAGGGGTATTCAATCTATATATTGTATTAAATTTAGTTTCATTTTATTCAAAATTTATTCTTCTTTTTAACAAAACTAATAATGCAATTGTAACTTTAACACCAGAAGAGTAATGTATTGTTTACTGAACCCTATTTCGTGTCGGCGTCTTCTTTACTAGGTACATCGTCGCACAATGTTTCACAATGGCCAGGATGAAATAGGTCCAAGGTGGTGTTGCGTAAATCGCTATCAAACAAAAACTACATTGAGTGGACAACTAATAATTACAGTATGTACAAGGGAATAATATATCTATATGTCTGTTGTTTAAAAATTAAAATAAATATAGTACTTTTTGCGTAAAAGTGTGTAGACTTTACCCAATTATAAAAGGTGTATTTAGTTGACATATTGTATTAATTTTCGTTTCATATGTTTCATAATTTATTCTTCTTTCCAACAAAACCAAGATAGCAATTCTTAATTAAACACAAGAAGAGTTATCTGCTATTAACTGGACCCTATTTCGTGTCGGCGTCTTCTTTACTAGGTACATTGTCGCACAATGCTTCACAATGGCCGGGATGAAATCGATTCAAGGTGGTGTTGCGTAAATCGCTGTAAAACAAAAACTACATTGAGTAGACGGCTAATATTTACAGAATGTATAAAGGAATCACATATCTATATGTGAATTGTTTTAAATTTAAATTAAACTAAGTAGTTTTTGCGTAAAAGTATGTCGACTTTACCCTATTATACGAGGGGCATACAGTCGATATACTGTATTAAATTTGGCTTTATATGATTTATAATTTATTCTTCATTCTAACTAATTCAAAATTATCATTGTATGTTTTCTATAAGTCGAATTATTTAGAATTAACCAAACCCGCCTTGTTTTTAACGCGCAAATCCTTTAAAAAAGGCAATCAAGGTAAGGTTTCTACAAAAAATGTTTTTTTCTGTTTGATTTATATTATAAAAATGCTTTTATGCTGTTTAGAACCAGATTTAAATCACATTTTAATAATATTTTTTATATTTTGCGTTGTTTATGTGTATTTTTAGGTGACTTTTTAGCTACATTTTGGGTCGCCTTTTTCTTTTTTTGCTTCTCTCGTTTTTAAAATTGTCGGCGTCTTCTTTACTTGTACCAATCTAACCACTAACGACTAATATCCCACAGCTCAATCATATTGTTACTTCCGCGGGTGGAGTAACGGGGTTGCTTTGGTTTGAAAATAACTCGTATCGAATAAAAGAACAGACAGTTTGTGTCCTCGAATTATAATTGGCGATCAGAGTTCAAACGGTTACAGATGCGGAACGGAGGGGACAGGGACGATATGGACGGAGATGTTACGCAGTGGGGATGATACGGAGGGATGATACGTGAATGATACGGAGGGATGATACGGGATGATACGGTTTTCTGTAAATTAAAAATAAAGGGACCAAAATCAATAATTGACGGGTGTACGTATGAAATAGTAAACAATTACACTCACCAAACTTTGGCTTTAGAACCGGAACGGAAAATACACGGTATCAGATAAATTACTGTGCTGCGGACTGTACGGTGACTAAATCAAAAAGGAAGCATTTTCTAACACGCGGTCGGGTATAGATATTGTAACACAAACTCCCATTGTGACGTAATTTGGTTGTGATGCAATTTATGATTTATCATAGACATCAATAAAACATTAATGGGTCGAGATATCTTACATCCTCCCCCGCCAAAAATGGAAAAATGCGTCATCAAAGCAGTTTCAATATTTTTACACAAAGAAAAGATTCGAGGCACATTTTTAACGAAGAATAAAAAACAAAAAAAATATACACAATATATACAATAAGGCGTAACGCCGTGCCAGGTCATGGGGCGCTCCTCTCTCGCTCGCTCACGATCACGCAAAGTTTTGCGATAGGCCGCTTCATTAACCCAGCGGCAGTCTTCACTTCGACGCTTCTAACGATCCCATGTTTGTCATGAAACAAGCTGTTCACGCGGCCTAGAGGCCATTGTCCTCGAGGGGCGGAATTGTCCACAAGGAGTACAACATCTCCTTCAGCAACATTGTCCTTTTGCTCGTGCCATTTCTGTCGAGAGATTATTGATCGAGGGTACTCTTGGATCCAGCGTTTCCAGAACTCGTCAGCGAGATACTGGACAACTCGGTAGCGTCGTCGGGCGTAGCAATCTGTACTACGTGTCACTGTCGGTGGCGGAGTAATTGTAGGGGTTGATTTTCAGAAGGTGATTTCGGTGTCAGCGGCAGGTCTTCTCCGATCTCCAGCGGTACTTGTGTAAGCGGTCTGGAATTGACAATGTCCTCCACTTCAACAAGCAGGGTGTGTAGAAGGTCATCATCGAGCGGCTTGCCCTGCAATAATGCCTGCAAAATAAATTTCACGGAACGGATCAATCGTTCCCAAGCCCCACCAAAGTGGCTTGCAGCTGGTGGGTTAAATTTCCAGATTATATTTTTCTGTCTCAGGTAGTCGCCAACTTGATTGCGATTCCATTCTTCTATACATTCTCGAAGTATCCGCTCGCAGCCGACGAAGTTAGTGCCATTGTCGGAATACAGGTGAGTGACGGGACCTCGTCGGGCCGTAAAACGTCGCAGGGCATTTATAAACGCGTCGGTAGACAAGTCCGTAGCGACTTCTAGATGGATGGCGCGAGTAGTCATACATGTAAACAGACACCCATACCGTTTTACTTCACTTCTCCTTAACTTGGTCAGTAGCGGGCCGAAGAAGTCCACTCCTGTATGAGTGAACGGTGGTTCGTCAATTTGCAGTCTTGACGGCGGGAGATCAGCCATGATCTGTCTTTCGGGCCTTGCAGCTCTTCGCTGGCACAGTAGGCATCGGGACAGGATACGCTCGGGTTGCAACTCTAGCATTTTGCACCCAGTAGCGCTGAAATAAAATGTTTAAAGTGTGATTCATACCAGAGTGTGCAGCATCAACACTGGTGGCAGTGATCGATAAGTAGGTCAGTAAGGTGGCAGTTATCGGGGATAATGGCAGGGGTGGCGTGCTTTGTAGTCAAGACGTGCATTGTCCAATCTACCTCCAACGCGTAGAATGCCATCATTGAGAATAGGGTTCAGTTTGTAGATCGGTGACGTAGACGGCGGACGTCGGGTCGATTGCATGCGCATCCAATCGGGGAACTCCCGACGTTGTACGTACCGCACGAGGGCGCTCTCAGCAGATCGAAGCTCCTCGGCGTCAATCGGCGATGTCGGAATTTTTGCGGTGTCCTTCTTTACCTTGTTCTTCAGGTATGCACAAAAACGGAGAATCCAGGACGTGCTTATCTTCAATCGATGTAGGGACGAGAAATAACGGATGAATTTGTCCGTGGGTGAGCAGCTGGTAGCTGTCAGAAATACAGATTCTGGTTTTGGCAGGTCAAAACTTCGGTAGATTTGCTCCGTTGGTTGTGGCCGTAAAAACGTAGTAGGCCAGTCTTTAGCGGGACAGTGTAGGAACTTAGGGCCGGAATGCCACGTTCCTGTCTTCATCATGGTCCCTGCCGTCGTTCCACGTGACGCTTGATCAGGCTGGGTTCAGTTTCGTAGGAACATGTCTCCAGTCGTGCACGCTTGTGTATGCTTCGATTTGAAGAGAGGCGGTTTCGAGAGAAAACCGGAAAGTTCTTGCAGTCAGAGAAAAGGCTTTGTAGAACAATTGTCGAGTCAGTCCAGTAGATACACGGGCAATCGTCCAGTCCGAGTTCCCTTTTCACGGTTCGCGATAATTTTACTGCGTCAAGTGCAGCTTCGAGCTCCAATCTAGGAATTGTGTGCTTACCAGAATCGCAGAGAAGAGACTTTCCCATCACGAACGAACATGTCGTGTTGTCATCCTCGAAGGTAGTTCTAAGGTAGCATACGCAACCACGGGCGGCGGTAGATGCGTCTGCAAATACATGGAGCTGTACTCCGGGGGTCGGATGACGGACTTGTGGTTTGAAGCACCGAGGAATTCTAATGCGGGTCAGTTCATTAAGGCTGTTGCACCAAGCTTTCCATCGCTCGAGCTCGGTGCCAGTGACCTCCTCGTCCCAGTCGGTTTTCATCAAGCAGAGATCTCTGTAAATAAGTCGGGCCTCCAATACAACAGGGGCAACAAAGCCTAATGGATCGAAAAGTGAATTGGTAACGGAAAGCATACCTCGTCGTGTCAGCGGTTTTGTCGGGATAGTAATGTCGAATCTGAACTCGTCGTCTTGGACACACCAATTGATTCCCAGAACACATTCATGTACCTCTCCTCCTAGCGGAATATCTTGAATCACCTTTGCTCGATCATCGGCCGGAACGGATTCCATCACAGCGACACTAGTGGATAGCCACTTCGTCAGTTTAAAGCCACCCATTGAAAGTAGATTACGTAAATCCTTCACCAGTTGGATGCCGGCTTGATCATCAACGGCGGTTACGAGGCAGTCGTCCACATAAAAGTTATTCTTTACAACTTCGGCCACTCGTGGATGAAAAAACTTGCCAAATTCTCTGGCAGTTTCGCGCAGGCAGAAAGTTGCGCAGCACGGTGACGAGCGGGCGCCAAACAGGTGCACTTTCATGCGGTGCGGAACGGGTGATTTGGTCAGGTCGCCTCCTGGCCACCACAAGAATCTCAGAGCGTCACGATCCTTTTGGGTAACCAGAACTTGATGAAACATTGCTTCTATGTCGGATACGATAGCCACGCGTTCTCTGCGGAATCTCATCAACACCCCTACCAGCGTGTTCACTAAATCAGGGCCCTTCATCAGCTTGTCATTTATAGATTGTCCTTCGCATTTCGCCGCACAGTCATACACGATACGAACCTTACTTGGTTTCTTTGGGTTAATTACAGGGTGATGCGGGAGGTACCATAACTTGTTGGTAGTATTCACTTCGTCCTCTGGCACTACTTCTGCGTACCCATTGTCCAACATCATCGTCATGTATTTCGTATACTTTAGCGGAAGAAATCGACATCTCTCGCCAGTCGCTTCTTCAAACTTGATAGTCTGCTCCTTGCCATTGGCAGGCTATCCGGTAAAACGGTGCTGTCGTCTTTCCATGGCAGCGGAAGTTGGTAGTGGCCTTCAACTCTTTCAATTCGGCGCGTCATTATATCGTAAGCCATGACGTCTTCTTTTGAGTACTTCATGCCAAACTCCGACGCCTCCTTGTGGCTTCGAAGCCAGCCACATCAATGTTTCAACGTCGTCGGTTGCAGCAGTATCGGAGGAGGGGAACACATCACCAACGTCATTGGATGAGTAAGTCCTTTATCGCCTCGTCACTTCCTGAGCCCGCTGTGGCTTGAAGTAAGAATCCGGCTGCACCCTCTTCGTTCGGCAAGCTGTCCAGCGACGGTCCTTTTAACAGCCAGCCTAGGGGGGTCCGGATAGCGTCAGGCGTCTCGCGTGGATTTGGTGCGAAGCGACTTTTCCAGGCACCGGTGTGCCATTGCGTTGTCGTTGCCGATCAACAAGCATCACTTCACCCATCGGGAATTTGTGGCAGGTCCACTCCCACGAAGGTACTTATAATCGGGTTCAGTTTATTGCGCTCTGGAATCTTGCTCGGTGTAGCGGGAATTTCCTTAATGAGCGCAACGTCGGGCAGGTTAAGCTCTTCGCCGCCAGCAAGCGGAAGAACAGTTAACGAGACGGAAGTCGTTTTAACATTGATCGGTTCGGAAGTAGTCATTGTACACAGGTCAAAGTTCGCGGCGCGACCAGTCGGCGTAGCTTGTAACTGATCGGCCAGTCGACGGTCACAGAATGTGCGGTTCGCTCCGGAATCGAGAAGAGCGTACACTCTCGTCTCTTTGCCTCCGCTTCTAACGCGTACGGGGACAATGTCTAAATATGCGGAAGTCGGTCCCCCGGTGTTTTTCTTAGCGCTAAGCGAGTGCATGCATGCTTTAACGGTCGTGTTGCTTTCAATTCGGTCTGCGGGTCTGATGATCCATCTCGGGTCATGGAGCAAGGTGTGGTGGAAGTTGCCGGTGCAACCTTTTACACTGCATTTGATTCTTATGTGGGCATTCTCGCACGGAATGGCCTGCCTTTAGGCATTTAAAGCATAGGCCGCA
>CH000229.1:0-12690 GCA_000149265.1 Ciona savignyi | reverse complement strand
TACACAATATATACAATAAGGCGTAACGCCGTGCCAGGTCATGGGGCGCTCCTCTCTCGCTCGCTCACGATCACGCAAAGTTTTGCGATAGGCCGCTTCATTAACCCAGCGGCAGTCTTCACTTCGACGCTTCTAACGATCCCATGTTTGTCATGAAACAAGCTGTTCACGCGGCCTAGAGGCCATTGTCCTCGAGGGGCGGAATTGTCCACAAGGAGTACAACATCTCCTTCAGCAACATTGTCCTTTTGCTCGTGCCATTTCTGTCGAGAGATTATTGATCGAGGGTACTCTTGGATCCAGCGTTTCCAGAACTCGTCAGCGAGATACTGGACAACTCGGTAGCGTCGTCGGGCGTAGCAATCTGTACTACGTGTCACTGTCGGTGGCGGAGTAATTGTAGGGTTGATTTTCAGAAGGTGATTCGGTGTCAGCGGCAGGTCTTCTCCGATCTCCAGCGGTACTTGTTGTAAGCGGTCTGGAATTGACAATGTCCTCCACTTCAACAAGCAGGGTGTGTTAGAAGGTCATCATCGAGCGGCTTGCCCTGCAATAATGCCTGCAAAATAAATTTCACGGAACGGATCAATCGTTCCCAAGCCCCACCAAAGTGGCTTGCAGCTGGTGGGTTAAATTTCCAGATTATATTTTTCTGTCTCAGGTAGTCGCCAACTTGATTGCGATTCCATTCTTCTATACATTCTCGAAGTATCCGCTCGCAGCCGACGAAGTTAGTGCCATTGTCGGAATACAGGTGAGTGACGGGACCTCGTCGGGCCGTAAAACGTCGCAGGGCATTTATAAACGCGTCGGTAGACAAGTCCGTAGCGACTTCTAGATGGATGGCGCGAGTAGTCATACATGTAAACAGACACCCATACCCGTTTTACTTCACTTCTCCTTAACTTGGTCAGTAGCGGGCCGAAGAAGTCCACTCCTGTATGAGTGAACGGTGGTTCGTCAATTTGCAGTCTTGACGGCGGGAGATCAGCCATGATCTGTCTTTCGGGCCTTGCAGCTCTTCGCTGGCACAGTAGGCATCGGGACAGGATACGTCGGGTTGCAACTCTAGCATTTTGCACCCAGTAGCGCTGAAATAAAATGTTTAAAGTGTGATTCATACCAGAGTGTGCAGCATCAACACTGTGGCAGTGATCGATAAGTAGGTCAGTAAGGTGGCAGTTATCGGGGATAATGGCAGGGTGGCGTGCTTTGTAGTCAAGACGTGCATTGTCCAATCTACCTCCAACGCGTAGAATGCCATCATTGAGAATAGGGTTCAGTTTGTAGATCGGTGACGTAGACGGCGGACGTCGGGTCGATTGCATGCGCATCCAATCGGGGAACTCCCGACGTTGTACGTACCGCACGAGGGCGCTCTCAGCAGATCGAAGCTCCTCGGCGTCAATCGGCGATGTCGGAATTTTTGCGGTGTCCTTCTTTACCTTGTTCTTCAGGTATGCACAAAAACGGAGAATCCAGGACGTGCTTATCTTCAATCGATGTAGGGACGAGAAATAACGGATGAATTTGTCCGTGGGTGAGCAGCTGGTAGCTGTCAGAAATACAGATTCTGGTTTTGGCAGGTCAAAACTTCGGTAGATTTGCTCCGTTGGTTGTGGCCGTAAAAACGTAGTAGGCCAGTCTTTAGCGGGACAGTGTAGGAACTTAGGGCCGGAATGCCACGTTCCTGTCTTCATCATGGTCCCTGCCGTCGTTCCACGTGACGCTTGATCAGCTGGGTTCAGTTTCGTAGGAACATGTCTCCAGTCGTGCACGCTTGTGTATGCTTCGATTTGAGAGAGGCGGTTTCGAGAGAAAACCGGAAAGTTCTTGCAGTCAGAGAAAAGGCTTTGTAGAACAATTGTCGAGTCAGTCCAGTAGATACACGGGCAATCGTCCAGTCCGAGTTCCCTTTTCACGGTTCGCGATAATTTTACTGCGTCAAGTGCAGCTTCGAGCTCCAATCTAGGAATTGTGTGCTTACCAGAATCGCAGAGAAGAGACTTTCCCATCACGAACGAACATGTCGTGTTGTCATCCTCGAAGGTAGTTCTAAGGTAGCATACGCAACCACGGGCGGCGGTAGATGCGTCTGCAAATACATGGAGCTGTACTCCGGGGGTCGGATGACGGACTTGTGGTTTGAAGCACCGAGGAATTCTAATGCGGGTCAGTTCATTAAGGCTGTTGCACCAAGCTTTCCATCGCTCGAGCTCGGTGCCAGTGACCTCCTCGTCCCAGTCGGTTTTCATCAAGCAGAGATCTCTGTAAATAAGTCGGGCCTCCAATACAACAGGGGCAACAAAGCCTAATGGATCGAAAAGTGAATTGGTAACGGAAAGCATACCTCGTCGTGTCAGCGGTTTTGTCGGGATAGTAATGTCGAATCTGAACTCGTCGTCTTGGACACACCAATTGATTCCCAGAACACATTCATGTACCTCTCCTCCTAGCGGAATATCTTGAATCACCTTTGCTCGATCATCGGCCGGAACGGATTCCATCACAGCGACACTAGTGGATAGCCACTTCGTCAGTTTAAAGCCACCCATTGAAAGTAGATTACGTAAATCCTTCACCAGTTGGATGCCGGCTTGATCATCAACGGCGGTTACGAGGCAGTCGTCCACATAAAAGTTATTCTTTACAACTTCGGCCACTCGTGGATGAAAAAACTTGCCAAATTCTCTGGCAGTTTCGCGCAGGCAGAAAGTTGCGCAGCACGGTGACGAGCGGGCGCCAAACAGGTGCACTTTCATGCGGTGCGGAACGGGTGATTTGGTCAGGTCGCCTCCTGGCCACCACAAGAATCTCAGAGCGTCACGATCCTTTTGGGTAACCAGAACTTGATGAAACATTGCTTCTATGTCGGATACGATAGCCACGCGTTCTCTGCGGAATCTCATCAACACCCCTACCAGCGTGTTCACTAAATCAGGGCCCTTCATCAGCTTGTCATTTATAGATTGTCCTTCGCATTTCGCCGCACAGTCATACACGATACGAACCTTACTTGGTTTCTTTGGGTTAATTACAGGGTGATGCGGGAGGTACCATAACTTGTTGGTAGTATTCACTTCGTCCTCTGGCACTACTTCTGCGTACCCATTGTCCAACATCATCGTCATGTATTTCGTATACTTTACGGAAAAATCGACATCTCTCGCCAGTCGCTTCTTCAAACTTGATAGTCTGCTCCTTGCCATTGGCAGGCTATCCGGTAAAACGGTGCTGTCGTCTTTCCATGGCAGCGGAAGTTGGTAGTGGCCTTCAACTCTTTCAATTCGGCGCGTCATTATATCGTAAGCCATGACGTCTTCTTTTGAGTACTTCATGCCAAACTCCGACGCCTCCTTGTGGCTTCGAAGCCAGCCACATCAATGTTTCAACGTCGTCGGTTGCAGCAGTATCGGGAGGAGGGGAACACATCCACCAACGTCATTGGATGAGTAAGTCCTTTATCGCCTCGTCACTTCCTGAGCCCGCTGGTGGCTTGAAGTAAGAATCCGGCTGCACCCTCTTCGTTCGGCAAGCTGTCCAGCGACGGTCCTTTTAACAGCCAGCCTAGGGGGGTCCGGATAGCGTCAGGCGTCTCGCGTGGATTTGGTGCGAAGCGACTTTCCAGGCACCGGTGTGCCATTGCGTTGTCGTTGCCGATCAACAGCATCACTTCACCATCGGGAATTTGTGGCAGGTCCACTCCACGAAGGTACTTATAATCGGTTCAGTTTATTGCGCTCTGGAATCTTGCTCGGTGTAGCGGGAATTTCCTTAATGAGCGCAACGTCGGGCAGGTTAAGCTCTTCGCCGCCAGCCAGCGGAAGAACAGTTAACGAGACGGAAGTCGTTTTAACATTGATCGGTTCGGAAGTAGTCATTGTACACAGGTCAAAGTTCGCGGCGCGACCAGTCGGCGTAGCTTGTAACTGATCGGCCAGTCGACGGTCACAGAATGTGCGGTTCGCTCCGGAATCGAGAAGAGCGTACACTCTCGTCTCTTTGCCTCCGCTTCTAACGCGTACGGGGACAATGTCTAAATATGCGGAAGTCGGTACAACGGTGTTTTTCTTAGCGCTAAGCGAGTGCATGCATGCTTTAACGGTCGTGTTGCTCTCAATTCGGTCTGCGGGTCTGATGATCCATCTCGGGTCATGGAGCAAGGTGTGGTGGAAGTTGCCGGTGCAACCTTCTACACTGCATTTGATTTTATGTGGGCATTCTCGCACGGAATGGCCTGCCTTTAGGCATTTAAAGCATAGGCCGCATTCCCGGGTTACGCGCTTACGTTGCTCGTACGATTTATCCTTGAAGTCGCGGCAGGCGCCAATCAAGTGTGGTTTCTTGCAGACAGGGCACTGCAGCCCGGACGGTTTCGGAGTGGGAGCGGCAGCAGTGGGAGATTCGGCAGTCACGTTCACGTTATAAGCCGACACTTTCGGTTTTCGTGCAGTAGTTACTACAGGATTTGTGGACTTTAGCAGTAAACACTTTCCATACACAGAGTTAGCTTCGCGACTCTGTTCTCTAACGAAGTTAGCAAAGTCTTTAAAAACAGCTACCGCACCTGTTTTGTCCTGTATACTCAGCGACTTGGATATCCATTTCTTTCTCAGTTCCAATGGCAGCTTGTTGACCAGCGTCGATATGAAGCCAACAGAGTCTACCGTCGATTTTACCCTTGTCTTTTCCAGGGACGCGCAGCAGTTTCGGAGCAGAACGGCCAATTTCTCCAGCGCTTCGGGGTCATCTGCGGGCACCCTCGGGAATTCCTGCAACAAGCTCTCGCACCGTCGTGCTATTATATGGGGTTGACCATATCTTTCGAATAATTCTTGCATGGCCGTTTCGTAGCCATCATTTTCGTAATTATCTACGGAGTTATGCTTAATTTTCTCACAGACGGGCTCTGTGCAATGTTGGAGTAGGTATACTAATTTTAGGTCGTATGAGTCTACTTTGTCGGCAATATGTAGCTGGTATCGGTTGACGAAGGACCAGTAGTCCATCGGATCTCCATTAAATTTTTGTACAATTGGTTTGGGTAGAAAGCGTTCACCTACCTCTTGGTGGTTTATGTGACGGAGTGGTGAATCTCGTCGGATACGAGTCGGTGATAGCTGCGTACGTCGTTGTTGATTGCGCATTGGGGAGCGATCAGCATATCGGGACGGACGGTTCTGATGCTGTGTTGTCACGTGTTCTCTTTCGTCGTTCACCCGGATGTCGGACGGAAACGGTGGCAAATGACGTTCGGTTAAGGGAAGATGTGACAGAGCGCTGTCCTTAGGGCGCACAACGGGCGGGGCGTATAGGGTAGAACGTTGTGGTAGCTGCGCTGTGGTCGGTGATATCTCGTTGCGTGATTGTTCAGTGGATGTAGTCTGCTCTAGAAGCGGTGTCGTTGAGCCAGCATATTGGCGGGTTTGAACTTCGTTGTGTCTGGCCTCAGGAAGGGATGCTTCCTCCCATGCCCTAGCTTCAGCTTCAGCCAATTCTAGTTTTCGCCGGGATTCACGGTCGGTGAGTTCCTCTTGTAATTTTCTCTCTCTTTCAGCAAGTTTCCTTTTACGTTCCTCTGTTTCAGCGAGCAGTTTTCTTTTATGTTCCTCTGTTTCAGCGAGCAGTTTTCTTTTACGTTCCTCTGTTTCAGCGAGCAGTTTTCTTTTATGTTCCTCTGTTTCAGCGAGCAGCTTGCTTTCTTCTTTTCTCTCTAAGTCTTGTTGTCGGGCAAGCCTAGCAAGTTCAAGCTTAACCTTGCTATCTTTTAACTTAAAGCTGCGCATCGAGCTTGTAGTGCTTACAACGCTTACTGACTCGTGTTTGTCACTGTGTGATGCGGTTGAATTAGGTGGTGCTGGTGTGTCTGACTGCTTGGCTTCTTCAATGTTGTCCAGCCATTGTTCTACGCGGTGTTCTGGTTGGTTGTCCATGGTCGAGAGGTACGGTTACGGTGGGTTGGATCAGTTTGCTCAGTTTGAAAACGATGTTACTTCCGCGGGTGGAGTAACGGGGTTGCTTTGGTTTGAAAATAACTCGTATCGAATAAAAGAACAGACAGTTTGTGTCCTCGAATTATAATTGGCGATCAGAGTTCAAACGGTTACAGATGCGGAACGGAGGGGACAGGGACGATATGGACGGAGATGTTACGCAGTGGGGATGATACGGAGGGATGATACGGAGGGATGATACGTGAATGATACGGAGGGATGATACGGGATGATACGGTTTTCTGTAAATTAAAAATAAAGGGACCAAAATCAATAATTGACGGGTGTACGTATGAAATAGTAAACAATTACACTCACCAAACTTTGGCTTTAGAACCGGTACGGAAAATACACGGTATCAGATAAATTACTGTGCTGCGGACTGTACGGTGACTAAATCAAAAAGGAAGCATTTTCTAACACGCGGTCGGGTATAGATATTGTAACACAAACTCCCATTGTGACGTAATTTGGTTGTGATGCAATTTATGATTTATCATAGACATCAATAAAACATTAATGGGTCGAGATATCTTACACATATACAACTGCAATATACAGAAAAACGTGATTACATTGGAACTTTCCCCTCTACCAAGCTGCCAGCTATCTACTCCAATGTGGCAAACTTGGTTAGAATTTCAGCCTATGTTCTGAAACCACTTATTTTTTTTTGTATTAACCCGCGACAAAAATACATAGGTACACAAATTTTTGCGAAAATTCAGATTGATGTACACTTGTTTTCACATTTTGATTTAAATTTTATGGCATTTTTATCGAATTCTATTGCATTTAATAATTATGACCGGTTAAGTAACTTAGATTATTGCCAACTATTGAAAGAAATTGAAAAAAAATAATAAAAGGTTTTGTTGAGGGTTTTTATGGTAATTTTGTTAGTCCGCTTAGGGGAATTCCCGTCGTTCGCATTAGGGTAATTCCCGTAATTTGAATTTTTCGCGGATAATTTCTTTGCCCAATTTGTTTGCGTGGTTTTGGATGAATTTTTTAATTTTAGTATTGACTATCCATAACGTTTTTTGGTTAAATTCTTTGCTATTCCATATATATTCGTTTTTTGCGTCGAGTTGGGTTTTTATCTTTATTATTTCGTTTTTCAATATGATTGCGATTTTTAGTGCTATAATGTTGTGGGTATTGTTATATAGTATAATCTCTGGGGTAAGCGTTACTTTATCTTTGCATATTTGGGTATATAGTCGTTCCGTGAGTCGTTTTAGTTTGTTTATTATTTCGCAGTCTATCAGAATATGATTGATATTGTCTATGGGCAGTTTGCAGAATTTGCAGTTTGTAATTGTTATTTTCCCGTTTTTATGTATTCTGTTGGTATGGTTTTTTATCCAATCTCCGAGGAAAAACGCTTTGTGTGCAATTTTAAAACTTATGTTTCTATCGATATTGTTGAAATACGTTTTTAATGCCTTCGATTTTAATGTTATTTGTTGCCAGGGTATTGTCTCGTTATTTACGTTGATTATTTTCGGTTTCGTTTTTTCTTTTATTAGGAGTTCGTATATTGGTCGAAGTTTTGGCGTTTCCCATTCGTATTCTTGCTGTTTTAATATTCTAATAATTCTTTTAATTTGTAGGAACGAGTTTCCTGGTTCGCTCGCGTTCGGTCGTAGATTGGTATATAATTTTGGGTTTATTAATTTCATAGTGGATCCTATATTATAACGCAGCCATTCTTCCCATGGTTCTTTTATTAATTCTAAATGTGCGATTTTAAATAGCCTGGTTGCACGAGCTGCTTCCAGTTTTGCGTTAATTTCCGGGACGTAGAGACCGCCGTCGCATGTTGGCGCTATTAATGTTTTTCTTGCGATTTTTTCTATGTAGCTTGGATGCCAGATGAATTTAAATATATAGCTATTTCATTGTTTAATTATTGGTTTGGGTATTATTATATGTTTAGCTATCGTTAGAATTTGGGGTATGAATAGGGCGTTTACTAGCATTACTTTTCCTTTTAGCGTTAAGTTTCTTTCGCGGTGTTTATAGTATAGTGTTTTTATTACTTGCATTATATTGTCTAAGTTCTCATTAATACATTGCCGTTGAAGGCTTACGTGGAGACCGAGAATTTTTATTTTTTCAGTTATTACATTTTCGTCGATGTTATCTTTCGCGTATTGAATTAGTTCGGGGTCGTTTGAGATTATCTGCGTTTTGTTTGCGTTAATTTTTTGCCCGGGATATTTTTTCATAATCTTTTAGTTCGCTCATTGCTATTTTTAACGATTCTTTATTTGCTAGGATTAATGTGAGGTCATCTGCGTATTGTTCTAGTTTAATTTCTGTTGGTCCGAGTTTTATTCCATTAATTTGCGTATTTTTCATTATTTTTCGTGTTAACGTTTCCACGCCGAGTAAAAAAATCAACATGCTGCAGGAGCAGCCCTGGCGGATACCGCGTTTTATTTTTATCGGCCGTGTGAGGGCGCCGTTTATTTGGATTTGGCTATATATATTATTATAAAGTATTTCTAGCCACGTTATTAGTATAATGGGGAGCTTTAGTTGTTTAAATATTGCTTTTATGAATTCATGGTTGACTCGATCAAACGCTTTCTCGAAGTCTATGGCTATTATGGATGTTTGTTTTTCGAATTTTTTTGAGGATTCTATGATTGACGTTATATTAAACAGCGCGTGATCTATGGATCTCCCCTTTTAATCCGCATTTTTGGGTATTGCTGATTACGTCATTCATTATCGATTCACACCTTTTCGTTATTATTTTACTTAGTATTTTGTAGTCGGTGTTTAGTAAAGATATGGGTCGCCAGTTTTTAATATCGGATTTGTCGCCTTTGTTTTTATATATGAGTTTTATGATCGCCGTTCTCATCGTTTGCGTCATTACTTTTTTTAATAGGATATTGTTATATAGTTCTTCGAGGTCAAATTTTATGTAATTCCATAGTTTTTTATAAAGTTTTATTGTTATACCGTCGCTGCCGGGGGAGCTATCGTTATTCATGTTGTTCATTATTTCACGTATTTCGTTTATATTTAGTTGGTTGCGTTATTTTCTTTCGTTCGATTTCATCGATTTCGGGGGGGGCTATATCCTTTAAGTATTCATCGTAGTTTATTTTGTTCTCTTCGGTGGACCAGAGGTTTTCATAGAATTGTTGGATTGCGTTAATTGTTTCTTTAGGGGATTTCGTAATGGTTCCGTTTTGCTGTTTGACATGGTATAGGCGATCGCGGTTCTGTTTACGGGTTTCTAATTTGAAAAAATGTTTAGACGGGGATTCCTCGTTTTCTATAGGTTTTATTTTGGCGCGGATAAGGGCACCTTGGTGCTTTTTCATTTCATATCTTTGTATATTCCATTCCAATTGTTCCGTTTCTTTCGTTTCTTTTTCGTTTAAGCGCGTTCTTTTAAGCGCGTCTAATCTTTTCATGCTGTCTTCATACCTTTTGCGTTCGGCTTGGTTAATGTCTATTGATATGGATTTTATTTCGTTTGCTAACATCGCTTTTCCGTTCTCCCACCAGTGTAATACGTTGTTATATTTATGTTTTTGTTTTTTCCATAGTTTCCACTGTATTATTAATAGTTCTATTACGTCATCGTATTCTAAAATCGCGTTATTTATTTTGTATATTGGAGTACCCCATTGGTTGCCGCTATTTAAGTTTATTGTTATTATGGGACAGTTATTGTGATCCGAAAACGTATTTATAATATGCTCTATCGATTTGGTTTTGTGGATTGTTTTGGCGTTTACGTACATGCGGTCTATTCGTGATGCCGCAATTTGCGTCTGTCTTGTAAATTCCGCTTTTTCGCCGTGGATTTTCCTAAATGCGTCATAAAGGTTATGTTCGTTAACGATTTCTTTTAATGCATCTCTATCACGTTTTAGTTCGGGGTTATAGTTCTGTTTTACGTCGTTTTTTTCTAATACCATATTGAAATCGCCCATAAGGAGTCTTAGTGCATTGCTGTTTTCACCTAAGTTTTGTTTAACCCTTTTTAGCGTCGCTTCTCTTTCCACCGTGATCGCGTATTTTGCGCCCGATTTTAGATATACGTTGTAAATTTCGATCGTTTTATCTTTATTGGTAAGGATAAGTTTTTGCGCTCTATTTTCTTCTATTATGTTATGGGTAATTGAATAGTCCCTTAGGATCTCATTTTGTATAATTATTGCCGTTCCTTGGCGAAATGCGCGATTTGGCGTTGTCTCTGTATTCACCAAGATTTCGATATCGTATCGTTGTTTGTGATTCATTACGTCATTTCGTTTGATGGTGTGGGTTTCTTGGACACAGAGGATATTGATTTTGTTAAGTTTCATGTAGTATAAAATATTGTCAATCTTGTTTGTGTATCCGTTAGTGTTGAGCGTCCCAATTTTTAGGACCTCCATTTATCGTGCTGTATGTGGTGTGGGTTGTATGTTTGTGGCGGTTGTGAAGGGTTATTGTGATTGTCACGTGTTTGTTTTGCGGAATTGTCGCGTGAGTCAGCTGTCCGAGTCTTCTAGGAATGCTTGAGGTCGAGGTCGTTTTGGCGAAGGTTGTTGCGCGAAAAGTTTAGTCATTTCCACCACTGTTTTTCGTGGTTTTGTTGGCGTGGATGTTGTATGCTCTGGCGTGCCGTAAACGGACTCGTGGACTGATTCTTTTCTGCCAACGACGTGTTCTTGATATCGGTCGTCGATTTCCTGAAGGGTCGCGTTCAACGAGTCAGAGCGTCTGCCCCTTCTGGGTTTTAGAATTCCAGACTCCGAGAGGTTGTCCGAGGACGTGTCGGAATGGTTTAGTGGCACTTTTGTCAATACTTTTTGTTTGACTTTTCGAAAATGAGATTTTCGCTGCCTTTGTTTTTTGGGCGATGTTTGGTCCTTCCCGTCGATTGGCGGGAAATCCGTTGGGTCGATCGGTATCAAGTCGACTGTCAGGTTTTCAAGTGCGGGTGGGAAGGCAGTGTTGTCTTCCATCGTTAGTTCTTTCAGGACTTCAAAGCGATTTGATGTTGTTGTGTTAAATTGATCCATTATCGCGTTGGGCGGCGACTGTCTTTTAACAGTGCGCCATGGGTTTCTATTATCGTCGGAATGGGTCATTATTTCAATCTGGTTGGCTGTTGGTTGGTTTGATGCGGTCTTTTGGTTTGAGTATTTACGTCTGTTCAGGTCCGCGGTGTTTGTGTTTGACGTGAATACCGTTCTTGGGCGTCGTTCGGTGTTGCTTCTGCAGTTGCGGGTTGTGTGCCCGTGTTGCTGGCAATGCTTGCAGAAGCCTTTTTGCGGACACTGCTGTTGCTCGTGTCCTCGCCACTTGCAGTAGCGGCAAAGGGGGAGGTTTGCTTCCCCTGGCTTTGTCACCGTGATCCGGCGCTTGGCGATTTTAATCAATGGAGGGATGTTTTGTACTTTTACTCCTTCAATGGATACGTTAACCCAACCGTTTTTTATGTTGGGATAGTTGCGGTGGGTCCCGTACTGCACTATTTTTGGTTCGCCCCATTGGAATTTTCTTATGATCTCAATCAATTCACTTTCTGGGACATCACAGGGTACTGGGTGCAAAGATACAATGTCCAATTTGTTTTTAGGAAGCATTGCATGTATCCTCATTGTTGATCCATTTTCTGTTGTGAAGCTGATTTCGTTTGTTTGGAAATAATTGACAATCTCCTCCAAATTAGGTATTTCATTATCTTCATTTTGTTCTTTTAGGGTTATAAGGAATTGCATATCTTTAAAGTTGTCCATTATAACCCCATCGACAATTTCAGATATGTCCGAGAGCGGCGCGGCAGGAGCAAACAACTCCATAAAAGCCGACACCGACATGTGTTCTACCATGCCGGTGAGCTGGAAGATCAGGGATCTTGGGAGGTCTACTTCAATCTCTTGGCAGCTACTCATTTTGGGTTTGTGTTTTTGTGTGTATAGTTGTGTTGTTATGGTAATAATTATGTTATGTTATTTCAGGTTGTTATTATTATGTGTCCAAGAAACCCAACAAGTATACCCCTCAACAAGGTAGGTTATAATGCAAAAAAACAGAGAATATATCAGCAAAAACTGAAAAAAAATTGGAGTATTTCCAATTCTCAAAATAGGGAAATTTCCCTAAAAAAAGTGTTGCCCTTTTCGCAAAAAGCGAAAAAAAGCTAGTGGGGACGAAAAAAAAGCAAGTGAAAAAAAAGGAAAAAAAGCGGAAACACTGGAAAAATTGAAAAAAAGGGGGGCAAAAAAAGTTATACACTAGATGGCGCAAAAATTAGACTTATACTAATGCACTATAGCTACACAGTTAAACACACGGGGGCAGCAGTCAAAAGTGAAAAAATAGTTGGCAATACTCTAAGTTACCTGGTGTTGAAAGGCTTGCTTGCGGTGAGTAAATCCAATGTGATAACAGTATTTAACAACAATATTTCCTAGCTGCAAAAGGTATTTGGCAGAGAAACTTGCCTTGACCTAGGGCATAAAGGGTACGAGATCTTTTTTTTTTTTGTATTGGGCGGCTAATACACATATGACGTCATACAAAAATTTCGAAAAATAGCGGGGGGGGGGATACAACAATTTCACCACAGATTTCTCATTCGTATGACGTGATCGCTTTCTCATTGAAGTGTGCTTTGCATTTTGGATGTCTGAAATTCTTGATTCAATGGGTTAGAAAAGTATTACATTTT
>CH000231.1:64431-76746 GCA_000149265.1 Ciona savignyi | reverse complement strand
TTTCTATTCATTGATCTTGTATTTAGTCGGAGAAACAAACAGGAAAACAACGTTTATCTGCGAAACAACGTCGGGAATTAAAGAAGAAACAGAAACCGATAGATTTAGAAGAAAATCAACAAAACAAGGAAAACAAAACGAAACCAAAACCGGTAAATGATCTTCATATTTACTGATTTGTGAGACAAGTGTTGATGATTAAATTCCCACATTCTTGCTGTGTAGGAGGTGGCTGTGCCGTCTCAAGCTCCTAAACGGGGACAAAAGGTGAGTTGTGTTGGGAATTCATGTTGTTGACATGTATCTGCACTTCATTGTAATTCTGGTCTGGTGCATCTCGACTGTGAATATGTGATTGGAAACCTTGTTATTTATGATCCAGAAAAAGCTGAAGAAGATGAGAGAAAAGTACAAAGATCAAGATGATGAAGATCGGGAACTCATCATGGGAATTCTTCAGGTGTTTGTCAATTCATTGTTTCCAATTAATTCTTTTTTAAGACTTCTAGGAGATATTATAAACCAACGTATAGTACCAACCTACTTCAGTCTATTTTAAGACATTTTGCTCTGAAGTTTGTTATTTTACTCTTTAATCAGTGAACTATCAAATAGACCCGGTGACTATATTTGATTGTTATATTCCAACAAACCATAATTTCAATCTTCCACAGTCCGCCAAATCTCCAAAACCCAAGAAAGAAAAGAACAAGGTTGAAGCGAAACCCAAGTTAAAGCAAAGTGTGTGCGTGTGTAAGTGTGCGTGTGTGTGTTTGTGCCTAGGTGCGTGCGCGTGTGTTTGTGTGTGTTCCTTCTATTGTGGTGCACATCTCCAATGCATTATCTTCATGGACACAATACATCATGACACATCAGTTGTCCCACTACCATTAGCACCGGGATTAAGTTACCCGGTAACCGAATATTAGTCCGTAGTTTATTACTGAAAGAAATTATTGAACTTTTAACAAATTTGTGCAAAAAAAACACAATATAAGCATTAAGTTTCTCTCATAAGGTCATGAAGACTTTGTTTAAATATTTCTATTTGTTTAAAACTAAGCAATAACTCATCGAACAATTTAACATGTTACGATGAAGAATTGATGAACAAATGCAGAGAAACATTTAATAAATTCCCGGACATTTACCCATTGTCAGTATCTTAGTATATATGTACCAACCACTATGTAGTTATATCCTTCCTTCCCATGTTGGTTGTTCATTGTAGCTCCGAAGCCGAAACCAGCGGAACCAATCATCCTGCATGCTCCCAGTCGAGATGGTACGTTGCTGTTGTTGTGGTGATGCTTATATGACGTCATAATACCCCAGGTGACGTCATACAAGAGGATTCTGATGAAGAGCGCCATCAAGTGTTGAAAGCCGAACATTTATCAGTCGAACCGGTTTATGACATCATAGATAGTTTGACAGGTTGCCCGGCAACGGACGACATATTGTTGTTCGCGGTACCGGTGTGTGCGCCGTACAACGCTATGCTCAACTTCAAGTGAGTTTTATCTATTCTCTCATTATGACATCACAGTGGTGGCTTTGTGTTCCAGGTTTAAAGTCAAGTTGATCCCGGGTGGGGGGAAGAAGGGGAAAGGTGAGTTCATTGTTTGCACCTCGTGCTCGCAGTCGATTAATGTGGCTTCATTCCAGCGACGAAGACTGCCATCAATATGTTCCACTTGTCCAAGGAAACAACACAACAGGAGAAAGATCATCTGCGTAGCGTGAAGGTAAGACACCTTGTGTTCACAGTCGAGTTGCTGGAGTTATTACAGTGTGCGGATGGTTGGTTCATTTATATCCTCGTGGGTGGGAAGCCAGACTTTATCCACGGGTATCGTAAGACACCTTATACCTACAGTCGAGTTGCTGGAGCTATTACAGTGTGTGGATGGTTGGTTCATTTATATCCTCGTGGGTAGAAAGCCAGGCTTTATCCACGGGTATCGTAAGACACCTCATACCTACAGTCGAGTTGCTGGAGCTATTACAGTGTGTGGATGGTTGGTTTATTTATATCCTCGTGGGTGGGAAGCCAGACTTTATCTACGGGTATCGTAAGACACCTCATGCTAACAGTCGAGTTGCTGAAGCTATTACAGTGTGTGGATGGTTGGTTCACTTATATCCTCGTGGGTGGAAAGCCAGGCTTTATCCACGGGTATCGTAAGACACCTCATACCTACATTCGAGTTGCTGGAGCTATTACAGTGTGTGGATGGTTGGTTCATTTATATCCTCGTGGGTGGGAAGCCAGACTTTATCTACGGGTATCGTAAGACACCTCATGCCCACAGTCGAGTTGCTGGAGTTATTACAGTGTGTGGATGATTAGTTCACAGTCGAGCCCATAACTTACCATCCTACACCACAGGACCACGATTTATCACGAAATATGCCGGGGAAAGTCAAAGTCTCCGCTCCCAACATTCAAAACAAAAAGTTCAAAGGCAAAAGATGACTATCAGTTTCATGACGTCATTAATAAAATAATATTTGAAATTTGTGTTTTGATTGGTGACGTCAAATTAGGGTGTTGGGTCAACTATGCAATGGTTTCATCGGAGAAATTATTTTCGTTCAGCGTTTGTTGAATTTCTCATTTTATCCGCGTTATAACTTTGCCTTGGTGGATTGGATTAAAAGCAGTAAAATCCTGTTTTTTCCGTGTTTCTTATTTCACAATTTCCTCTATGACGTCATTAAAGCTTATAGCAACCGGTTCCCGCCAAGAATATTTCAGTGCGAAAATTGTGGAATGTCGGAAACGCAGCGTGAGCGCCATCTGACGGTTGTGAAATATGAGAATATAATTGATCGATATTTGCACTCGGAGGAGAAACGTCATCGATGGAAGTTGTTCAAACCGGATGTTGGGAAGAGGAGGAAGATTGGCCGCAGGTGGGCGCTGTTTGTAACACTCCGGTATTCATTCATGTTGGTGGGCGAGGGTTTGGGTCGTGTGGATGAATGGGTAGCGCGTCCGATACATATATCGACTCTTATTTAAAAATGTTTCTGGTGAATAGAATACACATGTTTATCCTAGTGAATGGGAAAACCAAGGGGGTTACCACACGGGCATTCGTCAGATCACCTCGTGCCCATCGTCGGGTTACCGGAGCTATTGCAGTGTGTTGTATATGATAGACACGGTACTTTAATTTGGTAGAACCTATTAATCCGAACCACAATAAAAAAATTGCGGATTTTAAAAGCAAATTACAAATCTGTGTCTTGTGAATCAAAAGCACAGATGAGTCTTCCAGTTTAAAACGATTTTCCTTATCTTTGTGGTTGTAATGGTGTGCATCGGGTCCATATTTATCAGGTGCATCGGGTCCATATTTATCAGGTTAATAACTGGAAATAACTTTCTATTTATTCGATTCTTAAATATCAACGTTTTAAAATTTAAACAATTTATTTACGTCCCCAGAAAGGAAGTGACGCAACAACCAAGACCTTCCAATGACGTCATAGATCACGATGACAAAAGTATGACGAAACGTCATAATCATCCACAGCCTGATATGCAACCAGCCGTTAGTGGGCGCACCGTACCACGGTCGAGACAACTGCTGCTCACCCAATATCACAAAACCCAACTTCAACCCTGCGTTTCGCTACAGCGAGTTATTAGAAGCTCTGCTCGTTTGATAAATCCCAATATGACGTCACAATCCAGCAGTACTACCCATCCTATTATGGAAGATGACGCAATCGCTGGGAAATTCCCCGTTAGGGAAGATGACGCAATCGCTGGGGAATTCCCCGTTAGGGAAGATGACGCAATCGCTGGGAAATTCCCCGTTAGGGAAGATGACGCAATCGCTGGGGAATTCCCCGTTAGGGAAGATGACGCAAGCGCTGGGGAATTCCCCGCATCACTTCGTGTGATGACGCACGCCGATCAGCTGTGCTCGCTGGAGCGGAAAAAGCAGAAGATGACGTCAAAAATCCACCAATCACGATCCGAGCTGGACCAGGTGAAGATTGAAATGCGGAAGTTACGTCATATGCACCGGATGGAAGGATCCCGGATGTTGGAGTCCGGGAGGAGGTTGGATGCGAGGAGGAGGGAAGATCTTCGGATCAACATCCGGATCTCGGAGGTTGAGAGGATCAGGAATTGCTTGTTGTGTCCGATCTGATCATCCGCCCCACCTAGCGTCCGATATTATTACACAATCCTATTTGTTCCGTTCATTAATGTTGTTACGTTGTCAGTTGTTACACTTTTAGGGGGGCAGCTACACTTCTGTGGGTGGGTGGGGTTTGTGCCACACTATTAAGCAGGGTTCTCGATAGTCTGTATTCAGCAGCTCTTACCGATATATATATATAATGCTTGTATTAGCGTAAGCAGCATAAAATCACAACTCCACCAAAACACAATGTAGTGGTCACATATAAAAGCAAATGGGCGGTAAAGTCTAACGGTTTTAGCGGGAAGTATACAGATAAGGCGACAGGTAATTACCAATCAACGCACGCACCGAAATCTCGCATCAAGATAACATTGTAACATCAGTTCTTCGTAGTTACTTTGTAGTTCTTGTTTAAATTAATTGTTTTCACCTGAATCTTCGGAAAGTTGGTAGCAATATGGACAATTAATTATTCTCGCTTTCTCTGCAATGCAAGCTGACCTCACAAAAAGGGCTGTCACTCACAATCCTGTCATATAAAATTGTAAATCTGCAACTTAAACCCGAAATTCTTCAATATTTTACTTTAATATTTAAATTTTGAGCCCGTACCCCTTCGTACATCGGCAACTTTTTCCCAACAAAACAGCTAGCAGATGCACATTCAACACCTTTATTTTACAAAGCACTGCTCCACGATTACAAAACTTTACAGCTTAACGATAACACCGGTGTGCCTCCTTGTTAATCAGCAAAACACTCATTCATATACCATAACTCAGAGAGGGCAACATGCCATTTGTCATTTTTGGCCGAGAGATCAAATGAACGGGTTATCCGCGTTACATGTGATTAAGTTCACTTCCTTGTGAAAGGTGGGTTTCCCGGGTATAAGTACTACAAGCACCACGTGACCAACTCCAGCGAATCAAAAATCTTCTTTGAATGAAATTTACACCACATAGAGATCAATACGTCGAATAGCTTGGTGGGTTAGTGCTTCGTCTTTTATCTGAGGGATTGCATGTTCAAAACCGGTCGATAGTTAATTGGTTGTGTTCTTGGGCAAGGCACTTAGCAGACCTTGCCTGAACCCAGCAGATTAATGGGTTCTACTAAATTGAAGGAATGTGTGAATCATACACAACACACTGCAATAGCTCCGGTAACCCGACGATGGGCGCGAGGTGATCTGACGATTGCCCGTGTGATAACCTCCTTGGTTTTCCCATTCACGGGGATAAACATGAATATCCTATCCTTCCGTAGCTTTGTATTTGTATTATCTCTATTATGTTGCTTTTACCGGAATAGGTATTGACCACCTTATTGGCGCTGCGAAGATCGTTTTTGTATGGAATTGTTATCTGTATCCACGCTACGTGTTGTCCGGTTGTCCCTACTTCTCGACGTAAAATATTGCGTCTCTAGTGGCCACCATGTTCAATGACCCAATATTGTAATTAAATGGCGAAGCCACATAACTTAGCTGCACAAGCAGTGACCAATTAGTGCACAATGTATTATTTCTCCCTAAACGTGAGCATGAGGTATATGGTAATCTTCCGTTGATATATCCATCCACTAATACATTTGAGACACATTCCAACAACTCGATGTTAATCCACCATAATCCAACCTCCCCACAACACGTGACAGAACTCGATAATCCGACGACGTCGCTTAATTAGATTCAAACAACCAACGAATCTGTTGATTCTTGAGGTTTGGTCGCTGTGCTGGGCGACGTGTATTGTATCACCGCAACCACGAAGCATTTTAAAGTAAACTTGGATTTTCAACTATAACACCGGTGTGAGGTTTCAATGATAATCTCGATTGAAACTGCATTGGTATATTTCGGTTTACATGGCCATAAGTCACCACCATGTACCTGAAAATAATTACTATGATCGACCGTGGCATTTAAAGTTCGATGTTTTTCTTGCGGATATGACGTCAGTAAAAGGTTCCAGCATATTTGAACAACACACCGTGAATCCTGCAAACGTGGTTGATGATGTTGTGTATTGAACCATCAACTTGGCGGTTGCTACTAATTAGTCGTTGTATGCAACATACAAACAAACCGAACAAGACCAAAGCGATTTTTAATTTACAGCGAGTTAATGAAATCAAAGCTTCTGAAAGAATTATTGCGTCACAACGAGCTGTTATGACGAAAATCATCGCCATTGTTTCAAAAGTGTTCGGTCATCACCATAATCGCCCAATATCATGTTGGAACATTGTGGTGGTTGTTCTAAATATGTTTATCACCACCACCCCCCTTCCCCCCTCATTATATTGCCGCAATACAAGCTTCAAAGCAAAATAAACAACCGGTTTCACCTAATCATCGCACATGTTCATTGTTCGCGTTGATGATTGTGATTCTCGGATGACACGCGAGGTGTCGCGGTATTTCAAAGCTTCCACCTCCATAGACACCCCCTCGGGGAACCGAGTCCCGATCAGTGAAAATCCAATCACAAATCGACAAGATTTGCGGTTTTGGGCGTCGCTTTCTCGCTTCATTTGATTTGTCTTGTGGTCGAGTTTTGTCGCTTTTACCCGACCCCACATATCACAATACCCGACCTCCACACACCACATACCCGATGTCGGGTTGATGCTATACCCCCTTGTTATATGGAAGTACCAACTAATGCATTGTCCCCGTTGCCGTCTGGTAATATAGTGAGTTGCCAATGACAACCCAGACAATCATCATGTTATTATGGCCGAATTAAGAGTTTTGTGTTTAAATGCATCGTATGTGAGAAACACTCTGCCATCGAAGTTTTAATTAATCCCCACACCGTTGGAACGTAGTTTGAACCCCAATATTTCGTGGTACGAATCAGCGAACGTACGATTGCTCTGATAAGGCGGAACGAAGCCTTCGTTTCTGCACCAAGGGCCCGTCAACGTTCCTACCGTGTTCGCCGTGTAGCCCTTGTGACCATTACAAACAGATGGACGTCCCGACAATAACAACATGGTGCGCAGAGCCGTCTAACCAGCCCGCTCAACCGGCCTCTCTGACATCGGTGGACGGGGAACCCCCTAGCTGCGCTGACGGGCAGGTCGTGACGACATAGTTGCCGGCTCAGCGTGCTTTGCGCATAATCCCATGTTGCGCCCGGGCGACCCGAGCGACCCGAGCGACCCGAGCGACCTGTGCAAGCTGGTCATGTGTGGCCGGGGTGGTTTATGTGGCTGCCATTGTTACAAGGTGCAACTTATGTTACCAATATAAGATTGTTTATTACTTCTCTCGCCATAAACTGTATTGTGTGAATATTACAACGTTATGCGCTTCTTCATGGCTTTATATCGTTTGGTCTTAATTAATTTATTTGCAATTTTTTTGTTTTTTTCGCTTAGGTATGGCGCCGCGTCTAATGTATTTATTTAAATAAATAAATCTCTTTTTAAATGACGTGTTTTAACGACTGTTCGTTTTGCCGTTTTTTCCTGTTCCTGTGTCGCGATTCGCTTTATTTGCTATTATTTAATACTGGTGCAACAAATAAATGAACTAAACTATGTGCGTATGTGCGGAGACAAAGGGAAGTCGCGAAAACGTTTCTTCCTAGAAGAATCATAAAACCTTGATCAAAATCGGGTTTATTTTTAGGGTTTTGTTTGCCCTGTTATCAGCAACCACGATTCATCCCGGTGACCATGTTAATATGTCAGCTTTTGTTGAACGTGATTTAACCGCGATGTCGCGCTGGGTGAGTCAGATCGTCTGAAATTCCCCAACATGTGACGTCTTACCATTTACATGTGATGTCATAAAATAGATTATTTAGGAACACGATACGGGAAATCAGTTGTAGCAATCTTCAGATTAAATTGCGCCAAGCACGTGGGTAAATGTGCTTTACGGCTCAGATACAAAGGTGGGGATATATAATGGATGTGAAATATGTTTTGCGCGTCTAATGCTCCCACCACATCGTAATGCGGTCATCGCAACGTTGTTTCGAGATTGTTCTATTGTCGCCGCCGCCGCGCAGCCCAGGGCAATGCTAGAAATCGCCACATACTTACGGCGACGATAACTTGCCGGGCAAGACTAATTAAAACCCATAAACCTCCGAACGAGCTCTTCCGCAATTATACCGACCATAAACGCGCTTGTTACGAGCTGACAACCATAATTCCCACGGAAAATGATATTTTGCGCGAAACCAACCCGAATCATCGGCATTTCGATTCTTTATGACGTTTTTTATTCGAGTTCAAAGTCACTGTGACGTAACATAGACGGCGATGTGCGTATGAAGGTAAAATTAGAACATTCTTGCTCAAAATTTTGTTTACACCGTTGGTTGCAAACCGCAAGGTAATAACCGGTTCGCTTTTATTGTTCGCGTTCAATGATAAAATGCGTCGTGGATCTCTATGATATTGTTGAGGTTTGACTTTCACTTGAAACTCAAGAGTCTCTTTGATCGTTGAATTTTCAAGAATTATTAAGAACTTTGTAAATAACTTGTAATTATAACCATGTTCGTCTTGTAATGCTGGAACGTTGCGATGTGAATAACAAGATATCGGACAAAGTAGTTCGAAATATATGTGTGTGTGTGTGTACATGCAGTCAAACTGAAGGTATTACTATAGTATGTGGATGGATGTTTGGACCACAAGACACTTTGACCACACCCTTGCGTACGGCGACAGAAATCTCTCGATGAATTCCGCCATTTTAACTTCTCTAATAAACGTCACCAGCTCTTCAGGCGGTTTGCCGACAAAATTAAAATATTTCGTTTTTACACCTTTATATTATTAAATGATTCTAAGTCTTCCATAGTACGTGGTGCTTGTGCAATAAAAACACTTAGACAATTTCGTATATTCGATATTTCTCTTGATAACACCACCACCAACACAAGTTGGAATATCGCACATGGCAGTCTATATACCTTTGTACATGGGATACATCTTGTCAGTTAACAATCAAGTTCAACAATAAGCAGCATCAGGCTTAGAAAAATGATCCACGGTTACCGTAACTACTTTACCGGACCTTACTGGACCAACCGCACCTTATCGGAGCGGTAAACTAATATAACGTGTCAAGACACCTCATCCGCAGCGTTTAGGGGCAACCTACAAATTGTAGGTAATAAGTCCCATCTATAAATTAAAAAATATTTTTGTCTTTTATTTTCATTTAAGTTGATATCGTTTGTTTGGGTTTAACTTATCCGGATAAACGAGACGAAGCTTTGAAACGTGTTCTTCGGATTAAATAACCCGAAGTTGACACGTAAAAACGCTTATGTTGTATTAAGTTTCACTATAAGATCACGATAGAATGGCGACTATTGCTGCAAAGGTGGTGAATTATTTACAAGTTCAAAAATAATTGAAGAAACGAACGATATCTGAGTTGATAATTGATAAAACAAAGTGGAACCGGTGGCAGCTGAAATGTGACCCTGGCATTGTTCTAATTGCGCAACGTTTGTGCATGCATAGACACGTATAGCACGCACGTATAGAGGGTGCTTTAGCGGTCGGCGTGTTCGGAACGATGTCTTGCCCTCGGGCTCGCGTCGCCGCCTTTTTAACGCGAAGTTTGCAACTCGAAATTATCATTCCTTCCCCGTTGGCCAAGTGAGAAGTACAGGTACCTGTGGTGGGAGGCTACGGTTAGGTGTACAAGCTCGGTTCTGTTTCATAAGAACTTTAGGTTTCAGCTTTGCTAATTGCTGGACGCATAAGAATTCAAAAATAAGTTAAATATCTTATTGAAATATCAGCTGTTGTATATCAGAGAAATGTGTGAGGACTTTAAATTAAAATGTTGATTTAATTTCCAGGAACCATAGAAATAAGAAGGGGTACTAATCCTCGATCTTTGGCAAATTCTTAGGTTTCCACTTTCCTTCGTTTCTTTTCATCAAGAAGACTGCAAAACGTCAAGTGAGTTACAATTTTGCTCTTTCGATGTCGATGCTGATATGACCAGCTCATTGTATTAAGTTTGAATATATGATTTTGCATGAAACATTGCGATAAAAGTTACTTTAACTAGAATTTCGGATTTCTCGTTAAGACAATTGCTCCCCTAATTTTTAATCATAATGAGTTAAAATAATCAAGAAATATTACAAATAATTATATATTTCGTGTTTTTAATGCTTAAATTTTAGTCTAGTTGTTCCAATAACGCAATTCAAACTTGAAGTTTCAAATATTCGTAACTCAATCTCTGTCCATCCCGCCAGTGGTAATTCCACCCTAACTGTTAAGTCAACGGGAATTTAGATTTTATCAGCGGTTTCGACTTCCCTAAACCCGACCGCAAGATGGTGATAAAGATCTAATGTCACGGACAATTTGTGTCCACTGTAATTTAAATTTGTTCACTAAGTATATGGTAACGACTCATACCACCTAGCATGTATTAAACACGCTAAGCGATTGACGATATCCAATGAATACCAACGCATTATGCTAAAAATATTAGTTGAAAACTCGTAATCCTGGATTAAAAATTTTAATCAAAATCATTTCTTCAGGATGATGACAAGAGGAATAATCTGTCTGATGATCTCCGTCGCAGTTGTCAGCGGGCAAGATGGTAGGTTCATTCTACGTAGCAAACCCATATTTGGGAGGGTTACCACCTATACGCTTTTTTGTGCTGTATAATACCAAAATGTTATTTTAACGATTAATCTTAATAATTCGGCTACGTATATGTTATACATTATCTTGGCTCCGTCAATTACAGGATATTTCGCTTTGTCTATATACAAGACCTTCTCGTGCACAGGGGAACAAATAGTTCCATCCATATATATAACCACGCGCGATAGGTTCCCGACTTAATCATCTCGAGCGAAAGGTAAACGCACCGAGCACACGTAAACACGAGAATGTATCCTAGCAACCATTGCTCCGCCCACGGCCGCCGGATGTCCTCCCATGGCGGAGATGGATCTTGTTGTTTTGCTCGATTCAAGCTCGTCTGTGAAGGCTCCAAACTTCCAGATCTTGAGACAATTTCTATCCAACCTCACCCTCAATTTCAACGTCGGTCCCGACGCAATGCAACTCGCTGTGACGCGGTACAACCGTCGCATCGACGACCGATTCAACCTCAATGATTACCTCACAAAGAATGATCTGTTGAGGCAAATCGCAAGGATCCCGTACAACGGCGGAGGAACATTTACCGGGCGCGGCCTCACTTATCTGGCGGACAATAAGTTCACAGCAGCGGCTGGCAGACGGCCAGGTGTGGCCGCCATTGCGCTGGTAATTACTGACGGAAGAGCAAATGACAACGTTGCCGCACCCGCCGCCAGACTGCACGAGATGGCGACAGTTATAGCGCTCGGGATCAAAGGGGCGGTCGAAGCTGAGATCAACGTAATCGCCTCTCCAAGCCCAACCAACGAGTATGCCCACGTTATCAGCGATTTCAGTGATCTTCCCCGTATATTCGGGGTGATCTCCGCGGCAGTTTGTACTGCACAAGGAGCAGCTGATGCGCCAGGTTTGCAGCTTACTGCACGATGACGCAACCAGCAATATCATGACGTAATCATATAAACCTCATTCTAACAGTCATTTTCATGACGCAATCATCTTCATCACCTAATCTTATTCATGACGAATCGAATCGTCTTCATGACGTAATCATCTTCATGATGTCATGTTTTTCATGACGTAATGTCTGCATGACGTAATCGTCTTCATGACGTAATCGTCTTAATGACGTAATCATCTTTATGTCGCATTATCATTCACACCCTAACACCACCATCCGCTAACTCACATCCTAAATAGTTCCAAGCAATTTTCTAACATATTTCTTTTTCTTTGCAGGAACGGCGCAACCTCCAAGTAAGTACCACGTCATACCACCTTGTAAACTTGATATTTAACCCACATTTCATCCACAGCCCCAGAACAACCACCTCCACCACGTAAGTTCATTTTCCAACTTTACATGAAGTGATTCTAAACGTTTCAATGTGCAATTTTAGCAACTCAACCCCCAACTGTCTGCACCAAACCCGCCCCCCCCAACCGACCCCCCAACCGAACCCCCTACCGAACCCCCAACTGAACCCTCCACTGAACCCCCCACTGAACCCCCCATTGAACC
>CH000231.1:36219-64331 GCA_000149265.1 Ciona savignyi | reverse complement strand
CCCCCCCACGGTACCCCCAACCGACCCCCCAACCGTACCCCCAACCGACCCACCTACCGAACCCCCTACCGAACCCCCTACTGAACCTCCCACTGAACCGCCTACTGAACCCCCCACTGAACCCCCAACCGAACCCCCAACCGAACCCCCCACTATTCCGCCAACTGAACCGGCAACGCCAGGCACCTGTAAGTAAACCCACTAACAGCGAATGAATCGCCAAATGACCAAAGCATCACCACTCACCATTTCACTTCCATCGTTAAATACTAGAATCTAAAAATAAATAATTTTGTTAACACCATAATGACATCACTAACCAAAGCTAATATCCATTCGAGATTAACATCATTTTAATAATAATATACGTAACAATGCCACGTGAATAACAAGGACGTTCTCGAATCGCCAGTTCGAATACGTTTCCTGACGTAATTTTATTGTTCTTTTCTTGTCCAATAAAAATCAAACACGTATTAATGAGGAAATACCGTGTTTCGACATTTTTCGCTTTCCGGGAAACGTATCCTCCTCGGGCGATGTTTGAACTGGTTTTACAAGAAATAGTTGAACAACGTCGACTGTTGCTAAATATGTTCATGAGCCGCAAAGACAGTCGTGTTTGCTGCTTTTAAAGACGTTCGATGACGTGTCTATAATCTCTCGTTGCATGTAAATATTCGATGAGTTGTTAATTAACTTCCAACACCTCATCAGCAACCACACTGCTCTGTAACAACCCGATTGACCTCGCATTTGTCGTCGATTCTTCGAGCTCAGTCGGACGGGAAAACTTCCAACTGATCCGAGACTTCGTTTACGAGGTAAGAATGGATTCGAATGCCCAACCGCATGACTCACATACATGGGATATTGTAGCAATGATTAAGCTTTCTCTTTTATTGTATGATTATTATTTGGTTTACATTAACATGCGGGTTTCTTTGAGACCTCTGCTCAACTTATGGTGCAAAACACGTTTCGAGTTAAATCTTTGATTCGTTTAACGACCTGCAGTGCGTCATTCACACACATTCCACCACGATGAATTTAAATGTTGGATTTCTCTCCGGTCTGTCAAGTATTGGATGTTTGTCCAAAAAATGTTTACACACATACAACATCATATTGTTGCAATCATCAATCTTCCAATCCATTTGCGCATACAACCCCCTACAACCTCCCACCACCACCCACAATCTAATCATCCAACCTCCCAACCGCAGATCGTGAACGAAATGAACATCAGTGAGACCGAGACTCATGTCACCCTTGCCCGCTACAACAACTGGGTCGACTCGAGGTTCTTCTTCAACACTCACTACGACAAAGCCGCCATCTTGGATGCCATCACCAACCTGCCATACTACGGTCGGGGAACCAAGACAGCGATGGCTCTCAACGTCATGGCCAGTCATCATTTGCAGGTATGCTCATTGTGATGTCATATTTTCTCATCTCTTTACATTGTTCCAACCCAGTGGTATCTAATGAATTGAAAGTCATGTCTGATTATCCACTCATTGTAAAATCTTCAGCAACTCGACTTTAAGCATGGAGTGTATTATTGTGCACCAGAGCAAGATACTTTACATTACTTTACCATAGTGGTATCTAATAAGCCGTGCAAAAGTTTAGAGACATTCCTGATATGTATACAAGGTATACCAGTATGTAACATTCGTGTTCCCCAGAAATACAACGGATGGAGGGAGAGCGTGGACGCTTACCCAACAGTCGTCATTGTGCTGACTGATGGCCGAACCAAGGACTTTGCTGACTTGGGGAAATACTCCAGAGCGTTGAAAGGTAGAAACTTAAGTTTAAATAAATTCCATCTCGTGTTTAACTACATTAACTCCATCGAATAACTCATCGTGCTAGGTACATAAGACATCAATTTAAAGACTTTATACCGACTTATACACCGGCATAGTAATGACAAGTGTATCATCTACATATAACCATGCACACATCCAATATAACCATGCACACATCCAATATAACCATGCACACACCCAATATAACCATGCACACATCCAATATAACCATGTACACATCCAATATAACCAAGCACACATCCAATATAACCATGCACACATCCAATATAACCATGCACACATCCAATATAACCATCCACCCCATGCAGCCAAGGCAACCCGAGTGATCGCGATCGGAGTCGGCCCAAATGTCCACGAGGACGAACTCATCACCATAGCAACAGCTCCAGCATCGGAGAATGTCGTCCTGGTTCCATTCGACCAACTGGTGGACAGAGCCACCGAACTTATCAATAAGGTAAGAACCTCTTCAAACTTTCTTGATTGTCGTGCTGCGAAATGTTCAAATCAACTTTATTTATCGGCTGGACACACTGTGCTGTGTCTCCAAACAAACTCCAAATGTGCTGGATAAACTATCCTGAACTTTCCTAGACTTATGCTGTGTCGCTAAACGCCCAAACCAATTTTGTTAATCTGCAAGGGAATTAATTGTTGTAAAGGCTTGCTCAAATTAACGACTTTTCAAACGCAAACGGCTAGTTCCTTTAAATAATAATTTACCTCTTAACCCGATCCGCAGGCTTGTATTGTTGACACCAACGAATGTCTTCTGGATAACGCCGGTTGCGATCAACTTTGCGTCAACTCCAACGTCGGTTTCTACTGCGAATGCGAGCCAGGCTACACACTTGGCGCAGATTTGGCTTCTTGCATCGGTGAGTCATGAAGTAATGTTATTGCAATGGATTTGCAATCTATCACAAGCAAATAATAACAAAGAACGACTTACATCAAATAAATCAACCGTGATGTCCTTGATAATTAACTTTGCATTGAAATTATTTCTTACAAATATCAAACATCATGAAGTCAATCCCCATATTCGGCAATCGATGCTCAGATAGTTAGAGTTTCGAACTGACCCTGACAACTTCCACCACAGATATCAACGAATGTTTGACGGATAACGGTGGATGCAGCGACACTTGCACCAACACTGATGGTTCCTACGTCTGTTCCTGCCCGGTTGGACGCATCCCCGCTGGAGATGCTCACACTTGTGGTGAGTTGGAACTTATAGAGAAACATTTTAGTTTGAGTCCGGTCGTGTGGATGAATGGTTAACCGGTAACTATACCGGCTGATATAAAAGCGGCCGTAGTGACCATCATGGGTTCCAAACTTGGCTCGGTTAAAAAAACAAAATTATTATAATTTTAAAATATGATCTAATAAAAAAACACATTTTGTTCGAAATATTCACTAGTAATCTTAGAAAACCAAATCTATCATAAAATAGTTTAAACTGACCTCATAAATTACTGATAATATCGAAAACTAGACACACCATTGATAAATAACTAAATTCATTTGTGTTTCCTTCCAGTCGATGACAGTTGTTACCAGAACACAGCTTGCGAACACACCTGCACCAACGTCGTCCAAGGAACTTATTTCTGCAGCTGCAACGCGGGGTACACGTTGGCTGAGGATGGACATTCCTGCCCAGGTAAGTCTCCAGCAACTCGAGCCAACTCCACCTTCTGGCCTCTGGCGCTTGTTTAGTACTGCTTGTTTGGTTTACTGAAGGTTGTGTTTGAAAAGCCTGGCTTTCCACCCACGAGGATATAAATGAACCAACCATCCACACACTGTAATAGCTCCAGCAACTCGACTGTGGACATGAGGTGTCTTACGATACCCGTGGATAAAGCCTGGCTTTCCACCCACGAGGATATAAATGAACCAACCATCCACACACTGTAATAGCTCCAGCAACTCGACTGTAGGCATGAGGTGTCTTACGATTCCCGTGGATAAAGCCTGACTTCCCACCGACGAGGATATAAATGAACCAACCATCCACACACTGTAATAGCTCCAGCAACTCGACTGTGGGCATGAGGTGTCTTACGATTCCCGTGGATAAAGCCTGGCTTTCCATCCACGAGGATATAAATAAACCAACCATCCACACACTGTAATAGCTCCAGCAACTCGACTATGGGCATGAGGTGTATTACGATACTCATGGATAAAGCCTGGCTTCCCATCCACGAGGATATAAATGAACCAACCATCCACACACTGTAATAGCTCCAGCAACTCGACTATGGGCATGAGGTGTATTACGATACTCATGGATAAAGCCTGGCTTCCCATCCACGAGGATATAAATGAACCAACCATCCACACACTGTAATAGCTCCAGAAAACCACAAGACATAGGGTTTGTTCAACGACAACCCGAGAAATAAAGTTTCTCTCTTTGACGTCATAATGAAATCACAGACATCGACGAATGCGCGAACAACAATGGCGCTTGTGAGGTCTTCTGCAACAACACCGCTGGTTCATACGAATGTTCGTGCCCGGAAGGCCAGGGGCTCAGAAACGATGGACGATCATGTGGTACTTTGTGCTACACTTGTAACCGCGCCACCTCTAACGAACAATGCATGGAAGCCACTGTATGCGCGCCAGGCGAGGTAAGATATGTTGTCAATTAAATTTACTATAGAACGGGCTGATAAAGAGGGGAAATAGTTTGACGGCAGGCTAGCATCAGATAATCATCCGACGTTGTTGTGTTGTTTCACGGTTCATTATTATCGCGGATTGAATCATTTTCTGCCGCTCCGGGCATTCACCAACCACACCACAACAGAATTCGTGCCAAACCGAAACCCGACTTGAGAACGGAGTCTTGTACATCTCCAAGCAATGCAAACAGACCGAGGCTTGCGTGAACAACTTCATCCAGAACCCCAAGACAGCATGGTCTCCCTTCCAGGTACTAAATTGACATATACCATTTGTTTATGGGCGGCGCAGTCGTTGCACTGCCTTGTTGTGTGTCAAATAAAGGTATATTGCTCACTTAAGATAACTTTCCCCGTATTTGGTTTGTTCTCTTGGTTATTACCATGAAGTGAATATTTATATCAATACTACATGATTGGGTCATGCATGGTTGCATTCCCGGGGAAGCCCCTAACACGGAAACATCGTCCCCAGTGCAACGACAACCCCGACGGAATATCAGTTTGTCGATGTTGTTGCCACGATTCGCTCTGCAATCTGCCCGGTAACTGCACACTCGCTGATGACGTAGACATCAAGTGTGATGACCCAAGCACTCTGGAAACCCCGGCGGATATGACGATCTCATGCACAGGAAGTGACGTAAGTACCAGATAAAGCTGCACTACATAACATTCTACCATTACACATATCGCATTTACAAGTATTGGTTTCATGGACAATCCACTCACAATTCCCCATTGTACGGTTGTACCTTGCACCTTCATTAAAGCTTGTAATGCAAATTTTCATCGAAAATTCAAGTAACTAACACTAAATACCCCCTCCTCAGTCAATCTGAATCTGCCGCAATAAAATACGTCATTAACAAATTACCTTTGCAGCTCGGCGACACATGCGCCCTCACATGCCCACCAGGCTACCAACCAGTGACCGGAGCCAGCCAGTTGGTGTGCGCCCTCACCCCACGAAGCTTGGACGGATATTGGAATGGAGAGATTGGAACTTGTGGAGGTGAGTCCATCATTGGGGGAGATTCCCGAGTGGATTAATTTCCACATTACACGTAGGGATTTCGGTCCAAGACCACCAACTCGCGTTAAACGCACAATTATGCTTTTTTTGGCTTCCCACCAAAAGAATCGTTGGCATCCACCTAGTATAGTTGTTACCCTAAAGTAGAAGTTTCTTACACATTCCATCTATGGTTTCGGTCCAAGTCTACAACCTCGCATTTAACAAACCATAAAAATCGTTAAAATGAGTTTCTTAATTCGCGCTGTTAAGCGACGATTTCCAGCAATATATATTACTACATAAGAATATGCTTGGTGACGTGAACAATAGATAAATGACGACACAATACTCCCACAGACATCGACGAGTGCGCGAACAACAATGGCGGATGCTCCCATACCTGCACCAACACCAACGGATCATACGTGTGCTCGTGTCCCGATAGCAACCCATGCGCGGATCAACTTCTCGATCTCTTCTTCATCCTGGATTCGTCGTCATCAGTCCGAGCTGCGAACTTCGAGAAGATGAAAGACTTCGTTGGACGACTAGTCGCCCCACTCAACATCGGCCAAGACAAAGTTAGAGTAAGTATCCCGTTGCACCATTCGCCCTCGCTTCGAACCCGAGCATTTTTGCGGTCGTTTCGTGTCTGCTGTTAATGCATGAGTCATGGGATTATCTCCCGGCCGCCCAACCGCAGTTGCGCTTCGAGCTCAAACATACGTGGCTTGCTGCTTTGACATGGTCGACATTAGTCTCTTGAGACAATAGTCTATTAAGACAATGGAAATCCGTAGTCCCGCAAAATGTATTAATAAAGTTGGCAATTGTGACCACATACTCGCCCGATATCGAAGTTACAACCCCCACTAACCCCGAGTTACCCCCACAGGTTGGTCTTATGACGTACAACAGGAAAACATTCAAACGAATCGATCTCAACGAGGCAGCAAACAACACTGACTTCGCAGAGCAACTCGCTGTAAGTGACTCATACGATTAATCCATATAAACTCGGTTTAATTGCTTTCCAACGATGTAATTGGAGTAAGCATTAAGCTATCAATACATTGCACACATACCAATGTTTATCAGAAGGTTAATTAGCGAAGCACATTGACGCATTTATGCTTATGAATGTAGACGGTTATGGTGTGCACCAACTTAATGACAACCTCATTGACAACTTTACATCCCAACCCCCCACCAGGCTATCCGATACAGCGGACGAGGAACCAAGACCGCACAAGCCATCAATTTCGCTACAGCGAACTGCTTCCACGAATCACGAGGCCGACGCGCGGGGGTTCCCCTTTCAGTGATCCTGATGACCGACGGACGATCCCAGGATTGGAGACAACTTCCCGTCGCTGCCGCTCGAATGCACGAACTCGCTACTTATTTCTTCACCCTCGGCATAAGTAAGTCTCCAATGACGTAATATGTCGTGACGTCATCCTAATCCACTACGTCACAGCGAACCGTGTGAACGAACAAGAGCTTCTGACAATCGCCAACAACGACGCGAGCAAATACATGATCGTGCCAAGTTTCGACGACCTCGACGACACAGTGCTTGAAACTCTCGCCGAAGGAACATGTGTCCAACCTGAACCACAACATTTCCTCGCTGTAAGTTATTTTTCGTCGCCCTGAGCCTCGAACCCGCGATGGCCACTAAGACCATGGTTTATGTGGAATTTATGTGGAGTTACCTTTCCCTTGTGTGGGATATTAATTTTAATTCATCCTCAGTAAAAGATCGATTTTTATGATTTAAATACCTTAATTACTTACTTTCCTTGGACCCAGCCGAACAACATAGTGGTCAAGGTCCAGAACAAAAAGCAGAAACACAAAATAATCCAAATTTCTCCTCCACAGTCGGACGGCCACACGTGCGACTTCGATGAATGCAGTGCGAACAACGGTGGATGCAGTGGGGAATGCACCAACACAATCGGATCTTTCTATTGTTCCTGTCCTGAGGGAGAATCTCTACTCGCTGATGGAGTCACATGTGGTGAGTTCATCATAACTGACTTGGGGATAAAGTTTTCAGCTTTTTTAAATTTGATTAGAATTGAAATTATTGCTACACATTTTTAAATTAGATTAAAATTAATTCGCAAAAAAACTTGGAAACTGAATTAAATTCTGAATTAGAAAGAAATATAACATCGTGCTTGGACCACATGAATATGATGCTACTTATTTTGGAATATTCACCATAACATACAAAGAAACATGAATACACATCTGTCCTTGTAGCTTGTTGCGGGAATAATTTCTGTAAATTTCCATAAAGATATCCTTCCACGTAGCCCAACCCAAACACCATCTGGTTAAACTTCTACGTGGATTCTAAGTCCTATAAACAAATCATTAGTTCAACCCGGTGTGAACCGCCTCATCGAAAGTTTAATTAATTTCTTCGGTGCATCCCATATACCATGCGCGGGCGTAGAACAATGGACGTTTGTTATCGACAAACCGCATTGTTAGTAGAATTAGAGCCGCCTACGTCATAGAGCCTCCTATACATGTAGAGTTTCTATGTCGAAGGCAGGCGAAATACGTTTCATGTCTGCATTTGCATACATCAAGCCATATGTAAATCTTATGTCTCGGATTATACCTTAACCCCCCCCCCCCCCTCACCCCCAGACCCAGACGAGTGCCTGGTAAACAACGCTGGATGTGAACAAGGCTGCATCAACAAGCCAGGAACCTTCGCTTGTCTCTGTGGAAACGAATTCGAGGTTGGTTATTATGTCTAAGTCTGGTTGATATTACTTAATATGTCACTACAACTTAGCGCAGTACTTAATATCCACTTAATATGTCATTGTTTAAGTCTGGGTCACGCACGCCAGTGGTAATTGTAGATTTGTATCTTGCAATAATGAGCATAACTCATCATATAAACATTCTTTACCGTCTCGTCTTTGGTTGTATGCTGGTTACAACACAACCACAAGACTCTACTAAGCATTCACTATATATGTCTGTACGTCCAGGTCTCGGGATTAACTTGCGATGATTTCAACGAATGTTTGGACGAAAACGGCGGATGCAGTCACGACTGCGTTGACACATCTCCAGGATATCGCTGTGAATGCCCCACAGGCATGATCCTTGGCCCGGATATGGAGACTTGTGGTAAGTCAGTCGCATCAGATTCGCGTTTGTTTGGGACCGATACAGAGTTTGATTATATAACAACCTCAACCGCCATGTGTATGTTGATGCATCGCAGGGAACTTTATGACTCAGAATATTACATAACCGTACATGGATATAAGACCTGCGTCTTTGTGTTGGCGTAAATATAAAATGAATATCTTCAACGTAATGGTCTTCAATAAAGCATGTACCGCCCAATAATTATACGGTTGTTTGAAATATCATGTTCGGAATGACGAATCCTCTGCAGAGCTCAGAATGATTATCTTCAATAATGACATATTAGTACACCATAAAGCACATACCCTCAAACAAAAATTTAAAATGTCTTGTTCTAAACGGTAAATTCTTGATCCTGTGCAGAGCTCGACAGTTGCGCGAACCAGGTCGCCCCATTCGTGTGCAGCCACAACTGCAACAACGTGATCGGAGGATCGTACCAATGTACTTGTGAGGATGGATACGTGCTCGAGGCTGATGGCCACAATTGTACCGGTAAGTTGGTGATTATTGGGTCCTGGGTTCGAACCTGGTCGCTAGCTGGTTGGCTGGGTACTTAGCCCAATGGATTAAACAAAATTACTAAAACTAAAGGAACATCTCAATCATACACAAACACTGCAATTGCTCTGGTAAACCGATAACCATTTGACAACTCTCCTAGCGTTTTCCCGTACACCAGGAAAATCTTAACTATCCTGAATCGTAGATAAGCATCTCAGAAAATATTTCCACTCAAGTTGTTGTTAGATCGTAATATATTTAACTTCCCAACGACATCTCTATAATTTGTTCCACTTTAGAAACCAACGAATGCGATAACAACAACGGTGGGTGCGAACAGATCTGCGAAAACACCCCAGGCTCCTACAACTGCGCCTGCCCACCCGGTTTCGGTCTCCGATCTGACGGAAAGACGTGCGGAATCCAGTGTTATTCTTGCCAGAATGTCCTTTCCAACAGCGACTGCATGGACCTTGTTGTAAGTGGCAGTCATGCGTTAAACGCATTGATTCTTCCCATCACCATGTATAACAACCCCAACTTTGTAGGCTTGCGCGGTGTCCCAAGATGCTTGCTTCACAACCATGAGAACCAGAGACAACGTCACTTCCATCAGCAAAGGATGCCAACAGACGCAAGCTTGCATCAACAACATGATCCAGGTAACAACACACCCGAACACTCAACTACAAATGTACAAGTCTCGCACATGCTGCTTATTACACCGTATAAACCCCACTGCTTATCTATTGGTTTGGGACCTGGTTTTTAACACCTGTTTTCTTTAACATTGGACCTGTTTTAACAACCTGCACCCTCTAATACCCCTGACCGCTCTACAATACAACTAGAAGTCTGTATTACAAAGTGACCATGTTCTTATATTCCACCACTATATGTGTTAACCGTCCGAACCTTCCAGAACAACCGCAACATGGGCGAGGGACCGTCCCAATGCAACGGAAACCTGCAGAACTCGAAATGCGAATGTTGTTGCACCGAATCCGCGTGTAATGCCGAGCTCTGCCCATATGAGATGGACAGTACGTATTATTACATCACAATATCCAAACAGTTCATTATTATGTACACTAGTTGATTTGATTGGTCATAAAGTGAACAATGTTGTACTAACCAACGTTTTAATCCGTATAATCCCACCAACAAACGTATACCCTGACCTTTATCTTATCGCTTTAAATTATCTAACGTCTCCCACGCACCGTCTAGCATTACAAATTTAACTTTAAACTTCGGGTACACAAAGCTTGAGACATGTCTGAAATAAAGGTCATAATGTATGGATTAGTCATTCTCCCATATTTAACCCACTATGTTGCAGTTGCTGGTTGTGATTCGTTCGTCAAAGCCGACGTGGTATTCACCGGTATGCGAGAGGACGGGACAATTGCTCCAGGTGGAATGGCTAAAGTTGAATGCCCGCCAGGTAATCACTGTGGATATCTCCCGGTCGTTATAATAGACATCTGCAATGCTTGTGTACGCACAATGTGACCAGTTTTATGTCGGCATAAACGGCAAACATACACGACCCTGTCTTGTAGCTTGGTGGGTTAGTGCTGAACGGTTAAAGGATTGAAACTGGTCCCTAGCTAGTCAGTTTGGTTTTCCTAACGCTTGTAGCAGACATTGCACGAACCCAGTGGATTACGCTGTACAGAATACTATCATCAATCGGTTAAATAGCATGATCCACACAACACACCAAATAGTGTTCCACCATGGTAACAAGCTGATTGTGTTGCAGGTTTTGGTTCCGCGTCCAACAACAGCGCTCCAAGCCAGATGAACTGCAACTACAACTACCAGAACAACACAGCAGCATGGGACCGAGATTACAATGAGCTTGATGAATGCATGGGTGCGTTGGGATGTCACACACTTGTAAACACACCAATACTTGTAAACACACATACACAAAACAAACCAATACTTGTAAACACACATACACAAAACAAACCAATAATTGTAAACACACATACACAAAACACACCAATACTTGTAAACACACCTCTCTTTAAAACGATTATAATTGCTCCAACATCAAGTGTGCGTGACACAACATCACCCCTATTCAACTTCCAGCTTAATAACCAACTTATTCATCCAGATGTGAACGAATGTCTGCAGAACAACGGTGGATGTGTGAGTCCAGCCACATGTGTTGACCTCCCAGGTACATACGAATGTGTCTGCCCAGCGGAACCAGCGGATTATGTCCTTGTTGATGGATTCACATGTGAAAGGTGAGATGTTGCAACTTTACCTCAAGCAATATACTAGTGTTGTATAGTTATCTTACCGGAATAAGAAGGCAAATTTACTCTGGTTAACTGACCTTAACGCATGTCTGGTTCCTATAATATGAATATAAATGTGAATATTATGATGTTGAATATTCTTCCCAAGTGTTGTTGTGCAGTTATGTTACCCACATGAGTGACCACAGTAGTCGTACCTTCCACTGTTTAATGCTAAATTTATCAAACACTGACATCGCTCTAGTATCACTGTGGTAACGTTAACAATTCACAGAGACGAGTGTGCAGACCCAGACCAAGGGGGATGTTCTCACAATTGCACGAACACTGTCGGAAGTTACATCTGCTACTGTCCCAACGGGATGACTCTCATAGAAGATGGACTCACCTGCAGTAAGCCATCTTCTTCTATATCTTACCCATGGCTGCATAACTTAACCGAGCCGAGTTTCGAACCCACGATGGCCCGTCACTATACTCGTTTGTAATCTTGATTTTGCCATACGAATCGGTCGTGTTAACCATTCGGTCACATGAACGTTCTTAACAACAAACAACAAAATATTAAAAAACACCATGCAGTGTCTGTTTATACGCTGGAATCAATGTTTCAACCACTGGGTCCATATAACCTCGTGAAGTCCTTACGTTAATGACCCAACCTTCGCAGACGTCGACGAATGCCAGGACGGTAACGCTGGATGCCAACAAACATGCGTTAACACATTGGACGGGTACAGATGCGAATGTCAGGCCGGTTCGACCTTGAACGCTGATCTCCACTCCTGTGACGGTGAGTTTCATGACGTCATTTTTATTCTGATTTCTATGTCACATTAAGAAAATGTCAACTTCGTTAAATCATCCAACCGAATCGAGCTAAAATCTTCAAATATTCAATTTTACTTTCATAAAAACTTGTTCGTATAAATTCCCATTTGAATAATTAAGTTTCAACCTCCCAGATATCAACGAATGCCTTGTCGCCAACGGTGGGTGTTCACACAACTGCACTAACATGGCTCCAGGATATGAATGCTCCTGTCCCGAGAACATGATCTTGAACTCGGACGGATTCACATGCAGGTTCGAACATCGTTACACTTTGTACCTGATCCGTGTGTCATGTCCGTCCGTTTAGCTCCTTGGTTTAGTGCGTCGCGTTTCAATCCAAGCTTTGCAAATTCATAACTGGTCGCTAGCTAGTCACCTGTGTCAGGTGCAATAAGCAAACAATGACTTGGCTAAAAGTTAAACTTATCTTTGATTTTGTTCCGAAATGCTTAACACTTCTGTCCCACAGAGAGAACCCATGCTTCACCAACAACGGGGGATGCGCTCAAATGTGCACCGTCCTGGAGGTCGGATTCGAATGCTCATGCTCAACTGGTAAGTCGGAATGTATTCGACTGTGGGTATGAAGTGTCTTACGATACCCGTGGATAAAGCCTGGCTTCCCACCCACGAGGATATAAATAAACCAACCATCCACACACTGTAATAGCTCCAGCAACTCGACTGTGGACATGAGGTGTCTTACTATGCCCGTGGATAAAGTCTGGCTTCCCACCCACGAGGATATAAATGAACCAACCATCCACACACTGTAATAGCTCCAGCAACTCGACTGTGGACATGAGGTGTCTTACTATGCCCGTGGATAAAGCCTGGCTTACCACCCACAAGGATATAAATGGACCAACCATCCACACACTGTAATAGCTCCAGCAACTCGACTGTGGACATGAGGTGTCTTACGATGCCCGTGGATAAAGCCTGGCTTCCTACCCACGAGGATATAAATTAACCAACCATCCACACACTGTAATAGCTCCAGCAACTCGACTGTGAGAATGAGGTGTCTTACGATGCCCGTGGATAAAGCCTGGCTTCCCACCCACGAGGATATAATTGAACCAACCATCCACACACTGTAATAGCTCCATCAACTCGACTGTGGGCATGAAGTGTCTTACGATACCCGTGGATAAAGTCTGACTTCCCACCCACGAGGATATAAATGAACCAACCATCCACACACTGTAACAGCTCCAGCAACTTGACTGTGGGCATGAGATGTCTTACGATACCCGTGGATAAAGTCTGACTTCCCACCCACGAGGATATAAATGAACCAACCATGCACACACTGTAATAGCTCCAGCAACTCGACTGTGGGCATGAGGTGTCTTACGATACCCGTGGATAAAGCCTGACTTCCCACCCACGAGGATATAAATAAACCAACCATCCACACACTGTAATAGCTCCAGCAACTCGACTGTGGGCATGAGGTGTCTTACGATACCCGTGGATAAAGCCTGGCTTCCCACCCACGAGGAAATGAACCAACCATTCACACATTGGGATTATAAACACGAATCTTCATACAGGATACGACCTTCTCGAGGACGGCAGCTGCCAAGATATCAACGAATGCGCTGTGAACAACGCTGGATGCCAATACAATTGCACCAACACTGATGGAAGCTTTGTGTGCTCGTGTCCCGTCGGACAAGGTCTTCATATTGATGGGAGAACATGTGGTAAGAACCGGGTGGATTGCGGGGAACACATTAGTTAAGATGAAAACACGAAGGATCTTTGATAGAAATAGGAAAAACTAAAAAAACAGCACAACGACAGTCGTTAAAACACGTCTAAAATCGAATTAATTATTTTTTCTTGTTATATTTGGAATGCGAGGAACATAATTGCGATTTTAATAAAGTAAATCTTTACAATAAACTTTAATGATTGTCCCCTCCCAACTGTAGTGTACTTTTCCCCAATGATTATGTAGTTATCGACCCCCCAACTAACTTGCAACTCCCCAGGTCGAGCTTGCTACCACTGCAACGGAGCCAGCACAAACGAAGAATGCAACGCAATGCCGATCCAAATCTGCACTGACGACGCACAATCGTGTGAGAATGAGATCCGCATCAACAATGGAGTGAAGCAAATCTTCAAAGGATGCAAACAGACCCAAGCTTGCAACAACAACTACATTCAGGTTGGTTTATTATGCTCTTATCGTATCGAATATCAGCACATGAAACAAATCACAGCATACAGGAACTGACACAACATTAAAACCACGGCAAAGAAGTAGGAAAAGACAACAAAACGAATAGTTTTTAAAACAAGTCTTTGGAAAAATCTAATTTTTTGCTTCATTTTCGCGAGTTTTTATTTCTACGATTTAAGAAAAAGTTTCAATCCAATTTGTAAGCCCCCCCCCCTCCCAAACCCACAGAACCCACGAGACGCTTTCCAACCATCCCAATGCAACGGCAACCTCGGAAATGACGTCTGCCGATGTTGCTGCTCAGGACATCTCTGCAACTTCAACGAGAAACCATGCGAAACCGCCCAACCATGCACTATCAAGAAGGTATGTCGCACTGTATCAGTTGGAATGGTTTGGGGAATATTTAACGAAACCGTATTGTTAACATACTCACAACGTTTCGCTCCAATATTTCTATCTTACCGCGGCAGTGGGGGTAGTGAAATAAATGATTTTAAGTAATAAGTTCTAAGAAAATCGTGCTGTAACAAATCAATCCATAGTGAATAGTACGAAGTATTTTTACACATTCCTTCCATTTGTGATTTTAATGCCATGCAAACGTCATGCACACGTCATCACACCAACCAATATTACAGGCCGATGTCGCTATCGTCGTCGATTCTTCGAGCTCAGTCAAATTCAACAACTTCCAAAAGATGAAATCGTTCACGAACAGTTTGTTCCAATCGTTCAAGCTCGGAGAAGATCGCGTCCACGCCGCTCTTGTCAGGTTGGTTGTGTGAATAGCTTGGTGGGCTGTTCGAACGTTTTTGGGGGGAAATTCTAAGTCAACTCACTCTTTTATTTTAACACTGATACATCTATTAACCTTCATCAATCTGTGAAAAGCACAAGAACCAATTATCAAAATATATGGGTGGAAACACAAGTTTCCTGTCCATGATTACGCCAACATTAATATTAATTACTGAATGTAACTGGGCAAGTCGCTTAATTAGTTCAGAAATCGATGGTTTGTAATTAGGTTGGTGGGTTAACATAAGTAAAGTTGGCGACACAACATAGTTAGGAATGACGCATATGCTGTTTGTCACGTGGTTAACGTCCGACACAAGCGTGTAACACAACGCGTCACAGATACAACCGACGAGTCGACGAGCGCTTCGGATTCGCCGACACCAACACCAAGGCAGAGGTGCAAGACGCGGTGGACGCGATGCCATACCGCGGAGGGGGTACCAAGACTGGTCAAGCTATTCAACACGTCATCGATAATACAATGAAAACCGCCAACGGCGCTAGAGCGGACGCACAGAAGATTGTCATCGTCATCACCGACGGTAGATCTCAGGTAATATACCGACCAATAGAATGGCTTCCTTGGCTGCTATGTATCGACAACTTTAGAAAATATATTTTATTTCTACGTATCTGTCAACATTTGAATAGTTTAAAAAATTGTTTAAAACTTGACAAACTTGACAAAAACACATTGGTGATATTCCGTGGATAGTGGTTCTCATTCCTTAATCTTCTACTTTTTCTACGTATTAGTCAACATTTGAATAGTTAAATTATTTAAAATAGTTAAAAAAACTGTTAAAAGCATGACGAACTAAATACATCGGTGATATATCGGAAATAATCGTTCTCATTTAGTCTTCTACATCCCCCCTTAACAATCATTATCCCAGGACGACGTTCTCACCCCAAGTATCGCCCTTCGCGACTCCGGCGCTATCACCTTCGGCATCGGCATCGGGGCTGGGGTGCTCGAGAACCAGATCCAAGAGATCGCTGGAGACACGTCACGTGCTTTCATTGTTGACACCTTCGATCAGCTGAGCGGAGTAATATTGAACCACGTGAAGCAGGCTGTGTGTTATGACGTCAACGAGTGTGACACGAACAATGGCGGTTGTTCCGACACATGCGTCAACACCCAAGGCTCCTTCCACTGCACTTGTCCCGAGAACATGATCTTGGATTCGGACCTCGCTACCTGTATCTCCAGTAAGTTGGGATATTTCGATTATTTCACATTGGGTTTTTACTGTTTAAAGAGTCATTAATTGAAAGAACAAATTCCACCTACGATAAAGTACCAAGGAAGCGGGAAACACAGTGGTTATAACACGACATGCATAAATAAAAGTTGAAACAATTTAAGAAAATACAACGACGCTTTCGTGCAATCCAAACAACATCACAATTATTTTTATAAAATTCAATTCCAACCCGCTCCCTACTCGCTGTGATTGCAACACACGTTTTAGTTGAACGGGGATTTCCCTCTTACATCATATTTACTGCTGACCCCCCAACCAAATTCATTCATTTATGACGTCATTAATCCCATTTTTTCGACAGACACCACTGGACAACGCGCCGCCTTCGATGAGTGCTCGGTGGACAATGGGGGTTGCAGCGATGGTTGTGTAGACACTTTGGAAGGTTTTAACTGTACATGCGCGCCAGGATTCGTACTCAAAGCCGACTTGCTTACTTGTGAAGGTAAGTTTCACTTTCCGTCCTATTTGCACACATGAAAACTTAACCCAGATTTTAAGCATATTAAGTTCAAGTCGTAAAACCATCTGCTTTAAGTATTCGGGATACAAAGTAAATATGCTCTTTTTGGTAAAAATCTAAATAAATATTATAAATTCTGAGACATTTGTTATCATCGCCAACCTATTACAACCGATGCCTCTTAACATACTTTAACCCGAGCTTATAACGGACCCCGACACTTTAACCCGAGCAACACACTACACGCAGATGCCGACGAATGCTTGGACGCCATGTGTTCCCACACATGCGTCAACACGCCAGGCAGCTACTTCTGCGAGTGCCCCAAGGAATACCAGATGTCTGAGGACCGTATCACGTGCACACTTCGCGCTTCCGAAGCCGATTGTGACGCAGGGTTCATGCCAAAAGGTCACAGCTGCACGCAACAGAACAACGAAGCGTTGGCGTACGTCCCCGCCGAGGAAGCTTGCGCCGCCGCTGGAGGGCGCCTCATGAAGATCGCAGATTCCGGAGTCCGACAGATCATGTCGAGGAACTACCAAGGAGCCAACTTCGTCGGTTAGTACCACCCACATGCGTTGCAACAAACCTTAATGTAGTTGATATCTTATATTAACTGAGAATGGTATTACAATTTATTATTGGTGCAATGTCGATTTTAATAAACATGTTAATGAGCCTATAAAGCGACAATGAACTGATTGATGGCTAGATATAAGTGGGAACAAAGTAATTTAACCGACATCCACCCCCCCAGGTCTCTCCGATCGAGCAGAGCAGAACGTGTGGGTGAACTCTGACGGAAGTTTGTTCGAATACACCGATGGGTGGGCACAAGGACAACCAGGTACGATTTCTATGGCTGACACGTGGTGGCGTGGTTGGATGGTCAACTCACGATCTATAGATATTTACCGACTTCTAAACAAAAACTTAATGACGAGCCGATCATGGGTTCGAAACTTAACCCGATTAAACTAAGAATTTGATAAGAAACATTGATTCATATTGTAACCACGAATGCAGGTAACAACACCGAAGATTGCGGTGCGCTGGAGAACTACTATCTCTACGCTAGAAGCTGCGCGGCAGAGAAGAAATCCATCTGTGAAAAGGGTAAGTTCGTATGGGAACCAATTATCGCTGTGCGTTGGTGGAAATACAACTTTTCTGTATATATGACGTAATTGTTATCAACTGTGACGTATATATGACGTAATTGTTTCTAACCATGACGTATCCCCCCAGCTCGAACCACTGGATTGGTTGTATTCCAACGAACTTGGCCGAACGGAGGTCAAGGTCGCCTGTACTTCCCCACCGACGTAAACGCGGTCAAGGTCACATTCCCACAACCGGTCAAGAACGTCAACGTAAGTCTCACAATTGGCATCGTTACGTCATAATTATCACCTGTTCATGAGTCGCGATTTGCTTTATTTGCTATTATTCAATACTGGGGCCAAAATGAATGAATTTAAACATCAGTCTACAACCTGTATCACAATATGTGATGACGTCATTAATTATCCCACTAATACGTCATAATGCTAACTGTTATCAGCTGCTAACGCGATTCCATTCCAGGCGTGGTTCTCGCAGAAAGTGACGATGTTGTCAAGCACAGAGGTCGTCATCTCACAGAACGACATTGAACGTCAGAGCAGCCAAGGTCAAGGCGAGTTCGTCGTCGATATGAAGGAGATTCGATTCCCCGATTATGACATCGTTGTTACGCCATACGAGCTATAATTTGGATTCGAGAACATATGTTATAGCCAACTTGTACTTATTATAGGCAGTTTGTATGTCCGACTGCATGTATATTATAACCTCGCAACATTATATTTCATTTCGATTGTAACTGCCAATTTGACTGCCGCGAGATGTCGCTATTCATTATTTTAAGTTAAGCTGTGCAAACCCGGATAATTATTACGAAACAAAGCCGCCTGTAAGAGAATTGGTGTCATTGTACGCAATCATATAACCGAAATGTGCCAAAGTCGTTTGAAAGTAATAAAAGGCGGCCCTTTTCACTTCTCTTGTGTTTTTATTGCGAGAAAGATTTCGCGGGGTTTGCGTTGGTGGCGCTGAAGTTCAGAAGAGAAATCGATCCAAATACCGACGACTGGTCGGTCGTGTGGCCGAATGGTTAGCGCAAACGATTCAAATACAGAATTATAATAAAAAGTGTCTTAGCAACAAGCCCATCATGGGTTTGAACCTCGGTAAAACAGGTTTGAACCACTCCTGGTTGAACGGCACAACCATCTCGCAATCCGAACTGATATCGTGTAATAAACATTCAGGATATGACTGGCATCAGCAGCGACAGTTCGATTCAATAAAATCGTGGATTTCCAAGTAATTGAGATTATCAGATCTATTTTGTTTGTCCTGGATTGTTGGAGGAAATTTCCATTTCAACACGGAAATCAATTAATTGAGTCAACAGCCCCACCACGCGGATAGTTGCCATCCCGTCTATAATGCTGCCGTGTCATAATGAGATATTGTTAGATGGAAACAGATCTTATTTCTTCCTGAATATTGTACAATTCAACAACACTCGTAAGCTGTGCAGTACACAACCATGCGTATAAATAACCATTTGTTACCTAATCATTATTCCACTGAGGCAATATCCGATAACTACCTTGCTTAAAGACACAACCGACTAGTTAGCGACCTGTTTAGAACCTACCACCCTTCGGTTGAAAGGCGATAATTCACCAATCAAATACTTCCTTGCCCCCATGTTGGGTCCTCGGTAGGTTTTTTTCGCTAAAGCGGTTTTTTTGTGGTAAGCCAAAAAAAAGCAAAATTGTGCACTTAGCGCGAGTTGGTGGTCTTAGACCACAACCCTACGTGCAATGTGGAAATATAAATCAACTTCGGGTAGTGTCCCTACTAGGTGGATGCTGGCAGACACTCTCCACGAGAATCTCCACAGCGTGCAATTCGCGTTTTCCTGAGTTTTAATTCCATTGTTTAAAGTAACCCTCCAGCGGTAACCGTATTACTACAGAGTAATACGATTTCCAAGCTTAGACTGTTGCCATTCGAATATACATATTATTCAATTAATATGATTCTAGCAGCACAGACAGGTGAATATATGGCCCATTCATACTTTACCCTATTTAAATAGAATGGGTATACCCCACTACCCACTCAACAATTATGATCAACAATTTGAATAAATTTCCTTCCCTCCTTCCATCAAAGGTATTCGAACCGGGGAATTCCCTAGTTCAATGTGGATTCTCGTGACGTCATTTTCCGCACTCCTGGTTTCGCTACTTTTGCAATGCACGGCTCTAGTCGGTGGGCGCGAGGCGATCTGACGATTGTCCGTGTATTAACCACCTTGCGTTTCCCATTGACAGGGATAAACATGAATCATCTAATCAGTGGTGCAGTGTATTAATCAATATAAGCGAATCGTGTCATAATTATCTAAGCAGCGTGTAAACAATTACAATTGACGCGTCATAAAGTGGAAGCGAATGCTATAAGGTGCGGGAAGTTAGAAAGTGTTTCGTGGTGTCGTACATCCCTAGGAACACGAACCCACCCACTGATATCCATATTACACGGGGAACCACCCCGGAGAATAAAGCGGGAAATCCCCCTGTCCTCCATACGTCATTCATGACGTGGATGATATTCCCGGCGGCCGCCACGTCACTACGTTGGGCGAGCATGATCCGAGTCTTAGCGACATCTAGCGGCGTAGTCACAGCGGCAGCGATGCCACCTGAAATGAACCCGCAGAGGGCGCTCTCGAGCGGTTCCGGGGAATCCCCACCTCGGGATCTGGCGACGGAAAGTTTCAAATATTCCCACAGCGGGAATTGTATGAGTGAGAACGGTATCTCGCGCAGCACAGTGCTATGGTATCCACGGTACATCCCTCGTATTCCTTCGCTCCGGATGCAAGAGAGGAAGATCCTCGTGCTGCTCATATGACTCGCCACTTGAGTGCGCTGTTTGATCACCTCCACAGGGACGCGCACCAAACAAGCGGCGACCTCCCCCACCGAAGCCGCGGCCATGTTCACCACTAGCTGGTGCACGGGGGAACCATCCGATCGATGCAAACGACCCCGCGTTGAATCGTAGATCGTGAAGAACACAGCAGCTCCCGGTGCCGAGCCCAGTGCAGCGGGGCCGATACCTGAATATATTCGCTTGAATCCCCCGGACTTTATGAAGCCTTCTTTGCTTTGCAACCGAGTTTTGATCGTATCCACGGGGAATAACGTGATATCCACGCTAAGCCCAGCTACAGCCCCGCTGACCAACGCAGCCGTCCATTCACTAACCATATCGACCACAACTCACAACCACAGATGCTCAGCCCAACATTAAGTTCAACATAAACGTTTAAATATCAACGCTGAAAAATAGATGGAAGTGTGTGAGGGGGGGGGGGGGGGCAATAACAATGGGGGGAAATGGGTATAGATTGGGAAACTGATTTGACATCGAAGTAATAAGTAGGATATAAGGAGTTGTATATAGTTTTCATTACTGGAAGGTGATTCAACACATTAACAAACAAACAGATATAACAATTAATTCATTGCCACCCAATTACAGGTTATTGTTCAATGTTATTACTTGTCCATGCGGTTATGAAGTAATCCGAATCAAATTCTCCATCTTATTTCCATGGGTAATAAACACCTAAACCACAACAATCACCCAACGAACCAATTGGTTGGAGTGTTGTTTCATAGAGCAATTATCTGGGGGAAACAATGCAACGTTGCCACCCAGGTTGTTGGTTTCACTTGAACAAACTTAATGTTCGAGTCTCACTTAGATGCCACTTTGTACAAAGTTTCCAGCTTGGCATCTATGTTGGTCATGATGTGATGGATGCTGGATGCCGTCTCGTTATCATTGTAAAGGCTCTGCTGCAGGAAGTCGCACACATCACCCAGATAATCATCGATGTTGTCCATATCCGGGGCATCCAGGCTGTGAAGCGGGGTGCTGGAGAACTCTGCAACAAGCAGTTCGCGAAGATTCGACAGATTTTCTTGTAAACTTTGATTTTTATCGGAAAGTGATTTATTTTCAGCGTCCAGTTTAACAATCGCCCCACGCAGGCTGTTGACATGTGTGGCAAGGATGGCGTTTTGTTGCTCGAGTTCAGTGTTCGTCTTATTCAACTGATGCAGCTCAGTTTCCTTCGATTTATTGTGCTCAAGAAACTCGGTGGTGAAGATAGGAACAGCGGATGAAATATTGCTTTTCTCATTTGAGGACGAAGGGACGTCCTCCTTCCCCTTCTTGATGAAGACTTTATAAGCGTCGCTCCTCTGGTACTCCTCCACCTCCCTCCAATACTTCTGCTTCTCCTTCTCCGCGATGTCGAGGTAGATCCTCTTCTCGCTCGGCGACAACGAGCTCCATTCTTCCCCGAGGAGCTTGGTGATCTCAGCGAACGTGAGCGTCGGGTTGTGTCGCAAGATCTCGTCGCGACGTTTGTTCATGAACCTCACGTACCCGGAGAGAGGCTTCTTTGGAGCGTTGTCGTCCTTCGAAGATTTCTTCCTCTTCTTGCCTTTCGGCCAACCCCTCCTCTTCATGGCAGCATCATCACTGGTATCATTCACGGGAGACTTTAACATTCCAATAAACTTATTCACAATTACAATCCTGTTACTTTAAACTAAGGAAAAAAATTATTCAACTGTCAAAATTGTTTAAAAAATATTGGAACATAAAATGAACTGAATGTCGATAAACTGCAGTTTGTATGCTTAAATGTCGTGCTATTACTGTTAATATGACCATAAACAGCTAAAGAAAGTGAAGACAAATTTTAAAAATGAAAGAATGACTTGTTAAATTGCACAGTTAAATAAGATAATAGGGCTGATTAAATATATGAATCTCATAATCGCTTGATTACTGGGGTTCTCTTACAACGGAATGTATTGTCGCTATGGCAATTGCTGGTAGAAATCATATAAAATAATTACAGAATATTTCAGTTTACGTTAATTGCAGGAATGTTACAAATAATTGACACAATGCTGTGAAACTACGAACGACTACCACCTGATACTAAGACTTCACTTCCACATAATAACGGACCCACCAACCTACAGTTCATACCATCGGGTCTTGAATAGCTTTGCGAGGATCACACGTGAATGAGATCGTCACCGCGAATCTCTCACCACTCGTCACCCGGTTCACGTGGTGAGGATTCTCCGATCCTGACGTGAAGAAGGAAACCCGACCCTCCCGAGGCTCCACCACCTCCCCCCTCCCATCGAACACGAATTCCCCTCCGTGGAAATCCGACCCGTGGGTGGAGAGGTACAACAACGATGTGTAATCGAACGACCCGTATTGTATCTTATCCACATGAGAATGCCAATACTCATCATGTTGTGTCCGCGCTGGCGTTGAATTCATCCTTGAGAAGAAGGTTGGATTGGTGAGGTACAGCTTCTCTCCATTCAACCCGAACTCATCAACTATCGAATTGTGAATTCGGTTCTTTACATCACGATAAACTGCCACGTCATTCTTGGTAAAGATCTCACTGATTTCCTCAGGTTCCAAACTTTTGTAAATATTGATGAATTGCTTTCCCTTGGACAACGCACCAGAATGAAGGTCAAGGATGGACGCCCCCCCACTCGACCCCCCATATTTCATTCCATTCACCAACAATCTTCTCAAAGCAGCGACTTCTTCTTGAGACACCAGACCATCTTTCACACATCGTCTGCAGTGTTGTGTGGGTGTGCAACCACCAAATATCTGATAATTCTTATAATCGGCCGAGCAACTTACATTTTGGCATTTTGACGAGATGTGTTCTTGACTCGAAGCAAACTTTGCATTCGCGGAAACAAAATGATTCAACCCCAAATAAAATCCAAGCCAACCCAATAAAATGCCGAAAACAACTTTCACGAATATTCCATATGAGGTTTGTTGCTTTACAGCTTTGCTGGAATTATTTGATGGATTTTGGTCGTTTTTTCGAGTTGGGTTGGTGTGGAAGGATATGTAGAACGTAGTCAGTTAATTATTAATAATCAATGCAGGTTCTAGAGTTTAAAGTCTAAATTAAAAAAGTCTGACTCCTGAAAACAAACAAAGGGTTAATATTTTATCCTTAAAACTTAATTCTGACGAACAAGTCAGTTTTATTTATCATACCAACGACTAAAAGTAGGCAACACCAAAAAAGGAGAAATTGCTCACTTAAACTATGGAACCAAATTCTTCACTTTAGTGAGCACTGGTACTGCAGTTTCCCTTCTTCCCTCCAGTTAGTTTTTCCACTAAAAGCGTTTTTCCGGACCGTAAGACCATTTAAAACAAGAATAATTTGATATTTATTATTACAAGAGAAAAACCTATGTGCTATGTATGAGTTCTAAGATATATCCGCAATATTGCGACGAATTGGCTACATATTTAGCGTTGGCGCGATATATCGGAGCATAAAGACAAATTTTATACAAATTGTTATGAATAGAAAAAAGGGTGATTAAAACATAAACTATTTATTGACAACTGCAACTGGACATACTCATCTTGTGCAAAAAAGCTGGACATAATTTACTTTTTACAATTTAGGGTATTCCCCACAATATACACCAGATAAATTCAAAAAAAATGTTAGGCAAAGGCTATTATAATTAACACACAGTGTTTTAAATATAAACGCTAATACTAAAATTGCACAATAAATTGTGGGAATCCGACACGTTTATAATTGTATTATTATATATTTTAACAACTAGGTCGCGCCATGCCATGTGTCCATATTTTGTGCATTGGAAGTCGCGATTAATTTCCTGTTTTCGACATTTGAGTCGATGAATTATTTCCCGCGAGATTTCTGTTTAACACGTCCACGCCTCGTGTATACAAACATGCGTTTCCTGTTATATGTCTTATATAAACTGTATAAGATTTTATAATATCAGAGAGCATTTTAGTAGAGCCTCGCTTGGTTCTGCTGCTCTCTCATATCTTTACCTATACTTACCTAAGCTATGCCCTGTGTCCAGCGCTTTGTCTGGTTGCACCTTGCGTAAATACCTAATAAAATACTTAACCTTTGTTTACCCCTTTTTTTACTCTGGGAAAACCCCGTCAAAAGCGGGGGCTGCTACAAAATCATCCAGATTTATAAAAGGCTGCATTGCGACTACTTCTGAGCTACGTTACGAGCTTACGCTTCAAAGCGCTAAGTCTGTAACACACGTTACCGTGTTATACCGTAGGCCGCTTTAAAGCGCTAAGTCTGCGGTACCGTAGACGTTTCGGAGCGACTAAGTTTTGACGAATGGGGTGCACTATTAGTCAGCCAACGCTACAGCATTTCAACAAGAGAAAAGCGCGAACCCACACAGTACAATTGAAAAATATATAAAAAAAATAATTTTAAAACCCTAAACGATAAAATGACATGAAAAAGAACGTTTTAATATCATTATCCTACATTGGAATAAGTGAATATCCAAGCACATTAACCCGCCCCCCCCTTCGTGCTTTAATGGACTGAATCCTGGTAAGATTCTTATAATCACGTTACGAAGTTTGCATGAAATCCTAACGTACTTTCACACACTGGACTTTATTTACAGCCGTGTATGGTTGTGTGGGCGAATACGACAAATATACGGGGACGTATACATATGGAACGCCCTTTGTTATAAACGCATGGATTCGAAACTTGGCCGGGTTAAACAAAACGGTCAACCTGACGGGGGGCACGAGGTGACCTCACATGCGATGACCTCACTCCAGTTTTTCTATATACGTCATATCCGTCTAGTACCTAAGCAGTGACGTCATGAACTCGTCACACTCCAATGAACATCCATTTATATTTAACACCTCGATTATTACGTCACAACACACAATAAATAAACATCTTCCTCAGTTACGTCACAAATACTTCTCATTAATACGTCTCAATAGAACAATGGACGCGACAATCGCCACCAACAAGAAGGCACCGGTGGATGTGACGTATGACCTCACCACGCGGTGTCCCTGCTGAGCCAGGTTGTAGTACCGTTCCATTCCTACAATGGAAATCATTAGGGCCGCATGGTAGGATAGGATATTCATGTTTATTCCCATGAGTGGGAAAACCAAGAGGGTTAACACACGGGCAATCATCAGATCACCTCGCGCCCACCGTCGGGTTACCGGAGCTATTGCAGTGTGTTGTATATGATAGACACGTTCCTTTAATTCAGTAGAACCCATTAATCTGCTGGGTTCAGGCAATGTCCGTAAAGCGCCTTGCCCAAGGACACAACCGACTAGCTAGCGACCAGTTTCGTACCTGCAACCTTTCGATTGAAAGGCGACGCACTTAACCGTTATACCAACCGGCCGGACCAGCAGAGTACCACGTACAACGATGCATAACCCCACCCACATACCCCATCCATACCCCCCACACCCCACTTACCCTGCCAAGCGACACACGACACCCCACCTACCCTGCCAAGCGACACACGACGCCCCACCTACCCTGCCAAGCGACACACAACGCCCCACCTACCCTGCCAAGCGACACACGACACCCCACCTACCCTGCCAAGCAACACACGACGCCCCACCTACCCTGCCAAGCCACACACGACGCCCCACCTACCCTGCCAAGCGACACACGACGCCCCACCTACCCTGCCAAGCCACACACGACAATCCATCATGGCCAACACGGAAACGACTCGGACAGACGCAAACCGCTTCGTTCTTCTTGTTGATGACGCAACCAAAGTGACAATCCATATTCGCCTGTGGATCACGTGACATGGTTATCCGCGTGGTGGGGGCAGGGAGCTATCGCAGTGTTCAATGCGACCAATGCACGTGACTTCGTACGGTCGTGTGGTACACTGGGTAAATGACCGTTACATATTCCGACTCCATGCAAGATCGGTCCCAGTGATAAACCCATGTTGGGTTCGAAACTTGCTTCGGTTAAAATCACATTTGATTCTAACCAGAGTGGGTCCAGACAACATCCTCCTATATCCAAAACTGCTGGTTTCGATCCCACAACCTTACAGTTGACGTGCTCACGTCCATTGTGACGTTCTATGACGTCACGATGACGTTGTAATGAGCTCACATGACGCAAATGATCGAACCTTTTCACAAATCTCAGCTGCGGTTTGAGGAACCGGAAGTTGTTCGTCCTCCGGAGCAACATCCGGAGCATCGGGAGCGACATTGATGGGACCCATTGTGACGATCTTCGACGCGTCCTTTGTCATTGTCGCGATTGCGCGGCGGCGACGACTACACCCCTTTGAACAACATTATTACGTCATAATACGTTATCTGGTAAACAATGCTATTTATTCCTCGGATTAAAACTCACCGAGTTTTGACAATTTTGTTCGATTTGCGAGTCGCACACACTCATGTAGCAATGCACGTATATATGCTGGCCGGCAGGTGGCGTATTGAGCCAGTTGAAAGCTTTGAAGGCGAATTGAACTTGATGGTCGACGAAATTCTTCTTCACTCGAATTCCGTTGACTGGGTCCAATGGGTCGGTTCGCGGGCAGCTATTGGGGTTCGGTCGGGTGACAAGTTTATGGGAGGGGGGACCTTAACTTCATTATAATGGTGCTTCAAGTTGATTTAAATAGGTCATCAAAATTAACTGTTACATTAAATACCAACTCTTCTGGTGGTGTTTTAACACACAATGATAAGAACAATAGAAAACCGCACTAATCGGTGGACGACCGCATTCGCCCCGTGCCCCCTTTGTAGTATGCATTATGACGTAGTATGCATTATGACGTACTTGTCGCTTATGATGTGATACTTGGGATTCCCCTTCGGATCCATTGTTCGCGTCGCCCAGCACTGGTGGGCCTGTGTGGGGGGGGGGTGCTAGGTCACGTGGGGGGGGGTGGTCATGTGGGTAGGTGGGGGGTGGCGTGGGTAGGTGGGGTGTAACGTGGGTAGGTG
>CH000234.1:52691-71432 GCA_000149265.1 Ciona savignyi | reverse complement strand
ATATCGCTGTTCTCTGTTTAATAAGCTGGACAACTGTTTCTCGGTTAAAGTGCTATCCGCCAAAATGGGTTATTCCCGAGCTACAATAACCGCTGGAAACACTGAAATTGCATGTAAGCAAATATATGCCACATTACGTAATTATGCGTGTATCCTTACAAATCAGCCAAGTGATGACAAACGACGTGGTTTATGAAGGTGTAAGATTAGTTAAGTTCGGCATAAATTTTAATCTCTAACTCCGATTGAAGAACCAGTCTGGACGATTTGGTTTCGCTTGCTAAAAAATCAGATCCCCATACATTCGTTGGAAAGTCTAATTGATCACTTTGCCAAACACGCACTCTTGATAGGTCCTACACCAAATTACAAATCCGGTAGTAAACGCAGTGTTCTCGGCATTGCTCATTGCTGCCCTGCGGTGAATACTTAGGATAGGATAGGATAGGATATTCATGTTTATCCCCGTGAATGGGAAAACCAAGGGGGTTATCACACGGGCAATCGTCAGATCACCTCGCGCCCATCGTCGGGTTACCGGAGCTATTGCAGTGTGTTGTATATGATAGACACGTTCCTTAAATTTGGTAGAACCCATTTATCCGCTGGGTTCAGGCAATGTCCGTAAAGTGCCTTGCCCAAGGACACAACCGACTAGCTAGCGACCAGTTTCGCACCTGCAACCTTTCGATTGAAAGGCGACTCACTTAACCGCTAGACCACCGGGACTTGTTTTGACTATGTCCACAATCATAAAGATCTTGGCTTCGGCATAGAAAATTTAAAGATGGCGAATTTTTTACCCAAACCTAAACGCGCGAAGCCTAAACGTACACAACGTTTGTATACACGAGGCTTGTTATCGAATTTCTAGTCATGAGTTGCTTAATCCTAACCAAAAGATAATCGTGATTGAGTAGAATAATAGACAGAGTATAGCAGATTAAATTCGACCCTTACCAATGGACTTCCGCTAGACCCAAATTTAAGAACATTTTACGGTCAACCATGGGGACATTTTTACATCTTGTGTCGCCACAAATACGTGATAACCATTTTATTATTTTTTGTATCATTGTATATCTTTGACGAAGTATGGCCATTTTTCGTTCGTTAACTAAAATTACCATACCTCTGTGGGGGGAAGTAAATGTAGCTCTACGTCATATGTTTACATATGATTTATGATCCCATCAGCTGGCATTTGCGCTGACAATGCATAATTACTGAACTATTATTATTAGGTTTACGCGGCTGAGGAATACTTTGGCTCTATAAGTTTATTTTACTTTGGCTAATGAGCGTTAATTAAATATAGGGAAACATAATTAAATCAAAATTTAAATAATATAAACGTTTATTAAACACATTGGACAATAATTAAATTAACATTTGAATAATATAAGCGTTTATTAAATATATGGAACAATAATTAAATCAACATTTAAACAATATAAGCGTTTATTGAATATATGGAACAATAATTAAATCAACATTTAAACAATATAAGCGTTTATTGAATATATGGAACAAAAATTAAATCAACATTCTAATGTAAAATATATCACCAACATAAACGTGTGGCATCTATGCTTTATAGCTTTGTACAGAAGTGTCGACAATGTTAGGATATTATATTATTTATATTGTTCCTTAATTTGGATCAGTAACCCAACTGTTTTGGTTCAGTGATCGCGGATTTGTATTCTTCAAACCACACTTTAAGATCATGAATCTTATGTCCTTCTTATATGAAATTCTGAAAAAAAAAATAAAATAAGTTGAACATGCGGTTAAGCAACAGCACAACACTAATATTTTACTCGCAGAGAGTGTTATCACACAAGTAATGGTTAAATAACCTCACACCCACAAATATCTAAATCTAATCCACTGGATTCATGCAAAGTCCGCTAAATGCTTCACCCACACAATCAACTAGAATCGAGTTTCGAACTCTTAACTCTTTGACTAAATAGCGACACAATAACCCACAAAGCAACTGTACCTAATAATACTTTTAAACTGCAACGTGCAGTTTCGGTGCTTTTTTCCTTTTTACAATTTTATCATTAACTAGCGTGGTGACCATTTTTAATCCGAGGAATCTATGGTTTAAAAGACAATCATCAAACTTGTTTTTTGATTCATAAACATAACAGGTGATTCTCTGTGTCATAAACATAAATGGTGATTCTCTCTGGAATGGTCATTACAACAGGGTATCCTGAAACTAAACTTAATATTGTGGTACAGACTTGTTGGTAATTGAAATAAGTGGGCCAGATGTATGTGACATTGTGTTTGTATCATGACAATAAAAGCTATTTTTCTATCTTTTTCGTTTTAGAAAAATAAATACCCAAATAGTATATAGAAACTTAAATCATTTAAACTGGATTCATTGAAAACACATCAATCATACACAACATCACATGAAACTGAGGCTTACCTGGGGAGAAGGGAGTTGTTGTATTGCTTCTTGCAACATACGTTGACCTTTTGATGAAAGTTCGTTCCAGTCCAAATCCAGTTCCGATATTTTGCCAACACACCCAGCCAGACATTGTGCTGCGTGGTCATCCAACCTCCCATAGCTTTTTACTGTAAGTTTGATCTGTGTGGAACAGGAATATTAAAACTCCACAATGAATATATCCTGCGAATTATATGTTTAATAATCAAGTATCAAACAAACTAATTTAAATGTTCATTTATAATATAACAAGTTATTACAACTTAGCAACTAGAATATTGGGGGCAAAACATGATTTGATATCTTTTTACATTTTTTTAATATAGTAGCCCGTGTTGGAACTGTATGGTGATGCGCTAGCGATAGTCGTTACAGCAGGGTTTCCTGGAACTTAACCAATTAAGGAAGTCACTGTGAACATAGTCAACTAACTTTTGTATCCGTGAAAAGTGTTAATATATTTGCATCGGTGTGAATTTCCTCATTTACACAATAAACTATTCTTAATAAAAGGTTAAATAATGTTTATTAAGTTTTCGAAAACATTATCTATAAAAAAAATTAAATGGTACCACGGCATTTATAAATTCCTTAGCAAATTTTATTACATATTTTATAACATCTTTCCATTTTTAAATATATATATATATTAGATTTAGCAGCCACCTCTGGCTATACCCACATTAAATAATTGATTGTGGTATAGAGGTATTTAAATTTTGTGGTTTTTCTGTCTTTTTCAGTTTTTAATTTTTATATAAAAGTATCTGTGGCTTGTTTATTGGTGTGGACGACATTTATTTTACTTTAACCAAGCCGCCCACACAAGGTCAGATCGTCACCGATGCTCTACAACATGGCGGAAGAGGACGGGTTTGTGTCACCCCATGTGTACGGGGGGCTAAGCGCAAAGGAGACATAATGTGGAAAACGACGATACAAACGGGGGGATTAAGCGCAAAGGAGACATAAATGTGGAAAACGACGATTGAAACAAGTTTGAGAGACACACAAGTTGACGTGATGTAATTTAAAGTCAGCCGCATCAAAATATCAAGTTTTGGGAGAGGGTGTGGGAATCTTGTAGTAGTAATGAGGATATCTAATGATTAGGGCAGGGTAATATTGTGGTATGGACTTGTCGGTAATTAAAATAAGCGGGTAGAGTATAAAAGTGGTAATGTTTGTGTTTCATGACAATAAAGCTCATTATAAACAACTCAATCCATTTTACACACAACCGCACAGAAAGTGTGTGTGATGTTTAATTTATATATAATTTTATTGTTTATATAGAACAAAGTTAAAGAACAAAGTTGATGCATTTTTACCCCTTTTGACTAAAAACATTTGTCGTATATTTGATAAACAAATAAAAAAATATTTTAACATAATTATTTAAACAGCTATTATTCCATAATTCCTTTAAACTTGAAACATTTAAAACACATCAATCATACACAACATCACATGAAACTGAGGCTTACATGGGGAGAAGGGAGTTGTTGTATTGCTTCTTGCAACATACGTTGACCTTCTGGTGAAAGGTCGTTCCAGTCCAAATCCAGTTCCGATATTGTGCCAACACACCCAGCCAGACATTGTGCTGCGTGGTTATCCAACCTCCAATAGCTTTTCATTGTAAGTTTGATCTGTGTAGAACAGGAATGTTTATAGTTAATTAAGGATTGGTTGAGCTGTCAATCAAATCACCGAGAAGCTACCTAGCAAACCACAGCGTGCAGTGGTAACTTTGATCTTGCGGTTTATAAGCGAGGACGGGTTAATGTTGAGTTGTAATGCAATTCCCACCTTATTTATAATTATCTTCTTTGTCGTATTGGTTATTAATTCTTTTTATTTTGTATTATTTTATAGGAGTATTAAAGTTTCTGTAAAAGTTTTTTTAAGACTTTTGTGCAGTAATTTTAATTTTATAGCATTTTCGAAGTTTTTGAAAATATACATTAGGTTTGGCGGCCACCTCTGGCTATACCCACCCTAAATAATCGCTATGTGTTTCCAGTGTAAAAACAAAGATACACCAAACTAGTAGATTAATTGCACTGTCCAACTACACTACCCAAATGCATATGTCACATACACAATATAATAGCTTGCTAACATGGCTGTTGTGATTGGTTTCTCCTGTTATAACTTCCTACATTTCCCAAATTCCAAGGATAAACATGGGTATCCTTGACCACTATGTGAAGGGGGCTGCTAGGATTGGGATTGACTAGGTTGTGTCTTGTGATGTTATTAATTTGGTGTTTTTTCTTCTGCAGGATGGAATGGTGCCAGGGGCATGTGTCCGACCTGGACTAGGGTCGGGGCAACGGATGGTTTTGGACCGAGTAGCTTAAAATTAAAATTATTTTACAAGGAACATGTACGATACTTATTGATGGGGAAAGGCACGCCGAATGTATGAAAAGTCAGGGTATGCAAGGTTCGCCTAAAATCTTTTAACACTAAATTGCCCTAGAATGCGTGTCTTGGACATTTCAAACTAGGACCTTCAAATAAAAAATCTCGAGCTGGTACCAATTTGGTATGATTAGTAAAAGAGCTCTCTCTTCAAAGAAATGTTCAGACCTTTTTGCATGATAGAAAAATAAACTAAAAGGAATATTTGTGGAAACAAGTTTGAGAGACACACAAGTTGGCGTGATGTATTTTAAAGTCAGCCGCATCAAAATATCAAGCTTTGAGAGGGGGTGTGGGAATCTTGTAGTAGTGATGAGGATATCTAGTGATTAGGGCAGGGTAATATTGTGGTATGGACTTGTCGGTAATTGAAATAAGCGGGTAGAGTATAAAAGTGGTAATGTTTGTGTTTTATGGCAATAAAGCTCATTATAAACAACTCAATCCATTTTACACACAACCGCACAGAAAGTGTGTGTGATGTTTAATTTATATATAATTTTATTGTTTATATAGAACAAAGTTAAAGAACTAAGTTGATGCATTTTTACCCCTTTTGACTAAATACATTTATCGTATATTTGATAAACAAATAAAAAAATATTTTAACATATTTATTTAAACAGCTATAATTCCATAATTCCTTTAACCTTGAAACATTTAAAACACATCAATCATACACAACATCACATAAAACTGAGGCTTACCTGGGGAGAAGGGAGTTGTTGTATTGCTTCTTGCAACATACCTTGACCTTCTGGTGAAAGGTCGTTCCAGTCCAAATCCAGTTCCGATATTTTGCCAACACACCCAGCCAGACATTGTGCTGCTTGATCATCCAACATCTCATAGCTTCCCACTGTAAGTTTGATCTGTGTAGAACAGGAATATGAAAACTTCACAATGAATATATCCTGTGAATTAAATTAGATGTTTAATATTCAACAATAAGAACTTATTCAAATCAGGGAGTCACTGTAAATACCATAGTTTATTTAACAACCAAATGAATATTTAATTTAAGAATCATATGAATATTTCATTTAAGAACCATATAAATACCATATGTTCTTAAATACAGTTACCCTTCCCTTGGAATGCTTCACATCTAGCACTGATGTAATACACTAGTTTACCCATAATTACTACACTCACAGTAATCTCTTTTATATTTACGAACCCTACCATCCATATATTGTAAGAGTGTCATGAGATCTCGTGACTGCAGGATGTCCCTCTGTTGGTGGCTGGTTCATAAAAAACACCATTTCAATAATTTATTGTTTATTACCTGTCGGAAACTTGCTTAATAGTTGATTTTATTCTTTATTATGATTATCTTTGTGTAATAACTTTTGTCTCATTGTTTTTATTGCATAACTGTTATAAAAATCCCAAACAAATATAATTTAAAGTGCAGAATTGTTTTGCACATGATTTTATTTAATTTCGTAGAAGTATGGTAGACTTATAATTGTAGAAGGATGTTGGAAACAAATTTTTTGAAATGACGGTTTTATGGTACCAATTCGGCATGATTAGTAAAAGTTCGATTAAATTATTTCGGAGCCCTCGCCTTCTTCGTGCTAATGGTGGTATAATCTCCAGCTTAAAACAAAATAAATTGGGTGAATAATTTGTATAAACTTTTCGTGTTCGGCAATGTTGACTTCAGACTTCAACTGACATTTACAGTAATGTTAATTCCATAGGCACAAAAATCAAGGCGATGATGCAATTTGTTTACCGAGCTCTCTCTTTAAAAATATGTTCAGACCTCTTTGCATGATAGATGTGTTTTCGATAAGGAGAATCGCACTATGCGTATTATGTGTCCCTGTGTTATAGAGTCCTTTTAGAGGCTTATACACAATACAAGAAATCAAAAGTTGCCAAGGTTGTTGTACGCCTCTGTATTAAGCTTGTGTATATACATATAGCCCACCAAATCTTATAAAAATTCCTAAGGTTCCGGTTAGGTTAAAATCGTCCGATTTGCAGCAAAACGACCGAGTTATAAAACAATTTAATCTCCCCGACATAAACATTATGTGGAAAAAGATGATACACAAATATTTCACCGAAATTTGATAGTTTATTGCTTGTTGTTTTTAGACGTGTTCTAACGACTGTCGTTTTGCCGTTTTTTCCGTTTTTTAAAAATTTTTCAATAATCCTGATTTGTGCTTTTATTGTGAAAACAAAAAATAGACTAAAATGAAATATTTGTGGAAACAAGTTTGAGAGACACACAAGTTGGCGTGATAAATTTTAAAGTCAGCCGCATCAAAATATCAAGCTTTGAGAGGGGGTGTGGGGATCTTGTAGTAGTGATTGAGGCAGGGCTATATTGTAGAATGGACTTGTCGGTAATTTAAACAAGTGGGCAGGGTATAGAAGTGGTAATGTGTGTGTTTCATGACAATAAAGCTCATTTTAAACAGCTCAGCCTATTTTACACACAACTGCACAGAAAGTGGTCAGGGTAAAGATTGAACCGAGAACCTCTCTGGTTATAACCTCCACTTGTATATAGTAACCTGGTTTCAACCAACACAGTTGGCTTCCATTATGGTACTTTTATTTGATAGTCACTATTTATAAATTGATCAAGTGGAACAAAGTATTTTGATTATTCGAACATTAGTTTGTTTTGATGCCTAAATTTTCTTATAAAACCCTAAAATACATGATTAGAGTGTGTATAACAACAAAGTTATTTAATGCTATTTACCTAATTTGACTAACATTATAAATAAACAGCCCAAGTAAGCATAAATCATTTAAAATAACCTATGTTAAACACATCAATCATACACAACATCACATGAAACTGAGGCATACCTGGGGAGAAGGGAGTTGTTGTATTGCTTCTTGCAACATACGTTGACCTTTTGATAAAAGTTTGTTCCAGTTTAAATCCAGTTCCGATATTTTGCCAACACACCCAGCCAGACATTGTGCTGCGTGGTCATCCAACCTCCAATTGCTTCTCACTGTAAGTTTGATCTGTGTGAAACAGAAATGTTAAAACTATACAATAAATATATCCTGTGGATTAAATTAAATGTTCAATAATCAACTATCAAACAAACTAATTTGAATATTCATTTTAAATATGTCAAGTTATAACAACTTATCAGCTGGAATAATGGGAGAAAAACAAGATTTGATATCTTTTACATTTTTTTAATAATTCACACATTTATTTATCATTATCTTATTTGTCGTATTAATAATTAAGCACCTTCTTTATATTTTGTATTGTTTTATAGAAATATTAAAGATTCTGCGAAAGTTTTTTAACGCTTATGTGCATTAATTTTAATTTTATAGCATTTTCGAAGTTTTTGAAAATATACATTAGGTTTAGCGGCCACCTCTGGCTATACCCACCCTAAATATATGATTTGGGTACAGAGGTTTTTAACGACAGTCGTTTTGCCGGCTGTTTCCAGTTTCAATTTATTTTTTGTAAAAGTCAATGTGGCATGTTTTTACTGTAGAAACAAAAATAAAACATAATATTTTAACATAATATTTTAAACAGCTCAAATGAGCCTAAATCATTTAAACTTAATTCATTTAAAACGTGTCAATCATACACAATATCACATGAAACTGAGGCTTACCTGGGGAGAAGGGAGTTGTTGTATTGCTTTTTGCAACATACGTTGACCTTCTGGTGAAAGATCGTCCCAGTTTAAATCCAGTTCCGATATTTTGCCAACACACCCAGCCAGACATTGTGCTGCGCGGTCATCCAACATCCCATATCTTCCCACTGTAAATTTGATCTGTGTAGAACAGGAATATGAAAACTCCACAATGAATATATCCTGTGAATTAAATTAGATGTTTAATATTCAACAACAAGAACTTATTCAAATTAGGGAGTCACTGTAAATACCATAGTTTATTTAACAACCATATAAATATTTAATTTAAGAACCACATGTATATTTTATTTAAGAACCATATAAATACCATGTGTTCTTTAAATACAGTTACCCTTCCCTTGGAATGCTTCACATCTAGCACTGATGTAATACACTAGTTTACCCATAATTACTACACTCACAGTAATCCCTTTCATATTTAAGAACCCTACCATCCAGATATTGTAAGGGTGTCATGAGATCTCGTGACTGCAGGATGTCCCTCTGTTGGTGGCTGGTTCATAGAAACCACCATTTCAATAATTTATTGTTTATTACTTATCGGAAACTTGCTTACTAGTTGATTTTATTCTTTATTATGATTATCTTTGTGTTATAACTTTTGTCTCATTGTATTTATTGCATAACTGTTACGAAAATCCCAAACAAATATAAGTTAAAGTGAAATATTGTTTTGCAAATGATTTTGTTTAATTTCGTAGAAGTATGGTAGACTTATTATTGTAGAAGGATGTTGGGAACAAATTTGGTGAAATGACGGTTTTCTGGTCACAATTCGGCATGATTAGTAAATGTTTTATTAAATAATTTGAGAGCCCTTAACTTCTTCGTGCTGATAGCAATATAATCTCCAGCTTAAAACAAAATAAATTGGGTGAATAATTTGTATAAACTTTTCGTGTTCGGCAATGTTGACTTCAGACTTCAACTGACATTGACAGTAATGTTACTTCCATAGGCACAAAAATCAAGGCGATGATGCAATTTGTTTACCGAGCTCTCTCTCTTTAAAGAAATGTTCAGACCTCTTTGCATGATAGATGTGCCTTCGATAAGGAGAAGCGCACTATGCGTATTATGTGCCCCTGTGTTATAGAGTCCGTTTAGAGGCTTATACACAATATAAGAAATCAAAAGTTGCCAATGGTTGTTGTACGCCTCTATATTAAGCTTGTGTATATGCATATAGCCCACCAAATCTTATAAAAATTCCTTAGGTTCCGGTTAGGTTAAAATCGTCCGATTTGCAGCAAAACGACCGAGTTATAAAACAATTTAATCTCCCCGACATAAACATTATGTGGAAAAAGATGATACACAAATATTTCACCGAAATTTGATAGTTTATTGCTTGTTGTTTTTAGACGTGTTCTAACGACTGTCGTTTTGCCGTTTTTTCCGTTTTTTAAAATATTTTCAATAATCCTGATTTGTGCTTTTATTGTGAAAACAAAAAATTAACTAAGAGGAATATTTGTGGAAACAAGTTTGAGAGACACACAAGTTGGCGTAATGTATTTTAAAGTCAGCCGCATCAAAATATTAAGCTTTGGGAAGGGGTGTGGGAATCTTGTAGTAGTGATGAGGATATCTAATGATTAGGGCAGGGTAATATTGTGTTATGGGACTTGTCGGTAACGGAAATAAGTGGGCAGGGTATATAAGTGGTAAGGTGTGTGTTTCATTACAATAAAGCTTATTTTAAACAGCTAAGCCTATTTTACACACAACTGCACAGAAAGTGGTCAGGGTGAAGATTGAACCAAGAACCTGTCTGGTTATGACCTCCACTCTTGTATATGAGCTATTGTATGAAGTAACCTAGTTCCAACCATAACAGTTGGCTCCCATTTTGCTTCTTCCATTTAATAGTCACTATTTATAAACTAATCAAGTGGAACAAAGTATTTTGATTATTCGAACATTAGTTTGTTTTGATGCCTATATTTACTTATGAAACCCTAAAATACATTCATTTTACCTAATTTGACTAAACATTATTACATAAACAGCCTAAATAAGCATAAATCAATTAAAAAACCTATGTAAAACACATCAATCATACACAACATCACATGAAACTAAGGCTCACCTGGGGAGAAGGGAGTTGTTGTATTGCTTCTTGCAACGTACGTTGACCTTTTGATGAAAGTTCGTTCCAGTTCAAATCCAGTTCCGAAATTTTGCCAACACACCCAGCCAGACATTGTGCTGCGTGGTCATCCAACCTCCAATTGCTTCTCACTGTAAGTTTGATCTGTGTGGAACAGGAATGTTAAAACTTCACAATGAATATATCCTGTGGATTAAATTAAATGTTCAATAATCAACTATCAAACAAACTAATTTGAATATTGATTTTAATTATGTCAAGTTATAACAACTTAGCAACTGGAATATTGGGAGAAAAACAGGATTTGATATCTTTGTACATTTTCTTAATAATTCACACATTTATTTATCATTATCTTATTTGTCGTAATAATAATTAAGCACCTTCTTTATATTTTGTATTGTTTTATAGAAATATTAAAGTTTTTTCAAAAGTTTTTTTTAACGCTTATGTGCAGTAATTTTAATTTTATAACATTTTCGAAGTTTTTGAAGATATACATTAGGTTTAGCGGCCACCTCTGGCTATACTCACCATAAATATATGATTTGGGTACAGAGGTTTTTAACACCAGTCGTTTTGCCGGCTGTTTCCAGTTTTAATTTATTTTTTTTAAAGTCAATGTGGCATGTTTTTACTGTAGAAACAAAAGTAAAATATAATATTTTAACATAATATTATAAACAGCGCAAATGAGCTTAAATCATTTAAACTTAATTCATTTAAAACGTGTCAATCATACACAACATCACATAAAACTGAGGCTTACCTGGGGAGAAGGGAGTTGTTGTATTGCTTCTTCCAACATACGTTGACCTTCTGGTGAAAGTTTGTTCCAGTCCAAATCCAGTTCCGATATTTTTCGAACACACCCAGCCAGACATTGTGCTGCGTGGTCATCCAACCTCCCATAGCTTCTCACTGTAAGTTTGATCTGTGTAGAACAGGAATATGAAAACTTCACAATGAATATATCCTGTGAATTAAATTAGATGTTTAATATTCAACTATAAGAACTTATTCAAATCAGGGAGTCACTGTAAATACCATAGTATATTTAACAACCAAATGAATATTTAATTTAAGAATCATATGAATATTTCATTTAAGAACCATATAAATACCATATGTTCTTAAATACAGTTACCCTTCCCTTAGAATGCTTCACATCTAGCACTGATGTAATACACTAGTTTACCCATAATTACTACACTTACAGTAATCCCTTTTATGTTTAAAAACCCTACCATCCATATATTGTAAGAGTGTCAGATCTCGTGACTGCAGGATGTCCCTCTGTTGGTGGCTGGTTCATAAAAAAACACCATTTCAATAATTTATTGTTTTATTACCTGTGGGAAACTTGTTACTAGTTGATTTGATTCTTTATAATGATTATATTTATGTAATACCTTTTGTCTCATTGTTTTTATTGAATAACTGTTATGTAAATCCCAACCAAAATAGAATTTAAAGTGCAATATTGTTTTGCACAGGATTTTATTTAATTTCGTAGAAGGATGGTGTACTTATTATTGTAGAAGGAAGGATGTTGGGAACAAAGTTGGTGAAATGACGGTTTTCAAATTGTGACTGAACAAGGAGGCGGCCGGTTATACACAATCGTCTTAACTCATAATAAACATAAACACGAGCTTGCTTGAATTACCCTTGCTATCCAAAACACAAAAATTCCAGACTTAACTAGATAGTGTCAACCACCTGTTTAACCACTACTATTTGTAAAACAAATGTTGTATGCCATATATTTATGCTACAGGGTCCCTTGTAACCCCAACTTCTATTTTATACATTGAATATGTAGTTTGTTTCTGCAAGCATAAACGCATGGGTCCCATAGTTATCCAACCAAATTTCCTTTCCATGTTTAGTTAAAAAAAGAATAAACGTCTTAAATTTACGAACATTTTCACCACAACTGCTTTAAATTAAACCGTCGTTTCAAGTGCCGAAGTGAAATGAAGCTAAATTGCCAAAACAGCCCGATTTAGTTTTTCATGGTATCAGGGAATTCCCCTAGGTTTAGTAGATAAGTTTCTGTTTTTACATATGTGAGTCATGTTATGTAACAATTCTTAAAGTTTTAATCTGATTTGTAGACTCCTTGTTGGAGATGTCAGTGCGATATGGCATGCTGTCACAATCTTAATTCAGGAACATAACTTTGTTTTTAACGTAATTACCCTTATAAGTAAATGTTTTTTTCTTCTTTTAATTGGCACATACTGTCTAATGATCTAACATATCACCAAATCTTAATATAGTTAGAGCAGCCGTATAAGCGCTATATGCCCAAAAAAGCTAATTTATTGGAAAAAAACTTTTGGATTTTAACGTCTCAGGGGAATTTCCCTAGATTTATTACCCAAAATTTTGATTTCTGCATATCTAGATCATGTTCTCTTACAAATGTCAATTTTTTTTTGCGATTCCATTATTACTTTTGGTAGATGTCGGCGCGACATGCTTGTCACAATCATGACACTGCCCACATAAGCAATGTTAAAAGGTGTTTGGAATAAGCCATACTTTAGTCTGGCCGTTAAGTTGTATATACCTAGTAATGCCATTCATTTTTTAGTTCGTATATATTTGTGTATTTTCCATTTTTTATACTTCATCCATCCAATAAAATCGTATTAATACCAATGTTGTTTTATTATTTCTTCATTTTTTCATTGTCCGTTACATCAAATTCCTTCCCTATGTGTGTGTGATTAATTCCCTAGGAAAAAGACACGCGTATTATAGCCACTTCCAGGAGTATATATGGACAGCCATTTAGTAACAGTTGATGCCGATACTGGTCGCCCGATTTAGTTTTTCATGGTATCAAGGAATTTCTAGGTTTAGTAGATAAGTTTCTGTTTTTACATATGTGGGTCATGTTATGTAACAATTCTTAAAGTTTTAATATGTTTTGTAGACTCCTTGTTGGAGATGTCAGTGCGATATGGCATGCCTGTCACAATCTTAATTCAGGAACATAACTTCGTTTTTAACGTAATTACCCTAAGTAAATGTTTTTTTCTTCTTTTAATTGGCAAATACTGTCTAATGATCTAACATTTAACCAAATCTGAATATAGTTAGAGCAGCCGTTTAAGCGCTATATGCTCCAAAAAGCTAATTCATTGGAAAAAAAACCTTTTGGATTTAAACGTCTAAGGAGAATTCCCCTAGATTTATTACCCAAAATTTTGATTTCTGCATATCTAGACCATGTTCTTTTACAAATGTCAAATTTTTTCTGCAATTACAATATTACTTTTGATAGATGTCGGGCGACATAGCATGCTTGTCACAATCATGATTTGAGAACGAAATCCTATTTTTAAGGTATTTCCCTATAGGTATTTTTTTTATTTTTTTTAATTGATAAATCAGTAACTAATGCACTTACATTTTAGAAAATCTGATTCTAATTGTAACAGCCGTTCAAGCGCTATGCCCAAAAAAGTCAATTTTTTTAGAAAAAAATACCGTTTTGTTTTGTAACGACCCAGGGAAATTCCCCTTGATTTATCACCAGAAGTTTAGGTTTCTGTATATCTAGACCATGTTTTCTAACAAATACCAAAGTTTCATTGCGATTCCATTTTTCCTTCTGGTAGATGTCGGGGCGACATGGCGTGCTTGTCACAATCATGATTTGAGAACAAAATCTTCTTGTTTAGGGTATTTCCCTAAGTAATTTTTTTATTTGTTTTAAGTGTTAAATCATTTATTAATGCACTTACATTTTACCAAATCTGATTCAAATTGGTACTGTCGTTTAAGCGCTATGCCCAAAAAAGCTAGTTTTTTAGAAAAAATACCGTTTTGTTTTGTAACGTTTCAGGAGAATTCCCCTGGATTTATCACCCAAAATTTTAGTTTCTGTATATCTAGACCATGTTGTCTAACAAATACCAAAGTTTCATTGCGATTCCATTTTTCCTTCTGGTAGATGTTGGGGCGACATGGCGTGCTTGTCACAATCATGATTTGAGAACAAAATCCTATTGTTTAGGGTATTTCTCTAGGTATTTTTTTTATTTCTTCTTAGTGTTAAATCAGTTACTAATTCACTTACATTTCACCAAATCTTATTCAACTTGGTGCTGTCGTTTAAGCGCTATGCCCAAAAAAGCGAATTTTTTTATAAAAAATACCGTTTTGGTTTTTAACGTCCCAGGGAAATTCCCCAGGTTTTATTTCCCCAAATTTTGCTTTCTGTTCATCTAGAACATGGTGTCTAACATATGGCGAAGTCTCATTGCGATTCCGTTATTCGTTCTGGTAGATGTCGGGGCGACATGCCATGCCTGTCAAGCGTTTTACGAAAAAAAAAAAGTAAAAAAACGGACAAAAACAATATGTGTCCCAATTTTTCAAATGGGACCCATAACTAACTAGATACTTAGAAAAGCGTGTTCTTTGTGGTGAAATACGTCATAATGGGGTAAACTGAAATAAACGAGTAAATTATTATCAAGTTTGAAATCGATATACAATGGGGACGGTAAATCTTACAAGCATTTTAAATATGACTTTTTAATGAAATAATGGTAACTCCTAGTTTTATACTTGATTAAGTTTTGGTGGAGCTGTCAATCAAATCACTGAGAAATGTGCAGGACATGAAATGGTAATGTGAAACAAATGGTCAGGGTGAAGATAGCACTGTAAATCTCTTTCGGTTAGAATTTATTTCTCCACATGTGGTTCAATAGAAGGCTGGTGGTGTGCCACGATACACTTCTACAGTTGCCTCACTGGCCATTGCCTCCAGTGGTGAAAAACGTGCTTTTGCTAATTCTAATATAAACACTCTGGTGATTTAATGTAATTTATAACGGAAACACTTTTATAGTCTTCTCATGAACTGCTGTACAACACTGTAATAGCTCCGGTACAGTTGTGTAAATATACACATCTATAATAAATCAGTGATTGATGTGGAGCTACTTGAAGTATGGTTCCCACTATTTACCTTGTTCGGTCGATCAATAATAGCTTTGCACAAATGCCGCATACAATCGTTCAGTTGTTGGCAAATCACTAATGTAAGTTCATCAATATGTTGAATATGAGGAACCAGGTATTCAGCTATATTTCCCAACTTTGTTCTCTTTAACTCCAACTTTTTGATCTAGAATAAAAGTTTTTAATTTCTCACCAAAAATTTTCATTGTTATATCAATAATGTTATTATTTGTTATATCAATAATGTTATATTAAAGATGTCCACCATGCTGTTCATTGTTTAAAATCATTAGGTGGAGAATCTGAATATTTCATGGCGCGATAATTCGCGATGACGACCAAGACAGTTGCATGAAAGACCAAGGGAACAATGGGTATATCCTTACCCAAGTGAAAGGAGACAACATCGCTATCACAAGTCGGTTGTTACCTTGGCCAAGGCACTTTACGGACGATGCCTAACCCAGCGGATTAATGGGTTCTACCAAAAATAATCATATGTAACTGTATTACAAATTAGCCCGTATGTAAAACAGCTAAACACTTCAAACCGACATAAGTTAAAACGAGAATTTTATGTGAACATACCCACAGCAAACATATTAAGGAAACCCCAAACACTCATATTATTAGCTATTGTATAATGAATATAGTATTAGCTATTGTGTAATGAATATAGTACTAGCTATTGCGTAATAAATATAGAATTAGCTATTGTGTGATAAATATACTACTAGCTATGGTGGAATAAATATAGTATTAGCTGTTGTGTAATAAATATAGTACTAGCTATTGTGTAATGAATATAGTACTAGCTATTGTGTAAAAGATATTGTATTAGCTATTGTGTAATAAATATAGTATTAGCTATTGTGTAATGAATATAGTACTAGCCATTGTGTAATAGATATTGCATTAGCTATTGTGTAATGAATATAGTATTAGCTATTGTGTAATAAATATAGTACTAGCTATTGTGTAATAAATATAGTACTAGCTATTGTGTAATAAATATAGTACTAGCTATTGTGTAATGAATATAGTACTAGCTATTGTGTAATGAATATAGTACTAGCTATTGTGTAATGAATATAGTACTAGCTATTGTATAATGAATATAGTACTAGCTATTGTGTAATAAATATAGTATTAGCTATTGTGTAATAAATATAGTATTAGCTATTGTGTAACGGATATAGTACTAGATATTGTGTATTGGATATAGTATTAGCTATTGTGTAATGCATATAGTATTAGCTATTGTGTAATAAATATAGTATTAGCTATTGTGTAATAATTATAGTATTAGCTATTGTGTAATAATTATAGTACTAGCTATGGTGTAATAAATATAGTATTAGCTATTGTGTAATAAATATAGTATTAGCTATCATGTAACGGATATAGTATTAGCTATTGTGTAATAGATATTGTATTAGCTATTGTGTAATGCATATAGTATTAGCTATTGTGTAATAAATATAGTATTAGCTATTGTGTAATAATTATAGTACTAGCTATGGTGTAATAAATATAGTATTAGCTATTGTGTAATGAATATAGTACTAGCTATGGTGTAATAAATATAGTACTAGCTATTGTGTAATAAATATAGTATTAACTATTGTGTAATGAATATAGTACTAGCCATTGTGTAATAGATATAGTACTAGCTATGGTGTAATAAATATAGTATTAGCTATTGTGTAATGGATATAGTACTAGCTAGGGTGGAATAAATATAGTATTAGCTATTGTGTAACGGATATAGTACTAGATATTGTGTAATAATTATAGTATTAGCTATTGTGTAATAATTATAGTACTAGCTATGGTGTAATGAATATAGTACTAGCCATTGTGTAATAATTATAGTACTAGCTATGGTGTAATAAATATAGTATTAGCTATTGTGTAATAAATATAGTATTAGCTATCATGTAACGGATATAGTATTAGCTATTGTGTAATAGATATTGTATTAACTATTGTGTGATAAATATACTACTAGCTATGGTGGAATAAATATAGTATTAGCTATTGTGTAACGGATATAGTACTAGATATTGTGTATTGGATATAGTATTAGCTATTTTGTTATGAATATAATATTACCTATTGTGTAAAGGATATAGTATTAGCTATTGTGTAATAGATATTGTATTAGCTATTGTGTAATGCATATAGTATTAGCTATTGTGTAATAAATATAGTATTAGCTATTGTGTAATAATTATAGTACTAGCTATGGTGTAATGAATATAGTACTAGCCATTGTGTAATAGATATAGTACTAGCTATGGTGTAATAAATATAGTATTAGCTATTGTGTAATGAATATAGTACTAGCTATGGTGTAATAAATATAGTATTAGCTATTGTGTGATAAATATACTACTAGCTATGGTGTAATAAATATAGTATTAGCTATTGTGTAATAAATATAGTACTAGCTATTGTGTAATGAATAAAGTATTTGCATTTGTGTAATGAATATAGTACTAGCTATTGTGTAATAAATATAGTACTAGCTATTGTGTAATAAACATAGTAATAGCTATTGTGTAATAAATATAGTATTAGCTATTGTTTAATGAATATAGTACTAGCTAGGGTGAAATAAATATAGTATTAGCTATTGTGTAACGAATATAGTACTAGATATTGTGTATTGGATATCGTATTAGCTATTTTGTAATGAATATAATATTACCTATTGTGTAACGGATATAGTATTAGCTATTGTGTAATAAATATAGTATTAGCTATTGTATAATGAATATAGTACTAGCTATGGTGTAATAAATATAGTATTAGCTATTGTGTAATGAATATAGTACTAGCTATTGTGTAATGAATATAGTATTAGCTATTGTGTAATGAATATAGTACTAGCTATTGTGTAATAAATATAGTACTAGCTATTGTGTAATAAATATAGTACTAGCTATTGTATAATAAATATAGTACTAGCTATTGTATAATAAATATAGTACTAGCTATTGTTTAATGCATATGGTGTTACGGTCACGTGTCTTTCATTTTTTGTTTTA
>CH000234.1:30913-50524 GCA_000149265.1 Ciona savignyi | reverse complement strand
TAGTATTAGCTATTGTGTAATGAATATAGTATTAGCTATTTTGTAATGAATATATATTAGCTATTGTGTAATAAATATAGTATTAGCTGTTGTGTAATGAATATAGTATTAACTGTTGTGTAATGAATATAGTATTTATTAACTGTTGTGTAATGAATATAGTATTAGCTATTGTGTAATGAATATAATATTAGATATTGTGTAATTGTTACGGCACGCGGTAATGGAGTAGACTCACTTGACTTCTTTCTGATTTATTAGCGGTTACTAAAGAAAAAACAACGTAAATTAGAAGCCATCAAAAACAAATAATATAACATACCTTTACATTACCACGTCCGTTCCTTAATATTAAATTTAGTCCCAAATTCCTTGTAGTTTTCCTTAATAAACAATGAGAATAACAGGCTGCGTCCCTGATTGCAGCGTAAATAAAAAGAACTTAAAATGCAAACGTTAACTGAGACTCAAGGACAACTCATAGAAATCAAAGGTGACAAAATAAGTGAACCATAAAAACGCAACTGCATTGGTGCAGTTACATGGCTCTCCAAAATTTAAACAGAATTTTCAATAAATAAAAAAACGCAAATGATAACGCGACAAGTTTGTACGAACTCTTAAGACAACGCCATGTACGAAACAATGTTTATTCATCTAGGAAATGATCCTTAACAATGGCTCCCCGTTCGGGAATCCCAGGTTCCGCCCTTAATCAATAAAACAAATTTGTAAATCGGTATGTCTATGACCGAGGGTGTATTCGTTCGCCTGGCTCCAAAATATTTCCCGGATTTGCAATCTCGTTTCCGACAGTCTTTATTCGACTTCATCAATTTAATCTTTCTTCTTTTTTCCTCTTTTTCCATGGCATAAAGCTTGTCCGTGTTACTCTCCTGCGTCCCCGTGCTGTCTGCTCCTTTTCTTTTAAATCTTCAATAGTAATTTTCTTCACGAGAGAATCCGACCTTTTTCTGTCGCTTTTCAACACGAATTCTGGCGGTAACGCGTGTTTGTACATAGAGTTGGAGCCTCCATTTGGACAACTCCATAACCATCTGCATTTCTTCTCTTCTATTGCTTGGATAAAATGCTTGCAAACAATGTCGTTTTTTGTCGCCAAATTGCTTCTGTCGTCGTGTTGCTTTTCCACCACTTCCTTTAACTTGTCATCGACCCATTTGACCTTGACCATTGGATCATTATCTAATTCATCGCCTTTCCCATTCGCGTACAAACTTATTTTCTCTACCTTGTGTTCCACGGCCAAATCGTGAGAGAATTTGCATTTGTCCGCTTTCCCACACAAACCTTGCTTAAAGTAAGCGCAGAGGACGTACTTTGCGTCTGCTCCTTTGTCAACTTTATTCTGAAAAACAACAACAGGTTTTAATAAACTGTCCATCTCTTCCCTAGTTTTCTTTTTCTCTTCTAATCTCGGTTGCTCAATCTTACTTACAGTAAGATCACCCCAGACTTGACTTGCTGATAATTTACATGTTTCACAAACTTTGGTTGGTTCTGTCCTTTCTTGTTTTTTATTCGGGATGTTTTTTCCTTTACAATTTTCTTCGGGTTTGATCGTCCGTCTAAAATATCAAAAAATACCGTGAACATGCAAGGGGGTAAGATGTGATCTGCGGCAGATGGTACACATTGCTCGGTTAGTGCATTTTCTTGCAATATGCTCTCTACTAGAGCCACATCCGTAACAAAGTCCACTTGTTCGTAAAAAGTATCGTCTATCCGTCAAATTTATTTTCATAAACGCGTTGCATTCGTTTAAACCATGGGTGTTGCTGTGACAGAAGGTGCAAAAATATGACCGGGTTACCTGCTGGGGATTCTCCATCGTTTCTCTTGATCGGATATGAAAGGAGCTCGTCGATCTGTCGTACACGTTTCCTCGTTTGTCTAAAGTTCCTTGTAGTTCAGGGATGTTCTCCCTTTCCGATTGTAGAGCGATAAACTCTGCTAATTTTTCAAAGGGTGGGTAATTGTTTTTATTGTCCAATTTATACTCTAGTATTACGTCTCGCCACCTATTAGCGATAAACGAAGGTAATCTGGCTACAATTTTGGCACTTTCCGTGGCGTAGTCCAACACACCTAACTCGGGGATTTGTCTTTTTGCGGCAACTATTTGATTCAAAAAGTCTGAAAAGCGCCTTATACCTTTAGCGTCACTAGCTTGAATTCTGGGCCATGCATATAGTTTATTGGTAAATGAATTGCTGACCAAACTGTTGTTTCTATACCTTTCTTTTAGTTTGGTTCTTGCTTCCTGGTACGCTTCGTCCGACTGCAGCAGGAAGAATCCGTCAACCACCGACCTGGGTTCAGCTGATAAAAATTGATGCAAAAGATTTAGTTTTTAAGCAGCGCAACTGGCTTGTGTGTCGACTAACGCTGTGAACGCAGTTTCCCAAGTCGGAAATTGCAGCGGGTCACCGTTAAAAACTTCGATTTTAACCGGCAAGGTGTAGTTGGCGCTTCCCATTGATCTCCGGTTTGATTTCTCCACTGAGTCACATTGCTGCAATCGAATCATTGCGCATTCAGCTTTCAACGTTGCTTCGTTTACCAGGTCTTGCAAACGCAACGCCTTCTCCGACCACTTATCCTGCTGGGACGTAAAACACTTTTCATTCCACTCCATATGTAGCCTTCTAAAAGTGCGTTTACATTTAAACAACTGCGACACAGCTTGTTGAATCGGTGTTCGTTCGTCCGACACTATTGCACTTTCCGTGACCTCATCCACACAATACAATAAACAATTCTCCGCATCTGACAAGTCTCTGTCACACCTTGCTTCCCGTCGAACCTTCACCTTAAAATCTAGATCATCTAATTTAACTTCGGACGCACTCGAGGTTTCCATCACATCCGTGTTTTCTTGAAACGTAATCAACGCCGACGTCGTTGTAAAGTAACTGTTACGGCACGCGGTAATGGAGTTGACTCACTTGACTGATTTATTAGCGGTTACTAAAGAAAAAACAACGTAAATTAGAAGCCATCAAAAACAAATAATATAACACATTTTTACATTACCACGTCCGTTCCTTAATATTAAATTTAGTCCCCAAATCCTTAGTTATCCTTAAGAAACAGAGAGAATAACAGGCTGCGTCCCTGATTGCAGCGTAAATGAAAAGAACTTAAAATGCAAACGTTAACTGAGACTCAAGGACAACTCATAGAAATCAAAGGTGACAAAATAAGTGAACCATAAAAACGCAACTGCATTGGTGCAGTTACAGTAATAAATATGATATTAGATATTGAACAATGAATAAAGTATTAATTAATGTATAGAGAATATAGTATTAGCTAATTGTGTAATGAATATTGTATTAGCTTTTGTGTAATGGATACAGTATTAGCTATTGTGTAATGAATATTATTAGCTATTGTGTAATGAATGTAGTATTAGCTATTGTGTAATGAATGTAATATTAGCTATTGTGTAATGAATGTAGTATTAGCTATTGTGTAATGAATGTAGTATTAGCTATTGTGTAATGAATATAGTATTAGCTATTGTGTAATGAATATAGTATTAGCTGTTGTGTAATGAATATAGTATTAGCTGTTGTGTAACGAATATAGTATTAGCTATTGTGTAGTGAATATAGTATTAGCTATTGTGTAATGAATATAGTAATAGGTATTCTGTAATGAATATAGTACTAGCTATTCTGTACTGAATATAGTACTATCTATTCTGTAATGAATATAGTATAAGCTTTTGTATAATGAATATAGTACTAGCTATTGTGTAATGAATATAGTATTAGCTATTGTGTAATGAAAATAGTATTAGCTATTGTGTAATGAATATAGTACTAGCTATTGTGTAATAAATATAGTATTAGCTATTGTGTAATAAATATAGTATTAGCTATTGTGTAATGAATATAATATTTGATATTGTGTAATAAATATAATATTAGATATTAAGTAATGAATAAAGTATTAATTAATGTATAAACAATATAGTATTAGCTAATTGTGTAATGAATATAGTATTAGCTTTTGTGTAATTGATACAGTATTAGCTATTGTGTAACGAATACAGTATTAGCTAATGTGTAATGAATATAGTAATAGATTTTGTGTAATGAATGTAGTATTAGCTATTGTGTAATGAATGTAGTATTAGCTATTGTGTAATGTATATAATATTAGCTAGTGTGTAATAAATATAGTATTAGCTATTGTGTAATGAATATAGTATTAGCTATTGTGTAATGAATATAGTATTAGCTATTGTGTAATGAATATAGTACTAGCTATTCTGTAATGAATATAGTACTAGCTATTCTGTAATTAGTATTAACTATTGTATATTTAATATGGTATTAACTATTGTGTAATGAATATAGTACTAGCTATTGTGTAATAAATGTAGTACTAGCTATTGTGTAATAAATATAGTACTAGCTATTCTGTAATAAATATAGTACTAGCTATTCTGTAATAAATATAGTATTTGCTTTTGTGCAATGAATATAATATTAGCTATTGTGTAATGCATATAATATTAGCTATTGTCTAATGAATATAGTATTAGCTATAGTGTAATGCATATAGTATTAGTTATTGTGTAATGAATATGAATTAACTATTGTGTAATGATTATAGTATTAATTTTATTTCCTTTTTGTTCACCATTCATTTTTAATATGTATAGTAGTCATCTGAGTCTGCATTTTTGTATAAATTTGATATAACCGACTAACTATCGACCACTTTTGTACCTGCAACTTATCGCCGTAAAGGTCAGGAAAAAATCCACTAAGCTATGTGGTTGGATAAATATAATATATTAAACCCATGTGCCTAAATAGCCACCACCTTCCAATGAATATCCAGTCAATACTCGCCTATTACATAAATCACCAATCTTAACAATTGAACTAAGTATAGCGGCTTTACTCAGTTTAAAACGTAAATGCTACTGCCGGTTGATACACAATCGCTAATCTAAACCTCTTGAATAGCTCCTATGATTCATATCCTTACACTGATATTTCTGATGATTTGAACCTAGTGATGAGATGAGGTCATTCACATGCAGCATTAAAAACCTTTTATTCAATATTCGCAAAATTGTGTCCTTAAATTAAGGTGCCTTTACTGCTACCATGCTACCATTCTTTATCAACACTGGCTTTACACTATATATTATATTTAGTTCGTTTTTACTCTTTAACAATAGATACTTTAAACTGAGGATGTATATTTTGAGCATCCAACCTGCTTGATTGTGAGTGTATGTTATAAACCTCACTAAATACCACAATTAACCCAAATTTTTAAGGACATCATTCCATCACAATACACCACTTGTTAAACACAATAGAAATCAACATAAAATTCATTCGAAAACCACATTTTATCCGAACCTTCCCGGGTTGCATTTGTAGGATTCGCTTCACATCTTCAGGACGATAATCTGCATCCACACTCCATGATGTTGCCCATTTAGCTGCATCATGTTCAAAACCCGATTCATCAACTACAATCAACTCCTAAGGAAATGCATTATTCAATTTATAAACAAGAAAAAATCATTTATAAGGATATTAACTCTAAACTCCGGCCTCTGTAATACAGCAATATTTCATCACAGATTGTGATTGCATTTCACATAGTGAAGGTACCATAGCAACTTGTTCATATTCTATTATTCTTGATTGAAGAGATAGAATTCCACCTAAAAACTGTTCCCAACTGTACAGATTGTACATTTGTACAATACTAGTTGATTATCGTACATTGAAAGGGAATATTCAATTTAGTTACAACCTTGCAAGGTAGTTGATCTTATGCATTAAATACGTCAAATATTATCAGAAAGGATTGTGTTAAAAACATCAGTGCTTTCAGTATTGTCACCATTGATATTCATTGTAATTTGATATTGAAGCTGGATTGAACAATTTACTTCAAATTATTTAAGAAAGTGATAGAAATATACAACGAACTGGAAAATAAATTAAAATAAAATAACCCAGTTTACCCTGGGATATAATTTAATATATTAAAAGAAGAAACAAATATTATACACGAACTAATACCATATGTATGAAACAGATGGACATATAAAACCACTAAATATCAAGAAAGAATTAAGAACTTTAATTGACTCAATACTCATCTTATGTTAATTATCTAACAACACCAAATTATTAAGGAAGTGTTGGTGTCGGTGTTATGCATATATTATTAGAAAAATAATATTAATTTTAAATAACCAAGTTTATCCGACTGAACAGTGTATTTATTTGAAATCATCTCTCACACAAAACAAGAAGCTCCATTACAATTAGCCACCAGTAGTTCATATATGTGTCTACATTATCCAACTAGTTTGATCAATCGGAGACACGAGATCATCATTTAATATCCAGTGTGATCATAACCAAATGCTGTGTTAACCTACAGCAATATACTGTGCTTCCTAACCATGTCACAATGTCTATAAGAAATTAAGATTTAAATTCCAATCGAAATCACAATGATTAGAATTATTTTTCTATTCTAACAATTGGAAATTACGTGCTCATAGTGAAACGATTTATGTTTACTTATCAGTGATTATAATTAAAAAATTATGAAACATACGTGCAATTCTGTAACATTTGGTAAAAATCCTTTTCCTTTGGCATTTTAAAGAAATTTTTGAATTTGGAATAAATATTGCTAGAAATCAAACTGATTTGGATAAGGAAATCCCTAACACCATTTCCGTATAGGATAGGCATTATGTGGAATTTTGAATACCGGGGACCCAACCGTTTTAACTTACAGAAATATATATCACACAAAAATGTAATCGATTTTGTTTACAAAAATTATCAATCATATACATCACACTGCAAAATTGCTGCTAACCTGACAGTGGGTACAGGATAATTTGAAGGTTCTCGAATAATGCCAATTGTGTTTATCCATTAATAAAACATAAATAATAATGATCCGCACAATTTTAAATCCGACCGGAATGAATTATTTGCATTTCATCCCATCACTTCTTGTTACCAATCCACATATGCCTATCTCTATGAATATCGTTTCCGTTCTGAATGATCCAAATGTACAAGGAAGACTTACCGAGGAAAGTTGATGAACAGCTTCACGTAAGATGATGCGACTCTGTCTGGAAATTCTCCCCTCATCAATTCCTAGACGACGGACATTATGCAAACAATCAGCCAAACAACTTGCTGCGTTCTTATCGAATTTGGATCGAATATCTAAGACAATCTGCAACAAGGATAAGGAGGTGATTTATATTAATGTAAGTTATCATACGTTGGTTATATGGAACAATATACCAGATATCACATGGTATGTAATATGTAAATTGATAAGTGTGTTGTTAACTTTTAGTGATACGTGTTGCTTTAGTAATGTAAACATTATTTGCCATTAATATGTACGGCCGGGTTTCCGGTATATGTAAAAATTTGTCGCCCAATAAAAAAAAAAAAAAAAAAAAAAACTTGCAGTTTGGCAAGATCACAAGAATGTATGAATTATCAACAAACGGAACTAAACATCATAATATTAATGCAAGAAATTACATGCTTATTACTTGAACAGTTACTTCATCGCGATAAACACACATAATATATGTGGAACATAGGATTAAACAACCGAGAATGTAGAAGCAGTATTATAACTAGAGAGTGTCAACCACGTGTTTAACCATCACTATTTGTAAAACAAATGTAGTATACCCTATATTCATGCTACAGGGTCCCTAACCATAATTTGTATTTCATACACTGAGTATGTAGTTTTTGTTTCTGCAAGCATAAACGCATGGGTCCCATAGTTAACATACCAAACATATTTTCAATATTTAGTTAAATAAAGAATAGACGTCTTAAATTTACGAACATTTCACCACAAATGTTTTAAATTCCAGCTTCTTTTCAAGCGCTGTAGTGAAATAAAGCTAAATTCCCAAATAGTCCGATTTAGTTTTCCATTGTTTCAAGGAATTCCCTTGGGTTTAATAGATAAGTTTATGTAGCAGGTCCGGCCCGTTGGTCTAACGGTTAAGTGCGTCGCCTTTCAATCGAAAGGTTGAAGGTGCGAAACTGGTCGCTAGCTAGTCGGTTGTGTCCTTGGGCAAGGCACTTTACGGACATTGCCTGAACGTAGCGGATTAATGGGTTCTACTAAATTGAAGGAACATGTCTATCATATACAACACTCTGCAATAGCTCCGGTAACCCAACGATGGGCGCGAGGTGATCTGACGATTACCCGTGTGTTAACCCCTTTGGTTTACCTATTCACGGGGATAAAGATGAATATCCTATCCTATCCCTAATTCTTTAAGTTTTAGTCTGATTTGTCGACTTCTTGTTGGAAATGTCAGTGCGATATGGCATGCCTGTCACAATCATAATTCAGGAACATATCTTCGTTTTCATGAGAATTAACCTCAGTAAATGTTTTCTTTATTTAATTGGTACAGAATGTCTAATGCTTTAACATTTTACCAAATTTTAATAAAATTAGAGCAGCTGTTCAAGCGCTATGGCCACAAAATCGAATTTATTATAAAAAAAATGTTTTGGTTTTTTAACGTCTGAGGGGAATTCTCCTAGAATCATTACCCAAATTTTTGGTTTCTGCATATTTAGACCATGTTGACTTACAAATGTCCAATTTTCATTTCGATTTCATTACTCCTTTTGGTAGATGTCGGGGCGACATGGCATGCTTGTCACAATCATGATTTGAGACCATATCCTATTTTTTGGGGTATTTTCCTAGGTAATTTTATTATTTCTTCTAAGTGTTAAATCAGTGACTAATGCACTTACATTTCGACAAATCTCATTTAAATGGTAACACCCGTTCATGCGCAATGACCAAAAAAGGCAAATTTTTTAGAAAAAATAGCGTTTTGGTTTTTAACGCCATTTATCATCTAATATTTTGGTTTCTGCATATTTAGACCATGTACTCTAACAAATTACAAAGTTTCATTGCGATTTAATTACCCCTTCTGATGAATGTCGGAGCCACAAGCCACGCCTGTCACAATCGTGATTGAGAACAAAATCTTGATTTTTAGGGTATTTCCCTAAATAATTTTTGTATTTCTTTTAAGTGTTTTATCAGTTGCTAATGTTCTTACATTACTCCAAATCTAAGGAAAATTGAAGTAGACGTTCAATCCCTATGCTTTATATAAAAATACCATTTAAAAATACCGGTTTTTCACCTCCCAGGGGAGTTCCCCTGGCTAAATTACCCAAAATTGTGGTTTCTGCATATCTAGACCATGTGCGCTAACAAATGTTTAAATTTCATTGCAATTCCATCACCCCTTCTGGTAGATGTCGGAGCCACAAGCCATGCCTGTCAAACCTTTAACAAAAAAAAAAAAAAAAAAAAACGGACAAAAACAAAAGTGGGACCCATAATGATGAATTATAATTCGTACCAGTATCCACGTCTGACGCTTGGGATGGAACTAAAGTTGACAAAACTTAACAATCAAAAATCGCGGGCAGAATACAGAATACTAGATGCTCATGGTTGAATTACCAGAGCTATTGCAGCATGTTATGTACGATAGAACTGCTGTACAACAACACTGTAATAAGTGCGGTACAATTGTATAGATATATAAATTTATAATAAATCAAAGATTAATGTGGAGCCACATTAATTATTGTTCCCAATATTTACCTTGTTCGGTCGATCATTGATAACTGTGCACAAATGCCGCATACAATCATTCAGTTGTGTGCAATCCTCTAATCGAAGTTCATCAATATGTTGAATATGAGGAACCAGGTATTCAGCTATATTTTCCAACTTTGTTCCCTTAAACTCTAACTTTTTGATCTAGAATAAAAGTTTTTAATTTCTCACCAAAAATTTTCTTTGTTATATCAATAATGTTATTATTTGTTATATCAATAATGTTATATTAAAGATGTCCACCATGCTGTTCATTGTTTAAAATCATTAGGTGGAGAATCTGAATATTTCATGGCGCGATAATTCGCGATGACGACCAAGACAGTTGCATGAAAGACCAAGGGAACAATGGGTATATCCTTACCCAAGTGAAAGGAGACAACATCGCTATCACAAGTCGGTTGTTACCTTGGCCAAGGCACTTTACGGACGTTGCCTAACCCAGCGGATTAATGGGTTCTACCAAAAATAATCATATGTAACTGTATTACACATTAGCCCGTATATAAAACAGCTAAACACTTCAAACCGACATAAATTAATATAAGAATTTTATGTGAACATACCCACCACAAACATATTAGGGAAACCCCAAACACTCAAATGTATTATTAGCTATTGTATAATGAATATAGTATTAGCTATTGTGTAATGAATGTAGTACTAGCTATTGCGTAATAAATATAGTATTACCTATTGTGTAATGAATATAGTATTAGCTGTTGTGTAATGAATATAGTATTAGCTATTGTGTAATGAATGTAGTACTAGCTATTGCGTAATAAATATAGTATTAGCTAATATGTAATGGATAGAGTATTATCTATTGTGTAATGGATCTAGTATTAGCTATTGTGTAATTAATATAGTACTAGCTATTGTGTAATGAATGTAGTACTAGCTATTGTGTAATGAATATAGTATTAGCTATTGTGTAATAAATATAGTATTAGCTATTGTGTAATAAATATAGTATTAGCTATTGTGTAATGAATATAGTATTAGCTATTGTGTAATGAATATAGTATTAACTATTGTGTAATGAATATAGTATTAGCTATTGTGTAATAAATATAGTATTAGCTATTGTATAATGAATATAGTATTAGCTATTGTGTAATGAATATAGTACTAGCTATTGTGTAATGAATATGGCACTAGCTATTGTGTAATGAATGTAGTATTAGGTATTGTGTAGCCACGTCCCCGCCCGTTAGTATTTTAGTTCAAATCTAATGTGACATGTAGGCTTGTTTAAAGATCGTGGAAACTTGGGAGAATCTTAGAAGCTGCCACCCTCATTTCTCTTTCAACGTCTATTCGTGATCTATATTTAGTTTTAATGACGGCCATGGCATAAAATCCAGCTTCGCATAAATACGACGTAGCGAAAGGGACAAGAATTCGCAATGCTTTTATCGTCAAAACTGGGTATTCGTCATTCAATCAAATCCAAAAATTTGTCGGATTGACTAAATAAAATTTCCTTTTTAGGAAACTGTCCTAGGTAAGGTCTTCTTTTTCTTCTCCAGTGAAGGAAGATGGGTTAGGTTGGGCGAAAGGGTCGTGAATCTATTGATAGCTTGACAAATCTTCTTGAAAGTGGTGTGCGAACTTCATCTCGAGCTTAGATAGATGTTGCACAAATACGCTTTGTAGATCTGGAGGCATCATCATATTTTTCTTTTAAAGCAGCTTGGACAAAAACGGGAAATAATGAGAACTTTCAGACACATTTGTAATATCTTCTTTCCACAGATACAGCTTATTTGCGAACGCTATAATTTTATGTGAAATGTCGAGTACATTTGTATGAGCCCCTTGCATAGACAGGTTCAGTTTATTAAATTTATCAAAATTATCACACGCATAGCTTCAATAAAAAATTTATCTTAGCTAGGTAATTAGCAAGTTCATTACTTTCTTGTTGCAAAAATGCACGGAGTTCGATCAGCAGCTCGCAGACTCGTTCGAATGATTTTTCAAGCGAAAGCCACATGGACGAACAATAAAACAGCAAACTTCGATGTTTTGCATCCATTTCTGGAGCCACAGATGCCTCTCTGTGAATCATGCAATGCACCCATTGGGCCATTGGGGCACGTTCTTGAATTAGACTTACCAGTCCAGAGCGACTGCAGGACATAGCTCTGGAGCCATCTGTACAAATGCTAACGTAGTTTCCCCAATCTAGGTTGTTTGTAGAAATCAAATTGTCGAATATATTAAAAAGATCAGTTCCTTGCTTATAATAAGTGTAGTTTCGAACCCTATGACTGTGCGACGCCCTACACGATTTCAAACGACGCACCAGGGCGTCGCGACGCACAGTTTGAGAACCGCTGGTGTAATGAATATAGAATTAACTATTGTGTAATGAATATAGTATTAATTTTATTTCCTTTTTGTTCACCATTCATTCTTAACATCATGTATAGTAGTCATCTGCGTCTGCATTTTTGTATAAATAACTATCGACCACTTTTGTACCTGCAACTTATCGCCGTAAAGGTCAGGAAAAAATCCACTAAGCTATGTGGTTGGATAAATATAATATATTAAACCCATGTGCCTAAATAGCCACCACCTTCCAATGAATATCCAGTCAAGACTCGCCTATTACATAAACTAAGCATGTCGGCTTTACTTAGTTTAAAAGGTAAATGCTACTGCCTGTTAATACACAACTATTAGTGGGTTACTTGAGAGGCAATATATAAAAAGGTAATTTACTCCTACTGTCCCCCTACCAATGGAGTATTTCTATGACGTAAGCTAATGGGGATATATATCAACTAACAACAAAAGCGTGATTTAATGTTTTCGTTAAATTACAAAGTTAGTTTAACTGTCACTGAGCGCTCGTAAACTTACTGCAAGGTAAGTAGTTTTAAAATTCTACCATCTACATAATTTGTTGCTTACCTAAACCTCTTGAATAACTCCTATGATTCATATTTTTGCACTGATATCTCTGATGATCGAACCTAGTGATGGGATAAGGTCAATCACATGCAGCAATAAAAACCTTTTATTCAATATTCGCAAAATTGTGTCCTTAAATTAAGGTGCCCTTACTGCTACCATGCTACCATTCTTTATCAACACTGGCTTTACACTATATATTATATTTAGTTCGTTTTTACTCTTTAACAATAGATACTTTAAACTGAGGATTTCAAGCATCCAACCTGCTTGCTTGTGAGTGTATGTTATAAACCTCACTAAATACCACAATTAACAATGAAACCTTCCATTACAAACACAAATTTTTAGAGACATCATCCCATCCCAATACACCACTTGTTGAACACAATAGAAACGACATAAAATTCATTTCAAAACGACATTTTATCCGAACCTTCCCGGGTTGCAGTTGTAGGATTCGCTTCACATCTTCAGAACGATGACGATGACCCACACTCCATGATGTTAGCCATTTAGCTGCATCATATTCTCTTTCCACTCTATCAACTACAACCAACTCCTGAGGAAATGCATTATTCAATTTATAAACAAGAAACAATCATATATAAGGATATTAACTCTAAACTCCGGCCTTGTAATACAGCCCTATTTTATCACAGATTGTAATTGCATTTCACATAGTGAAGGTACTATAGCAACCTGTTTATATTTTATTATGATTATTCTTGATTGAAGGGACAGCCAATAAATAAACAAATGTATAAGTCTACATGCTATTTCACATCGTAGCATTAGGTTCAGGTCCAGGTCCGGAATTCCATCTAAAAACTGTTCCTAACCGTACAGATTGTACATTTGTACAATACTGGTTGATTATCGTACATTGAAAGGGAATATTCAATTTAGTTACAACTTTGCAAGGTGGTTGATAATATACATTGGATACGCCGAATATTATCAGAAAGGATTGTGTTAAAAACATCAGTGGTTTCAGTATTGTCACCATTGATAATCATTGTAATTTGATATTGAAGCTGGATTGAACAATTTACTTCAAATTATTAAGAAAGTGATAGAAATATACAACAAACTGGAAAATAAATTAAAATAAAATAACCCAGTTTACCCTGGGATATAATTTAATATATTAAAAGAAGAAACAAATATTATACACGAAATAATACCATATGTTTGGAACAGATGGACACTTAAAACAACTAAATATCAAGAAAGAATTAAGAACTTTAATTGACTCAATACTCATCTTATGTTAATTATCTAACAACACCAAATTATTAAGGAAGTGTTGGTGTCGGTGTTATGCATATATTATTAGAAAAATAATATTAATTTTAAATAACCAAGCTTATCCGACTAAACAATGTATTTATTTGGGATCAACTCCAACACAAAACAAGAAGCTCCATTACAATTTAGTCAGCAGTTGTTCATATATGTGTCTACATGATCCAACTGGTTAGATCAATCGGAGACATGAGATCATCATTCAATATCTAGCGTGATCTTAACCAAGTGCTGTGTTAACCTACAGCAATATACTGTGCTTCCACACCATGTTCGAACGTCTATCTAGATTCAAATGTCACAATGTTCATCCAATATCAAGATTCAAATTCCAATCGAAATCACAATGATTAGAAGTATTTTTCGTTTCTAACAATTCGAAATTACCTGCTCATAGTGAAACGATTTATTTTTACTTACCAGTGATTATAATTAAAATATTATGAAACATACGTGCAATTCTGTAACATTTGTTAGAAATCCTTTTTCTTTGGCATTTTAAAGAAAATTTTGAATTTGGAATAAATATTGCTAGAAATCAAACTGATTTGGATAAGGAAATCCCTAACACCATTTCCGTATAGGATAGGCATTATGTGGAATTTTGAATACCGGGGACCCAACCGTTTTAACTTACAGAAATATATAACACACAAAAATGTAATCGATTTTGTTTACAAAAATTATCAATCATATACATTACACTGCAAAATTGCTGCTAACCTGACAGTGGGTACAGGATAATTTGAAGGTTCTCGAATAATGCCAATTGTGTTTATCCATAAATAAAACATAAATAATAATGATCCGCACAATTTTAAATCCGACCGGAATAAATTATTTGCATTTCATCCCATCACTACTTGTTACCAATCCACATATGCCTATCTCTATGAATATCGTTTCCGTTCTGAACGATCAAAATGTACAAGGAAGACTTACCGAGGAAAGTTGTTGAAAAGCTTCACATAAGATGATGCGACTTTGTACGGAAATCCTCTCCTCGTCAATTCCTAGACGGCTGACTTTATGCAAACAATCGACCAAATAACTTGCTGCGTTCTCATCGAATTCAGATTGAATATATAACACAATCTGCCACAAGGATAAGGAGGTGATTCAAATTAATGTAAGTTATCATACGTTGATTATATGGAACAATATACCAGATATAACACGGTACTTGCAGTTTGACAAGATCACAAGAATGGTTTTGTAGTCAGTATATATAAATTATCAACAAATGGAGCAAAACATCATAATATTAATGCAAGAAATAACATGCTCATCACTTGAACAGTTACTTCATCTCGATAAACACACATAATTTATGTGGCGCATAATAGTAAACTATCGAGAATGTAGAAGCACTTTTTTGAGTTTTAATTCTGGATCCATTTGGAATTTTTGTGACAGTCCTTTATCCGGTATTCCAATGACTAGTCTATCTCGTAGCAATTCGTCTTCAAGTTTACCATACTTTAAATGTTCGCTCATTGAGTATAAGCACGTTATATATTGGTCAATAGGTTCGCCTGGACGTTGATTTCTCTTGTTGAATTGTGCTCGCTCGAATATTAAATTTCGTCGCACGATGAAATATGGATCAAATTTTGCTTTCACTTCAGTTAATTCAAGCGCTGTAAATATTTTCTGCTTTTCCTCCCATACAATAGAATAAGGTGTTCACTTGTAGCACATTAGACTTCGAAACAAGCCCCAAAGTTGTGGCCAACTTTCTGGTTTTTCAAAATCAAACCCTTCTGGAGTGGATACTTGAAAATTCGCCATCTTTTTATACTACTATGAACTTTAACAATATTTAATTTGCCACCTCTTATACCATGTTTTATTCTGATTTTGTCGAGTACCAACTGCCTCAAACAGGCAAAAAACACGAGGTATATGCAATTAGCTGACGCGGAGAAGTATGAATATCGAAGGCGTGTGGGAGTAATTATTATAAACAATCAGGAGGCAACGCAATAAACTAAGGAATGGTTTAGGATGGAAGGATAAGATATTCATCTTTATCCCCGTGTTTGGGAAAACCAAGGGGGTTAACACACGGGCAATCGTCAGATCACCTCGCGCCCACCGTTGGGTTACCGGAGCTATTGCAGTGTGTTGTATATGATAGACACGTTCCTTCAATTTGGTAGAATCCATTAATCCGCTGGATTCAGGCAATGTCCGTAAAGTGCCTTGCCCAAGGATACAACCGACTAGCTACCGACCAGTTTCGCACCTGCAACCTTTCGATTGAAAGCGACGCACTTAACCAATAGACCAATGGGCCGGACTGTTGTATTGTGTAAACAATATAGATCATAAATAACACTGTAGTGAACTACTACTGTAAAATGTGTTTTATTTCCATCATGTTAACTCTATTCGATAAAAATATTAAATTTAATTCTATTTTATAAATATTTTTAACTTAATATTTAGTTTCGTACAAAAATTGGGAAATAGCAAGAACTTTTTGCCAAATTCGTTTGAATTAATGTTGAGTTCAAGTCTGTAAATTAAATTGCAAAATAAAATCAGTAGGGTCAACCAAATATGTATCATTACTATTTGTGAAACCAAGTTTTGTATATTCATGTTTGAATAAAAATGAAATATAACACGGGCAGAATTTAGAATACCAGGTGCTAATGGTCGGATTACCTGAGCTATTACAGCATGTTATCTACCATAGAACTGCTGTACAACAACATTAATATCAGAGATTGAGGTGGAGCTACTTAAAGTATGGTTTCCAATATTTACCTTGTTCGGTCGATTATTGATAGCTGTGCACAAATCCCGCATACAATTGTTCAGTTGTTTGCAATACAGTAATCGAAGTTCATCAATATGTTGAATATGAGGAACCAGGTATTCAGCTACATTTCCCAGCTCTGTTTCATTCAACACAAACTTCTTGATCTAGAATAAAAGTTTTTAATTTCTCACCAAAAATTTTCATTGTTATATCAATAATGTTATTATTTGTTATATCAATAATGTTATATTAAAGATGTCCACCATGCTGTTCATTGTTTAAAATCATTAGGTGGAGAATCTGAATATTTCATGTCGCGATAATTCGCGATGACAACCATGACAGTTGCATGAAAGACCAAGGGAACAATGAGTATGCAGGTGTCTAATCGACCTGCAAACAATATCTATTTTGCGTGTTTAGAAATCATTTTTTGCATTTTTCTTTTATTACGCATTACTATAAAATATCCAATCCACAACCAAACACTGCGAGTTAGGGTTTCAAGTGTGCCCAGACTGATTACACTGACTACACACTGCCCGCACTGGGCATTTAGAGTCGCCCGAATAGAGGCGGTACGAACGTTTTGCTGGATGTAGTGACCTTTTGTGACCAAAATGATTATAATATTATAATTAAGACAATTTACAAATTAAAATAAAAGAAAAATTAGATAAAATACAACAATTAAAACATACGAGTTTTCCCTTAAACGCCAGCAATATTATAAGAACTATTTATTATAATATAATAGCCTACACTATTGCCATCTTTTTACAACAAATTGTCAGTTAAAACCGTTGTTACTTCCGTGGGTCAAGAAACGGGTTGCTATAATTTGAAAGTGATGCGTATCGTTAAATAAAACGTGCATGTCCTTTTGTTCTTTTTATGTCCTCTAGTTGTAATTGGCGGCCAGGGTTTATACGGATATGGTTGTGGAGATACGGAACGGTGATTGATATCAAAATCTCTAAAATTTGAGATGTGACCGGCACTTATTTAATGCAGTGGGTTTTATGTGCTTAGGCTAGGTTAATAATTTCAACATTACGCCTTTGTAATTTATTTTATTAAAGAACATTTTAAGACAATGGGTTTGCACTTGGCTTGTTGCCTACGGGGAGATAAACAAAACAGCAACGATGGAATTTTAAATCATTTGTCTTTGATCGTAAATGTGGGTCTTTGGTTCACAACGGCCCAGATTAAAAAAAAAGCAAGTTGAGAAATTGTCGATAAGAATAGCAAGTCGGAAAGAATCCCACAATCATCGGACGATAGTGTGGCAAAGGACAGTGATGTCACTTCCCCTTTAACTAATCTAAACATCTTCGTGCCCAGTAAGAAAGTGGAGATGGATGAAAAGTCCCCAGAAGCCGAGGAATAAGCTCTGGACACGAACTCGGTTGGAGCAATGGCGATGGGAAATGTTTTATCTGAACATGTTACAACCGAGATGGAGTACGCCATGGAGATAATTGACGATGAGGTAAAGAACAGCCGCAATTAAGATAGATGAGCATGTTGCTCCCCAATTACCAGCATCTCCTGCTAAAAACCTGTTCTTCTCCAGCAAAGAAGAGCACATCAATGTGGTCATTATCGGCCACGTCGGGGGGTTTTAAGGGTTTTTGGGGGGTTCTAAGGGTCCACAGGCGTCCGGCGATACTGAAAGTACCCAACACTATACAACAAACTCTTCTAGAAAATCCAAATAATCATAAACATTTGCAAACAAGAAGGAAGGAAATGTCCAATCGAGATCCAACTTTTATTAACTGTTGTGTAATAAATATAGAATTATCTTTTGTGTAATGATTATAGTGTTAGCTATTGCGTAATGAATATAGTATTAGCTATTGTGTAATATATATAGTATTAGCTATTGTGTAATTAATATAGTATTAGCTATTGTGTAATGAATATAGTATTTTATTTTGTGCAATGAATATAGTATTAACTATTGTGTAATGAATATAGTATTAGCTATTGTGTAATAAAAATAGTATTAGCTATTGTGTAACAAATATCTTATTAGCTATTGTGTTATGAATATAATATTAGCTATTGTGATATGAACATAGTATTAGCTATTGTGTAATGAATATAGTATTTTCTTTTGTGTAATGATTATAGTATTAGCTATTGTTTAATGAATATAGTATTAACTATTGTGTAACGAATATGGTATTAGCTGTTATGTAATGAATATAGTATTAACTATTGTGTAATGAATATAGTATTAGCTGTTGTGTAATGAATATAGTATTAACTATTCTGTAATTAATATAGTATTAGCTATTGTGTAATAACTATAGTATTAGCTATTGTGTATTGATTATAGTATTAGCTAATGTGTAATGAATATGGTATTAGCTGTTGTGTAATGAATATAGTATTAACTATTGTGTAATGAATATAGTATTAGCTGTTGTGTAATGAATATAGTATTAACTATTGTGTAATGAACATAGTATAAGCTATTGTGTAATGAATGTAGTATTAGCTATTGTGTAATGAATATAGTATTAACTATTGTGTAATGAATATGGTATTAGCTGTTGTGTAATGAATATAGTATTAACTATTGTGTAATGAATATAGTATTAGCTGTTGTGTAATGAATATAGTATTAACTATTCTGTAATTAATATAGTATTAGCTATTGTGTAATAACTATAGTATTAGCTATTGTGTATTGATTATAGTATTAGCTAATGTGTAATGAATATAGTATGAGCTATTATTTAATGAATATAGCATTAGCTGCTGTGTAATGAATATACTATTAACTTGTGTAATGCATATAGTATTACCTATTGTGTAATAAATATAGTATTAGCTATTGTGTAATGAAT
>CH000234.1:13315-27686 GCA_000149265.1 Ciona savignyi | reverse complement strand
TAATCCATCCATCACAATGACAACATTGTGATTATTTTGCAACATGTCGATCAATGCTTTGTTTTCTTTGTCCGAATGGTCAGGGAACATACTCATGCTGTTGTCAATGAGAAATTGAAGAGTTGTTACCTTTTTCTTAAAATTAACATTTTTTATTGAAATGAAAAACAAATATTCGGTGTCTGGTGAAATTAATTTATCCAGAATGGATTTAGTCACCATCTGGCTAAGCGTACTCTTTCCGATCCCAGGCAACCCTACTATGCCAATAATGTTTCCATGCTTTTGGATATGCAGTTTTTTGGATGCATCATTTTTACATTGCTTTTCAGCTCCTATTGTGGCAGTTTCCTTAGCTTTTTTCAAAATTTGGTTAATGGAAATTCTTGTTGCTTTAGATTGATAGATTGTATCCAAGCGCTTTCGTTCCATGTGGTTCTGCCAGTCATGACTTTCGTTCCAATCAGCATCAGATCGTTGAATGACGGTAGATATTTGAAGTTGAACCCTCTCTATGGCTTGTTCAAGATGGATTGGCAGGATGGTTTCTCCAACAACTTCGTTTGCTCTAACATTTAACTTCTGCTTCAATTCTTCAGCTGAAAAATATTTTAAAACATAGAAATTATTTAAAATGTATGCTTAAAAGTACAAGGAAAACTAAACTACTTAAACGAAAAAATGATTTGACTGTTTAAAGTCCGTTTTAAATGCAGTGTGCAAAATGACTGTTCATGGCATAAAAACGTAATGGGTTTATACGTTACACAAATCTTCCGTGGTATCGCGATCCACAGTCAACGAAACTGATTTTAACTTTGTGCCAGACAGTTAATATCGTAAGTACATTTGTAGCTTAAAATGTTCAGTAATGTCTGTAAACACAGTTTTTGAATACCTGAAACGTGTGAAGACGTTGTAGGATTTTTAATATAAGCACTGGAGGGGCAAGAGGATTACCACACCGGCAATCGTCAGATCACCTCGCCCCCACCGCCGGGTTACCTGAGCTACTGCAGTGTGTTGTGTATGATTCATACGTTTCTTTAATTTGGTAAAACCCATTATTCCATTGAGTTCAGGCAATTTCCATAAAGTGCCTTGCCCTAAGACACTATATCTATAAATTTGCACCCCAAAACCCTTTTGGCAAAAGGCAACGCACTAAGCCACCGGACTAATTGGTTGGTTCATAACAAATTAGTAAACACCCCACATTTCTTTTCATATAGAGTGTTCATGAGACGACCACTAGTTTCAGTGGTATTTCTGGTGAGTTTTCCGAAAAGGTAGGAGTGTAGCAGGCACGGAAGCTCGTTTGTTTCTATAGACATTTATATATATCTCTTACACATTTTTCTACACAAATTTCCTCTCGGGGAATTTAAATGAATAATGCACGGTGCTGTGCCAATTTACGTGCTCAAGATGTCCTCGAATTTACTCCACCCGTGGAAAACCTATTTAATTTTATGGAGAGCGAGAAACTCTACACGTTAAGTAAGTGTACTTGTAACGCGCACGGGGGCTTGTTTGTTTTTATATACATTTATATATATCTTCTACACATTTTTCTACACTTTTCACACATTTTTCTACACACAATTTAATACAATTTTAATACACTCTTTTATGCCTTTTGTTTGTCCCCTCTTATTTTACACGTAGTTTACACCCTTTTCACCTTTTAATGATTTAATCATTTTTATCTTGCTTATTTAGTTATGGGTCCCATTTGAAAAAATGGGACACATATTGTTTTTGTCCATTTTTTTTCTTTTTTTTGTTCGTCAAACGCTTGACAGGCATGCCATGTCGCCCCGACATCTCCCAGAAGGTTTAATGGAATCTCAATGAAACCTTGTTATTTGTTGAACAACATGGTCTAGATATGCAGAAACCAAAATTTTAAGTGATAATTTTAGGGGAATTCCCCTGAGACGTTAAAAACTAAAACGGTATTTATTTCTAAAAAATTAGCTTTTTTGGGCATAGCGCTTGAACAACTGCTCCAATTTTAATCAGATTTTGTAGAATGTAAGGGCATTAGTCACTGATTTAACAATTAGAAAAAAAAAATATTACCCAAGGAAATACTCTAAAAAATAAGATTTTGTTCTCAAATCATGATTTTGACAAGCATGGCATTGCGTCCAACATCTACCAGAAGGAGTAATGGAATCGCAATAAAACTTTGTCTTTTGTTATACAACTTTGTCTAGATATGCAAAAACCAAAATTTTGGGTGATTAATCTAGGGAAATTCCCCTAAGACCTTTAACCCCAAAACGGTATTTTTTTCTAAAAAAATAGTTTTTTTGGGCATAGCGCATAAACGACTGCTCTAAATTTGATCAAGCTTGGTAAAAATTTAGTCCTTTAGTCACTCTGTGGCAATTAAAAAAAAGAAAACATTTGCTTAGGGTATTTCTCTTAAAACCGAAGATATGTTCCTGAATCATGATTGTGACAAACATGTCATATCGCAAGAATATCTCCAACAACAAGCAGTCGTCAAATCGGATTTAAACTTTAAATAATTGGTAGATAACATGGCCCACATATGTAAAACAGAAAGTTATGTAGTAAACTCTTTGGGGATTCCCCGAAGCCATGAAAAACTAATGTCTGTTTTTCGAATTTAGCTTTATTTAGAATAGGATAGGATATTTATTTTTATCCCCGTGAATGGGAAAACCAATGGGGTTAAAAACAGGCAATCGTCAGATCACCTTGCGCCCATCGTCGGGTTACCGGAGCTATTGCAGTGTGTTGTATATGATAGACACGTTCCTTTAATTTGGTAGAACCCATTAATCCGCTGGGTTCAGGCAATGTCCGTAAAGTGCCTTTCCCAAGGGCACAACCGACTAGCTAGCGACCAGTTTCGCACCTGCAACCTTTCGATTGAATGGCGACGCACTTAACCGTTAGACCAACGGACCGGACAAATTTCACTGCAGCGCTTGAAAAGAAGTTCTAGTTTAAAACTTTTGTGGTAAAATTTTTGTTAAAATAACACGATTATTCTCTTTTAATTTAAATATGAAAAATAAGTTTGGTTGATAACTCTGGGACCCATGCGTTTATGCTTGCAGAAACAAACTACCAGTACATACTCGGTGTATAAAATACAATTTGAGGTAAGGGATCCTGTAGTATGAATATATGGCATACAAAAATGTGTTTTACAAATAGTGGTGTTTAAACACGTGGTTGACACTCTCTAGTTTTATACCTGTTTGGAAAATATGAGTGTTTTTTTAGGGAAAAAACAATGCAAGCCATCCTGAGAAACCGTAGAATTCCTGTAACAGTAGTACGGGTGCACATACTATTGTTTATCTCAAATTTTATATATAATTAGTTTAGTTATATATTTTCTATTTTTTTCAAAACCCCTAAAATTCTTAATAGATCTTTTTTAACTGTGTCTCGTTAGCAGGAATTTTCCGTGGGGTTTTGTGAAATTAAAGGCTGTTTCAAAATATCCCCATTGTAGTTAGATTTACTTAAGGTTTCGACATAATTAAATAACCCAGTTTACCCCAAAACTTTGCGACATTTTATACCTAGCACCAGCATGTGACGCACAAACAGAAAGAAAAGAAGAAAAAAACGAAGAAAAATCAAAAAAATATTCTGTTGGGAATCAAAGGGGCCCAATATGAAGTATGGTTAGAACCTTAAATAAATTATTAAGAATGTAGTATTGCCATATACTTACGTCTTTAATATACAAATGAAACGAAATCGATGGTGTTTGTAATATTCGATGCAAAAATTCTCACAACATTTTTAACACCCGATGGTATATATTTTCTTAATAGACGCAAATTCCCAGTCTATTCTGAGTATTGTGAAGTCTATGTCACATAACCGTTTGTAATATAAGTTAGTAAAACAAACGACTTATATCCACCTTGTATATTTTGCACATGGTATATCTATTTTGTGCTAAAACAAATGTAACAAAGAGTAACCAATAAATCTTAACATCCAATTCTTGTAGAAATTATTCATGTACGTTAAAAAGGAGTAAAATAGAAAAAGCTAACATTTCTGATGAGACAAAACAATGAATTTCTAGAAGTAAATTGAATTATTTACATCTTTATATCAACGATCTTAAATCAATACTCACCAAGTGGGTTAACATCAAGCAGGGGGAGGTCCAATATAATGCTTGATGTCACCATACAGATTTTCAACATGGAGTTGTGCGTGCTCTCCCACATTGGGGGGGTTGGATGTTGAAGGTTGGTTGCTCTGCGGAAGATTGTGGTTACTGATAAAGAATATATATGAACGAACAAAATGGTAAATTGCACGTATGAAATTTTGCAGTTTTCTAATTTCTTATAGCTTTGTTTAAATATCCTCTTAATTGTGCAATACTAAATTTCTATTGCCATTTACGAATAGTTTACGAAATCGGGTTTGATCACATATTTTTAATTAAGAAGCCAGTTGATCAAACTCCTTTTAGCCGTTCGCTGTACGTTTGTAATCTAACAGCTGTAAAGCTCTGCCCGTGTTATTGACACTTTTCTACGCAATAGCATAAGATAGAACATGCATGTTTATCCCCGTGGATGGGAAAACCAAGGGGGTTAACACACGGGCAATCATCAGATCACCTCGCGCCCATCGTCGGGTTACCGATGCTATTGCAGTGTGTTTTGGATGATTCACATGTTTCTTTAATTTAGTAGAACCCATTAATCCGCTGGGTTAAGGCAACGTCCGTAAAGTGCCTTGACCAATGACATAAGCGACTAATAGCTGTTTTGATTTATTTATTGTTGTTAACCAACACGCAAACTTCCTTAAAGAACATGGATATCTAGTCTGGATTTCTAACTAGAAAATATTCTACTGCTTCTCTTTCAGAAAAAAAATATCTTACACGAAATATACACAGTGTACCAAGTGGAATTAAATAATAAAAAAACAAAACTATTCTGCATATAGAAACATATTTCGTATAGTTAGTCATATTACGTTTTAAAATTAGTGATGGTTAGCACGTGATTGATAATCATTTCAGCGTAAAATCATTCATGTGCCCGTATACCACATTGATTAAACCGAAAAATTACTAAGGCCAATTTCGACAACAATTAGTTTATGGTAAACCACCAAACTACAATTTAGCACGATAATAATTTTGTAGTATTTTAATAAACGCAAGACACCCTTTATACTAGTAGTGTAGGATGAATTTACAGGATAGCGGGGCCTACAGGCAATTGTACGATAAGTGCAAACCGCGCAGAAATAGAATAAAAAGACCATGTATACAATAAGTAATGCTGATGGTTGGGTACCATATATATTGCTCTAGTCTAGTACTTATTAAGAAAAGTTAATACTCTGGTCAGGTGAAGATTGTACGTACGTTAGTCAGAAAAGTGTATTTGCCAGCACTACTTGTACAAAAGACTCCTCTTGACAGTAATTGCTTTAAATCTTGACTACTAAATATGATGACAGGGGTATAAATTTAGACGCATTCAAAAATACTTGAAAAATTCCCTAGATTTGTTTATAAGCGTAATAAGTGTAATATGGTTGGACTGCGTTCCTGTTTACAAAGGCAGAAATTGCCATTTTCATGATTTTATTTAACACAAAGTCCTTTCTAGCTTAAAATAGTTTCTGTTTTTAAAGGGGGGAGCAAGCTTGAAAATAACATAGCCAGTTCTAAAGACAATAAGTTTAAAGTAGAGTACCAAATTTGGGCATGTTATTTTTTTCAATGCAAAGATTTATTTTTTTAGATCAAAAATTTCAAAGCAAGGACTTAGAGTTGTAAGCGTCTCCGTACAATAATACACGCAGCATCATATGTGGGTTTAATAGAATAACGGGACTATAGGGGACTGGTGAGATACGCGCTTGTTGAGAAGATCCAGAAATAAATGTTAAATGGTCTAGGATACGTCCGGAAGATGGCGCATCTGAGAATTTACTGGAACAAGTGAACAAAATATTTTCGGTTTGGTCGTGTAGCCATATAGTTAACGCGACCGATACATATACCGACCTATACAATCAAGGTCCAAGTGACGAGCAAACCATGGGTTTAAAACTTGGCTCGGTAAAAAAAACTGCCCAAAAAATATATTCTCCAGATAGTAAAAAAAGTGTGAGACTGGTAGACAAAATAGCGAGGCCAAATTGTCTGTGGCTAAAGACTCAAGATTAATAGACAACAATTAACAATAATCATTAAAAACTATGGAACAACAACAACAATTTGGCATCGCTATTTTGTCCATCAATGACAACAAAATGTGTTGTCGGAAATGTGGAAAGAAGAGGTAAGTTATTTGACACAGCGACCAAGTATACAGAAATTAAACGAGAAACTAAGAATTGACGCTAATGTAGTTTGGTGTACCTATATATACGAGAGAGACACCATAAATGTAGCCATAAGCCAATACCAAAATGAGGATATTAAATTAGCCATCGAAAAAAACAGGGGCACGTTTTAAAATTTACAACAAAAAAACGCAGGGCTGGATAACTGTTGGTTACAACAAAAAAGATAAAAAAAAACCTTAAAAAAACACCATTTAAAGCTATTTAACAATATTCTCGAACTTTATGTAGCATGCTACGGGGAAGATTTTATTGCAAAAAACACGGACACAAACAGGCAGAATACGAATAAAGAGCGCTTGATTATCCTCACTATCGGCGAAAACTGCTATCGTCACAACAGCACCAGATAAAAAAAGACGACCACAACAATAAAAGATGTGCCTACAGCCACCTCAACTCCAAAAAAATTAAATTAAATTAGCTTCACTTTGGTATTAAGACAAATGAACGCGAAAAAACAACGATCGAGGACCCAAAATGTCGAAAACGCGACAGAACAAACAGAAGTCCAGAAGCTTAAGGGCCGGAAGCTAAAAGTATAAGTATGTGTGCTGCAAAGTTCCAATTTAAATCTCTGACATGCAGCAAGGAGGGAGCAGCAACTGGACAATTGACCAATTTCCAGTGCTGGGGATGTACACCGGAGCACATTATGGTGGAACCATGTAGTCGACCAGAAGACAGATTTCTAGTGAAGCATGATTGCAGAGCTACATAATGTTATTATTGCTTCACCCAGATGAGAAAGATGTCATGTTTCCATAATTTTAACCCTTAAAATGCAAGAGAAAACAACCTGTAAGATGTCTCGACACATTATTCAATCATTATTTCAATCGACGCTGGTAAACAAGCAACAATTGGAACTAAGAAAGAAATGAATATCTAAGTCGCTGAGGTACAAAGAGAGGCAAAGAAACGAGAGTACACACTCTTCTCGATTCCGGAGCGAAAGGCATATTCTGTGACCACCGACTGGCCGATCCGCGCCGCGAACTTTGACCTGTGTACAATGACTACTTCCGAAATGATCAATGTTAAAACGACTTCTGTCTCGTTAACTGTTCTTCCGCTTGCTGGCAGCGAAGAGCTTAACGTGCTCGACGTTGCGCTTAATAAGGAAATTCCTGTACAGTCGTGTGGCCGAATGGTTAACGCGACCGATACATATACCGACCACTATTCAAAAACAATCCAAATGACGAGCCCATCATGGGTTCGAAGCATGGCTCGGATAAAAAAAAATAAGGAAATTCCCGCTACACCGAGCATTTCAGATCCAAATAAACTGAACCAATATAAGTACCTTAGTGAAGTGGACATGCCATAAATTTCCGACGGTAAAGTGATGCTGTTGATCGGAAACGACAACGCAATGGCACACCGGTGCCTGGATAGCTCGCCGCAGCCGGATTATCACGTTAAGCCACAGCAGGCTCAGGAAGTGACGAAGTTATAAAGATTTACTGATCAATGACATATAAGTACGTTCCCCTCCTCCGATACTGCTGCAACCGACGACGTGGAAACATTGATGTGCTGGCTTCGAAGCCACAAGGAGTAGTCGGAGTTTGGCATGAAGTACTCAAAAGAAGACGCCATTGCTTACGATATAATGACGAGCCGAATTGAAAGAGTTAAAGGCCACTACCAGCTGGTGCTGACATGAAAAGATGACAGCACCGTTTTACCGGATAGCCTGCCAATGGCAAGGAGCAGACTATCAAGTTTAAAGAAGCTACTGGCGAGAGACGCCGGTTTTTACTTAAAGTATACAAGGTTCGTATCGTGTATGACTGTGCGGCAAAATGCGAAAGCCAATCTATAAATGACAAGCTGATGAAGGTCCCCGATTTAGTGAACCCACTGGTAGGGGTGCTAATAAGATTCCGCAGGGAAAGCGTGGCTATCGTATCCTACATAGAAGCAATGTTTCATCAAGTTCTGGTTGCCCAAAAGGATCGTGACGCTCTGAGATTCTTGTGGTGGCCAGGAGGCGACCTGAATAATTCACCCGTTCCGCACCGCATGAAAGTGCACCTGTTTGGCGCCCGCTCGTCACCGTGCTGCGCAACTTTCCGCTTGCGCGAAACTGCCAGGGAATTTCGCAAGTTTTTTCATTCACAAGTGGCCCAGGTTGTAAAGAATAACTTTTATGTGGACGACTGCCTCGTAACCGCCGATGATGATCAAGCCGGCATCCAACTGGTGAAGGATTTACGTAATCTCCTTTCAATGGGTGGCTTTAAAAGATTACACGCAGCGTCATATGTGGGTTAAAAAGAATACCGAAACTAAAAGGCGATGTAAAACAGACCATATCCCGAAGCACAAGCGGCGCAGATTCTAAAATAAGGTTTTAATTGTCTATGATACGCCCGGAAGATGGCGCAACGGAGCATTTACCAAGACAAATGATTTTAACAAAAGTTTTTCACAAATTTAACTGATCCTCGAATCTGGCTTCACTAAATAACTACAACCGGTTGTGCTTTAACAAAGAGGATACAGTCAATTAAAAACTACAAAAATATCAAAGTAGAATTAAAGTAAAACTGTTTGATATGGAAGAAATATTTTGAAAGATGTGGTTAAAGGTACTCCAGCAACATAATGGTAATTGATCGAACATATTTTCGGATATAATTATCGTCGAAGGAAATTGAAATTATTTTCTATAGAAGTAATTCCACATTATCTTTGTATTTAAAATAAATAGGGATAAAAGGTTTTTGCACTATGCTGAGGTCATCGCAGTCGGGTGTTATCACAATGGTAATTGTCACATAACCTCACGTAAAATGTCGGGTTACTGAGATGCACTTTGTTGAATACACTGGGAACTGCTAACCATTAGAGTCGTACATACGCGCCTTACACAAACGACCCAACCAACTAGTTTGCGCTATTGTATTATAAGATATACATGTTGTACATTTGAATGTGACTACTGATGAATCGGTGATTATACAAATCCAGTATTGAAGCACAAAATAAAAGTTAACCAAGTGATGAAGTAACATTATAATGGTCGAACTACAATGTGCTTTCTATTAGTAATCTCCATATAATTGCCAAATTTCATGCGAGCGAGAGATTGCTTACTGTTTGTACAAGATAACCATAGTTAACAAGGACGCTAGCTCCCCATATTTTAACTAACACTTCAGCAACAGACTCCAAAGTTCAACTTTTTAATTTAAGTGACGAAAAGAACGCCGTGTTAGATTATGTGTCAATTTATACAAGCATTTCGTAATATTTACATTTTACCCACGGAACCGAATCGGCTATTTGACCGAATTATTTTCGGTTTCGGTTTACTTATTAATTATCCGGTTTGTGATTGGTTTCTACTTTCTCCATTTAATATAAGTTTTGGGCTGAGTTACATCGAATATGACTGAGATACAACGAATATCTCCTTGGGCAAGGAAGTCGCACTGATGACATGAGTAGTTTTTAATGAATCGAGGAAAACAAAGTAACCCCACAAAAATACGACGTTTTTAATGGTACATTTTGACCGACGTTGAACAATTTCGTTCTACTTTTTGGTGCAAACATGAATTATTGCTCATGAAATAAAAACACATTTCGCATTTACAAACTTAATACGGTTATGTTTTATTATTGATTTAATTGTCACATCGGTGCCAACTAGATTAAAGTGTGTACCAAAATAAAAGCAGCTAGAGTTATTCAGGATTTAATTGTTATTTGCTTCAGTACTTGCTGGTTATTTTTGTTGATTACGTAGGCTGTTTACTCAGGGGGATGATGGAAATATTTTATTTGAAATTCAACTAAAATAGGTTAAGTGTTAAATCCAACCTGTGTGTAGCAGATATCACACAGGGGGTAAGGTAAAGTACGTGTCATGCTGACGTGATTTAAGATTTAGAATTCCTTTGGTAATTGTGATACCATATATAAACTACATTTGAGTACGCCTACTTAGTTCATTACGTCATCACTCCATCACGTCATTATGACGTCTAACTTCATGACGCATTGACACGCAATGCAGTCAAAACAACTTAACATCTCATACAGTGGAGTATGCTAGTTTGTCGTCTATTTGGTGGAGGGTCGCTGTGAGCCAGAGAGTAGCATATAGTGTCTACATATGGGGTCGGTACGGAGATCTATCGAATAGCTATAGGCGGCATCGGATCCTAGAACTTGGTCCCGGTCAGTCAGACCAATTTTGAATAACCTGTCCCCACAATTCTACACCAGGTTATAAATGTTCGGACAAAACAAATTAATTTAAGTTCATTACCAGATGCCGTGATATTATGTTTCCACAGGTAATCCATGATATCAGGGTTAAACATGAATTCATGGCAAATTAACTTTTTAAAGCTTTCAAAGCTATTTGTTACAACAATAATGCGCATTGTTGCGTGTCATAATGAATGAATATTGCCATTCCATAATATATACATGTATTGTTATATCCCAATGTGTATAATATATTATTAATACTGGTTTAAAACCTAATATTTTTTATTTTTTAAACTAATCCCACTTGCATGTGTAATATTAAGATAGTAATACCCACATGTTCCAACTAATATTCGTGTTTAAGTGCGGTGTAAGGGATAAGAGGTAAAATGATATTTGTTTTGCAAACTGACTTAATTAGTGATATCGCTGCCCCAATAACAGTCTGCCAATCGTCACGTGACCATTGTGGAAAATGTCAACTCAATAAGTTGCGGCTGCAACCAGTCTTCGCTGAGTAAATTAAGGAAATCATAAGTGAATAGTGTACAAGCGAGTGTTTATCACATTTACTTGATTAAGTTTTATGGACTGAAACAAGCTTAAAAATACCACAATTCTGGACTTGCTGTATATTTCTGAATCCTCGTTGTGCTAGATATGCATTGACATATTCCACGTGTTCGTTATTTGGTAAGAAGAATGCAGAACAACTGTAGTTACATAAATGGCGAAACCAACGACACTTACTAGAAAAAAGAGGTAAATCTAAATCACATCATGTTGAACGATTTATTTTCCCTATGTACAAGGAATACAAAATTGCATTTACTGTGCCAATTGTTCATAGGAAAGCATTAGTTTCGCATGCACTTGGAAAGACACCAACATGTTAACTGTGCGTCGGTATTTTTAAGATTATCATTGTTTACGCGAAATATTGTCCAGGTTAAAATCTTTATTGCGAAAACAGAATAGGACATCGGAAGAACAAGAAAATCAAAGTTTTCACTGCGACGTTCAGGCGTTATGCAGTTTAAACGCGCTTAAAAAGCTGTGTACATTGTAATTTGCAAGCCCCATTTATATGCAATGTATGAGACTTGGTATAATAAAAGCTCAGATTCGACACCACTCTCCCGACAAAACCACTGACGCGACGGGGTATGCTTTCTGTTACCAATTCACTTTTCGATCCATTAGGCTTTGTTGCCCCCGTTGTATTGGAGGCCCGACTTATTTACAGAGATCTCGGCTTGATGAAAACCGACTGGGACGAGGAGATCACGGGCCACGTGAACAGCTTGTTTTTATGACAAACATGGGATCGTTAGAAACGTCGAAATGAAGACTGTCGCTGGGTTAATGAAGCGGCCTATCGCAAAACTTTGTGTGATCGTGAGCGAGCGAGAGAGGAGCGCCCCATGACCTGGCTCGGCGTTACGTTTACTGTATATATTGTGTATAGTATTTTCTATTCGTTAAAATGTGCCTCGAATCTTTTGTTTGTGTAAAAAAATTAAAACTGCTCTGAGACGCATTTTTCCTTTTTTGGCGAGGGAGGATGTAAGATATCGCGACCCATTATTCATTTATTTGCGTATATGTTTTATTGATGTCTATGATAAATCGTAAATTTCGTCATAAACAAAATACGTAATAATGGGAGTTTATGTTTTAATCGCCTAAACCCGACCGCATGTTAGAACTTTCTTTCGTTTTAAATCAGTTACCGCACAAACTGCAGCATACCACTTTTATCCAATACAATATTTTCCGTCCCGTTTAGAGCCAAAGTTTGGTGAGTGTGTAATGTTTATTGTTTTTATATGTATACCCGTAAGTTACTGCTTTGGTACCTTTATTTTAATTATACAGAAAACCGTATCGTCTTTACAGCTGTACCGTATCAACCCTGACCGCCAATTACAAATAGAGGACAAAAACTGCTTGTTTATTTATCTATACGCGTCACTTTCAAACCATAGCAACCCGTTACTCCACTAGTGGAAGTAACGCAACCTGTTCAATTTTATGGACGACGAGAAACTCTCCACGTTATGTAAGTGCACTTACCTTAACTTGTTGCCAACTATGGGTAAAGCTACACGAAGCGTCAAGTGCAAAACCCATAATATTAACTGTGCGCGTAGTAAAGCTACCAACAGAATTATACATGAAGGTACAGCTCATATGTGTGAGTGTGGGACAGAGTTCGACATCAAGAATTTGAACGAAGCCGTTGACATTGCACTTTTTCAAGCGACTAACAATTGTTTACATAGCAAAAAGGTGGGAAATGGAATGGGTAAATAATACATTTACATGGGTCATCCAACTCCAGATGAATTGCGATTATGCTTTCAAACCAAATTTCTTTTAAAATTGAAGATTTCAAACCGAAGCCTTTCAATCGAAAGATTGCAGGTGCGAAACTGCTTGGCAAAATTTCAATGCACGGATTTCGAGTTGCAAGTGTCCCCATTATACAAGATTACACGCAGCATTATATGTGGCATTAATAGAATAACGGGACTAATAGACGATGTCAAACAGGGCATATCACGAAGCGCAAACAGAGCAGATCCTGAAATAAGGTTTGAATTGTCTAGGATATGTCCAGAACATGGCGCAACGGAGCATATACTGAGACAAGTGATTTTAAGAAAAGATTTTCACAAAGCTGACTGAACCTCGAATCTGGTTTCACTAAATAACTACAACCGTTTGTGCTTTAACAAAGAGGCTACACTCAATTAAAACCTTAAATAAACTGTTTAATGGAGAAGAAAAAGAATCGAAGTAGAATTAAAATAAAACTGTTTATTGGGGAAGAAATATTTTGAAAGGTGTGGTAAAAGGTACTCCAGCAACATACTGGTAATTGATCGAATATATTATCGGTTATAACTATCGTCGAAGAAAATTGAAATTATTTTCTATACAGCTAATTCCACATTATCTTTGTATTCAAAATGAACAGGGATAAAAGTTTTTTGCACTATGCTGAGGTCATCGCAGTCGGGTGTTATCACAATGGTAATTGTCACATAACCTTACGTAATATGTCGGGTTACTGAGATGCACTTTGTTGAATACACTGGAAACTGCTAACCATTGGAGTCGTACATACGCGCCTTACACAAACGACCCAACCAACTAGTTTGCGCTATTGTATTATAAGATATACATGATGTACATTTAAATGTGACTACTGATGAATCGGTATTTATACAGATCCAGTAATGAAGCACAAAATAAAAGTTAACCAAGTGATGAAGTAACATTATAATGGTCGAACTACAATGTGCTTTCTATCAGTAATCTCCATATAATTGTCAAATTTCATGCGAGCGAGAGATTGCTTACTGTTTGTACAAGATTATGGGCTCGCGCTTGCTTTTTGTAGTTTACTGACCGAGGCGTTAGCTGAGCTTGTTTAGGTTGGCTGCCTAACGGTCTCTCGCGAGCTGCGCAGCGGAAAGTATATTCTCCACAGAACGCACACTAATAATTATAGTGACCAATATTTCTTCGTTGCTTAATCTCTTCTCTATTCCAAAATCTGATTCCTTGTTCAGTATAATTGTATTTTACGTCTTTAAATACTTGTGGTGCAGGTTACTTATTCTAAATGCGAATTATATAGTCTGGCGCAAGTTACTTAGGTTGAGGTAGGTTTTATTATACTATTCAAATTTCCAGATTATATAGGGAATTTAAAAGGTGCGATAAGTTTACGTGCGAG
>CH000234.1:2872-13215 GCA_000149265.1 Ciona savignyi | reverse complement strand
ATTACTGTGGGGAAACTATGTTAATGATTTCAACCAGATGAAGTACAAAGGACCGTACAAGGTGATAATTACGTAAAAAATAATAAAACACGTGAGAAAAACATCAAACACAAAAAGCGACGTTTAAAACAAAAAAATATTTTTAACATGGAATAATATAATCCAATATTTGTATACGATATGCTACAAGATAACCATAGTTAACAAGGACGCTAGCTCCCCATATTTTAACTAACACTTCAACAACAGACTCCAAAGTTCAACTTTTCAATGTAAGTGACGACGCCGTGTTAAATTATGTGTCAATTTGTAACAAGCGTTTCGTAATATTTACATTTCACCAACGGAACCGAATCGGCTATTTGACGAAATTATTTTCGATTTCGGTTTACTTATTAATTATCCGGTTTGTGACTGGTTTCAACTTTTTCGATTTATAAATACAAGTTTCGGGCTGTGTTTCAGTTCGGACAAATAAAAAGGTTGCAAATATTTCAAAAAAAGGCCAGAGTAATTGAATAGTAAGTTACATCGAATATGGATGAGATACAACAAATATCTCCTTGGGCAAGGAAATCGCGCTAATGACATGAGTAGTTTTAAATAAATCAAGGAAATACAACGTAAACCAACAAACACATGACGTTTTTATTGGTACAATTAACGACGGTGAAAAATTCGTTTTACTTTTTCGTGCAAACACGAATTATTGCTCGTGAAATAAAAACACATTTCGCATTTACAAACTTAATACGGTCATGTTAAGATTATTATTTATGATTTTATTGTCACATCGGTGCCAAATTTAATAAAGGGTGTATCAAAATAAAAGCAGCTAGAGTTATTCAGGATTTAATTGTTATTTGCTTCAGTACTTGCTGCTTGATGTTGTTGATTACGTAGGCTGTTTAATCACGGGGGGCTGATGGAAAATATTTTAATTGAAATTTAAGTAAAATAGGTTTAAAAGTGTCAGATCTAACCTATGTGTAGCAGATATCACACAGGGGGTAAGGTAAAGTACGTGTCATGCTGACGTGATTTAAGATTTAGAATTCTTTTGGTAATTGTGATACCATATATAACCTACATTAAAGTACCTAAACATGAATTCATACCGAATTAAAAGTCCGTTTATTAACTTTCAAAGCTATTTGTTGCAACAATAATGCTAATTTGTTGCGTGTCATAATGAATGAATGTTGCCATTCCATAATATATACATGTATTGTTATATCCCAATGTGTATAATATATTATTAATACTGGTTTAAAACCTAATATTTTTTATTTTTTAAACTAATCCCACTTGCATGTGTAATATTAAGATAGTAATACCCACATGTTCCAACTAATATAAGTGACTAAGTGCGATGTAAGTGATAAGAGGTGAAATGATATTTGTTTTGCAAACTGACTTAATTAGTGATATCGCTGCCCCAATAACAGTCTGCCAATCGTCACGTGACCATTGTGGAAAATGTCAACTCAATAAGTTGCGGCTGCAACCAGTCTTCGCTGAGTAAATTAAGGAAATCATAAGTGAATAGTGTACAAGTGAGTGTTTATCACATTTACTTGGCCACGTTTTAATGGCTGAAACAAGATTAAAATACCACAATTCTGGACTTGCTGTATATTTCTTATCATCGTTGTGCTAGATATGCATTAACATATTCCACGTGTTCGTTATTTGGTAAGAAGAATGCAGAACAACTGTAGTTACATAAATGGCGAAACCAACGACACTTACTAGAAAAGAGATCTAAATCACATCATGTTGAACAATTTATCTTAAGTCTTCCTTTTTGAGTTTGGCCGTTACACAGGTTAAACGCGCTCAGAATTGATACCTCGCAGTTTTAACTCAACGTATGTAAATTACATGTGTGTATGTCTGCCCCATTTATATATGCAACATATGGAACTTGGTAAAATATTAACCAACTCAAGCGAATAAACCAACCAACTTACCGCGGCTTGTTCTTCCAGCTCCATTTCAGCTTCTCGTACTTTGTGCTTGAATCCTTTGCAAGAATCGCTTGGCTCTACGCGTCGTCTTTGTCGGTTCCACGTAGCCTATAAGATTTCTGCACAAAGTAGTAAAAAATAATTCATTTATTGCTGACAATTACAAATTACTCATTTTACATCGGCATTATTATTTAAAGAAATTGTTTGTATACATACACCCGCATCACCACCTTTTACTTTGCACCGGGAAATCCAGCAAGAATCCCGACTCAATATTTAAAGTTATTATTCAGGAACCTTGGATATCAAACACAAATCAATTGGCACAATCGCCATGGATAAACATATCTATTGAAGGGTGATTGGTCTAAACAACTCAATGGTTATAAACTACAATTCTTACCAGAAAAGTAAACAAAAAACGGGACTCGTATCGTATTCACGAGAACGCAAGATCTCTGTATAAACATAACATGTGCGGTCGTACCTTTTTACGTTCTAAGGTTCTACACTGTGTTTTATTTAACTCACCAACTACACAATCGGATGGGAATTGTTGACAAACGTTTTACTACGACCACACACATAAACAAATAATTATTAAACACGATTCCGCTCACGCTTTCACTGTGTTGTCGAAATCCCAGCAAGGAACACGGGATACTTGTTTCGTCTCCACCGATGTCCGTTCTCCTCGATTCTTTTCTCCGCAAAAGCTGGTTCTGATGTTTTCTGCATATTTTGATTTAATTATAATGAGTATTAATCACATAATTGTCTCCAGCCTCATGTTTACACTTTGTACAGGGAATCACAGAGAAAAAGTGAAGGATTACTCGCCTCTCTAAGTCGAGGAATCCCAAGTTCTAATTATATAAGGTACTATTACTATTGTCGGTCTTATCTACCCCTTTTACAGGAACCCCAGGAAGTATCGTCGACCACCTGCTTGTCACAGCCGCTTCGTGTTTGATCGTTTCCACAGTTGATTAAATAGTTTCTGCGTAGTGGATTGGGTTAAGAATCAAGAATCATTTATTTGTCTGGTCAAAAATATGCGCAATAACAATGGATTAGATATAATAGATTAAATACAATAATGTGTTTTAACCAACAACCTACACAATAAAATGAGAATTGATGACAAACGTTTTACTACGACTACACACATAAACAAAGTCATAAGTATGGCTCCCATTTGGAAAAAATGGGACACATATTGTCGTTTTTTTTGTTTTTTTTTGTCAAAGATTTAAATGAAATGGCATGTCGCCCCGACATCTACCAGAAGGAGTAATTTAATCGCAATAAAAATTTTGCATTTGTAAGACAACATGGTCTAGATATACAGAAACCAAAAGTTTTTGTAATAAATCCAGGGGAATTCCCCTGGGAAGTTAAAAACTAAAACGGCCTTTTTTCTAAAAAATAGCCTTTTTTGGGCGTTGCGCCTGAACGGCTGCTACAATCAAACCAGATTTGGTGGAATGTTAGACCATTAGACACTCTGTGCCAATTAAAATGAAGAAAGCATTTATTAGGGTAATTCCCTAAAAACCGAAGATATGTTTATGAATTATGATTGTGACAGGCATATCGAATTGACATATCCGAATAGGAGATCGACAAATAAGACAAGAAATTGACAAATCAGAATAAAACGTTAAGAATTGTTACATAACATGACTCACATATTATGTAAAACATAAACTTATTTACTAAACCCAGTAAAAATTTATCTACTAAATCCATTAATTCCCTGAATCCACGAAAAACTAAACCTGGCTGTTTTTGGGAATTAAGCTTCATTTCACTACAACGCTGAAAAGAAGCTTAAATTTAAAACATTTGTGGTGAAACGTTTATTTTTTTTAACTACACATAAAAAAGAAGTTTGGTTTGATTACTATAGGACCCAGGCGTTTATGATTGCAGAAACAAACTATATACTCAGTATATAAAATACAAATTGAGGTTAGAGACCCTGTAGCATGAATATATGGCATACAAAATTTGTTTTACAAATAGTGGTGGTTAATTATTAAATACGATTCCGCTCACGCTTTCACTGTGTTGTCGAAATCCCAGCAAGGAACACGGGATACTTGTTTCGTCTCCACCGATGTCCGTTCTCCTCGATTCTTTTCTCCGCAAAAGCTGGTTCTGATGTTTTCTGCAGATTTTTGATTTAATTATAATGAGTATTAAGCATATAATTGCCTCCAGCCTCATGTTTACACTTTGCACATGGAATGCCAGCAAAGGCCAAGCATTACCACTCTCACAGGCGAGGGTCCTAAGTTCTAATTATATAAAATACTGATAATATTGTCTTATGTACCCCTTTTGTAGGAACCCCAGGAAGTATCGTCGACCACCTGCTTGTCACAGTCGCTTCGTGTTTGATCGTTTCCACAGTTGATTAAATAGTTTCTGCGTGGTGGATTGGGTGAATATCAATCAATAGTTGATTATCAGAATGTTGTTATTATTTCATCAGTAACTATATAACCATAAGAATTAAATATTTTGGTGACAAATGGGCTGCAACGATGATTGTATGAAAGTACAGATAATCGTGTGTCACGCGACTAAAATGCATTTCTTGGTGACAATTAAACTACAGTTTGTCTTAATGTAAGGCTTGTAAATAAAAATAAACCTCACTTCTAAATATTGCATTAAAAATACAAACCAATGTGCAAAGCCTAACCTCGCTTTATACCTACTTAAGGAATAGGCCATGCATTTGGATCAAATGTGAAAAGTTTGTCACACGCCGATAAGCGTGTTTCATAAATAATGAATTCGTTAAGTTTTTCGAGTAACTTCAATTACACAAAACGCCATTCACCAGTCGATTGTTAAATTTTTTTAAGTGTTACAATGTGTGTTCGTTATAACAATACGTTTGTGTTTGCATAAAAACTATTTTAACCAATACTCGAGACAAATTTTCATGCAAAGTTAGCCTGATAAAATAATGCGTCTGTGGTAATCGCGATACCCGTTTATGCTTATCCTCGCTAAGTGGTATCGAAATATCGCGAATATTTATATATCGTTGCAGCCCGAGTGACAAATATGCCCCATTATAAAATATTTTGACTGATTATGAGTTATTTCTAGTTACGTATGAATACTAAAGATATAAATGTAGCTGGGCAGTAACGTTAACGCTGCAACCCATTAAGGTGGTTATCAATTATGCACCAATTCTATGACGTATCATAAATACGACGCGTCTCACCTTTGCACACGAAACACCAGCGAGGACCACAGATCGCCTCCTCTGCCACAAGTCCCTTCTGTTGCTCTGCTGATTAAATAGTTTTCCCCGCCGGAGATCTACGTTGCAATTAAGTTACGAATATGTTTGCTATCTCTATACAAATTCAAATATATTCCAGGTAATGAATGGTTTAAATGAGATGCTGCCATTTATAACACAGAAACGCGCAAACACCCTCGTTATTGCCTTTTTCTCGTTTAGCCCAAAGTTGACCTTATAACTGATAAGCAACTCACTAATTACGATCTCTGTGTTTGAACAAAGATATTTATGATTTGATGGCAAACATTCTTCCAAAGTTGAACGACCGATTGTCATAACAACAGAACTTACATTGATGGTGGTCGACCACCTTGTTTAGTTGTTACCCTCTATATATATTTTGTCGATCATCCGATCAACGTGTTCGCGTGTAGAAGATACAATAAATGTCGGTATAATCTACTGTACAAATAAGGATGATTGTACATGAACGGTCGACAATATTAGATGGAACAGGGGTTAGATAGCCATAGGAGCGTCTGACAGCCATGCTACATTATTACACAGCAATATATACGATATCTGGTTTGGATTTAAATACATTGATATTTTAGGTTTTAATGCGTTTTTTCTCACAATTTACCATGCGGAATATCTACCATTAAGCCGTTATAATGGTAACACCTGCGCCAACTAGCGACACGAAGTGTGATGTCTTGTGCTGGCTGGTAGCAATCTAATGCTTTATCGACATCAATCGGGTTTCTTGTGAGAAAAGTCGATGTAAGAATATTAGTTCCTTTTCACTTGTACATAACCAGTTGTCGCTAAAAACTAGGCCAGATAATCAAACTTTTAATGAAGCACTTTCTGGCTGCAATTTGTTAAACAAGGCACATAATGGTCGAAGCCAGTAACATAAAAACGGTTGGGAAACCCCAATTAATAGGGTTTTGTTGGTACGCACGAACATGAATTCCATCAGTTTAGGGTAACCCCCAAATTAGTGAAACGTGTTAAAACTAATTTGTAACAACAAATGTGATTAAGTTACTTGCGGACATTATTTGTACAGATCTTGAAAGTAGAACAGGATTCGAAATGAGTTAATTGCAAAGTCCATCTTGGCGACGATTTATTCGAGCTGTCGTTTCGCTTAAGGTTGTGGAAAGTTGCTCATGAAGTATTGGGGGCTATCGTCAATAAAGTTATCACTTCAACCCCATGTGTGAACATATGGGGGTTCAACGGGTGAATGGTCACAAGCTATATTTGTTGATGCTGTATATATGTCAACTGTATTGCCATGTTGTTGCCTATTTTCGTACTTGAACAATTTCCATCTGCTAGAACAGGTGCTGCGAATCAACTACGCTACATCCGCGTGTTGCTAAGATGGAAGGACACGATCTCGTAAACAGGTCCATAACATTCTTCTTTATTTCAACTTTTGTCGTCATTCGAAGAAGTCAGATTAGTCAAGTTAGTGGTTGGGGGTCGTGAGAGAGTTAAAACCAGGACTAGGGTCGGGAATGTGATAAAGCGTAAAATTTAAACTGAGTACCTCAGAACAGAAATGATTTACAAGGGCCGACCGGGAAGTGTTAATTTTATAGGGGACTTTATAGTTGATTTTTTTTAATATAATGTTACTCAGTGGCGCGGACGGCGTCTATTTTATCTTAACCAAGCCGTCCGCACGATGGCCGGCCGGACCGTCACCGATACTCAACAACGGGGCGAAAGAGGACGGAATTCAAAGGGTAATTTATTAAAACAAATAAATGGATAGGATGTGGGGAAGACGATACAACGCAACCGCAGGGCATTTCCCGTGACTTCAATCAATGTTGGATAATGCGTTTTTTATTGGTCGAATCGGCCCGGAAAAGGGGAGGGATAAAATATGACAACAAACCACAATAAATTATTTGTATTTTTGCAATTATTGAACTTCAATATACATTTTTCACGATTAAAAAATAAATTAATCAACATTTGAGTCAATTTGCCACATTGACAACGTCATAATTTCGCAAAAATAAAAAATTACATTCACACATTATAATATCATCGGCACAAGGGATGATACCTGGTTATTTAAACAACAGGTTGATATTTATTTCGGTTGCAACTTGTTCCTAACTCCGCATAAGCAGTACAATTATTGTACATGATTATGGATGCACGTCTTAATTTTACTTCTTTTTTTTAATTATTCTCAAATAAACGTTTGATTTTAATCAAGTTAGGGCAAAACCACTTTATCCGAGAGCCAAGCGAACACGATGTCCTCATAATCTGCTCTCCACTGGATATTTGTCTTGGTTTTCTCGAGCGCTTGATCCACACTGCTCACTCCTGAACCAAGTTGGTCGGCGTTTTCAGATTTGAATGCTTCCAGCTGAAACAAGCCCAGTTAGGTGGGTTGTATTGCGACCGATTCGCATGGTGGGTTAGAGGAAGGGTTCGAAACTGACGCTAGCTGGTCGGTATGGCCTTGGGCAAGGCACTTTACGGACATTGCCTAAACCCAGTGGATTAATGGGTTCAACCAAATTGAAGAAACGTGTGAATCATACACAACACACTGCAATAGCTCCGGTAACCCGACGGTGGTCGCGAGGTGATCTGACGATTGCCCGTGTGGTAACCCCCTTGGTTTTCCACTACCAGGAATAAACATGAATATCCTGTCCTGTTTTGTCAGCCTGAAGATTATGGGATCTAAACCAACCGCTATCTGGTGGGTTGTCTTTGAATAGAACTTGGTGTGAGTTGCCCGAACCCAGTAGTTCAATGGATTGAAATGTATTGTCACAATTCCATCATAATCAATGCATTGAAAAGGCTTCTACAACACGATGGCGGGCTCGCAGTAATACAATGATTGCCGGCTTAGATTTGGTGGGATAGAGGATCAAACATAATTATCCAATACCTCTTGTAGTTCAAACTGGGTGGAGAAATGAGAAGTGCACGAGCTTATAATTCCACTGAAGGAGAAGAAACCAGTTCCGTATCTGCAAAAAGGAAGAATTTTATTTGAATTCTTTCAGATTTTAAAATAGTGAAATATTAAATGTCGGTAATAAAATAAATTTGACGATTACCCGTGAGTTAACCCCCTTAGTTTCCCATTCACAAGTATAAACATGAATATCCTGATTATCGACCACCCACATACTTCTACTCCATAGATGAAATCCCAGTTTCCCCTCAAGAAATCCCACGTGATATCTCTCGCGTATTCATTGTAGCAGAGATCCTGGAACACACTGGAAGCGTCCTGCTTTCTTACCGCGCTGTCGTTCGCCACAATGAAATCCAAGAATCTGAATGAAATGTTCTGTGTGATACGATGGAATATGTTTGTTGAATCACCATGTGTTCGCAGACATGGACGATTATGGTGTGTTGTGGAGTTTATAACATTTCGGCCATAGATATTTGAATTCGAAACCAGCTGCTAGCGGGTTGGGTGTTTCCTTGGGAACTTACTCAAAGTCGTGTTTTAAAATAACACTGTATAAATATCACCAATATATCCCCCCCTCTTACCTTCTGACCACCCAGGGAGACCGCGTGCACGAGAGTCCATACTCCAATTTCGCTTTCTCCTGCGAATTCGACTCCACCTGGTACTTCCCCCACAGAAAGTCCCAATTATCGGATCCACCGTATCGCACCGCGTTGCAATACACAGATGTCCTCAGATTCGCTGTTATACTGTGATGTCACACATATGATTGTTATGTAACCATATACACTTCGTTAGAATTTATCCGCGGTTTAGTGCGCCGCCTTTCAATCGAAAGGTTAAACATGCGAAAATGGTCGCTAGTCAGTCGGTTGTGTCCTTGGGCAAGGCACTTTACGGACTTAACATGAACCCAGCGGATTAATGGGTTTCACCAATTTGAAGGAGTGTGTGAATCATACACAACACACTGCAATAGCTCAGGTAACCCAACGATGTGCGCGAGGTGATCTGACGATTGTGTTAACCCCTTGGTTTTCCCATTCACGAAGATAATGATGAATATCCTATCCTATCCTAGAAAGTTGAATTTTTTTTGTGATGAATTCCTAAGTCCCCACCATCGAAATTTCCACACAAATCAACCATGATAAGCAACCACCTGTCCATCTGAGCCCCAGTTATACCCACTTCGCCACTTACTTGTTATTCCCGGTGGTTTTCCACTGGTTGAACTGCGTCATCGCATTCGTAATGCAATCCAGGTGTCCGTAGCTGCAAGCCGTCCATATTGCATTCACTCTCTGATATCTATGGATATTATTTCAATTCAATAACAACAAAATTACAAGATCAATTTCTTCTTTGTAAATCTTCAATGAAATTTGTTTTTAAACACGAACATATCCATACGCTCAGTACACCATTATTGGTCGAGATACCAACTAACTGGTCGAGATACCAACTTACTGGTCGAGATATCAACCTACTGGTCGAGATGCCAACTTACTGGTCGAGATACCAACTTACTGGTCAAGATGCCAACTTACTGGTCGAGATACCAACTTACTGGTCGAGATACCAACTTACTGGTCGAGATACCAACTTACTGGTCGAGATACCAACTTACTGGTCGAGATACCAACTTACTGGTCGAGATGCCAACTTACTGGTCGAGATACCAACTTACTGGTCGAGATGCCAACTTACTGGTCGAGATACCAACTTACTGGTCGAGATGCCAACTTACTGGTCGAGATGCCAACTTACTGGTCGAGATACCTACTTACTGGTCGAGATGCCAACTTACTGGTCGAGATACCAACTTACTGGTCGAGATACCAACTTACTGGTCGAGATGCCAACTTACTGGTCGAGATACCAACTTACTGGTCGAGATACCAACTTACTGGTCGAGATACCAACTTACTGGTCGAGATACCAACTTACTGGTCGAGATACCAACTTACTGGTCGAGATACCAACTTACTGGTCGAGATACCAACTTACTGGTCGAGATACCAACTTACTGGTCGAGATGAGATCCGCCATCCACCCAAGTCACATTCTGATACAGCGGTTCCACCAGCGACAGCAGATACGACTGAAATAGAAT